>PVLA01000457.1:0-478499 GCA_004027455.1 Hydrochoerus hydrochaeris | reverse complement strand
TTTTGTTATTTTTAAAAGTTCTATCCTTTCCTGGTCACTAACTGTGATCCTGTCCTCAAGGTCTGAAATCCTATCCTCAGCTTCCTTTAGGCGGTTTTGCACGCTTTCAATAGAATTTTTTGTTTCTTGGACGTCTCTTTGAGCTTGTTTCATGAATTCTGCTTGTTTTCTATACTGTTCATTCAAAGTTTCAGTTTCCCATGCTCATGTACTTTTTTCTCTAGTTCTTCTTTAGCTGCATTCAACAAGTCCTTTACTAAAGTTGTTATTTCTATCTTTACATGGGAGACTACTTCTAATTTGACTTCCTCTATAGCCTGATGCAGTTGTTATTTTATTTCACTGGCTATCTTTTCAGAGCTTCCCGGTGTGTTACTTTTGGGGTCCTCTATTTCAATGTCTCCTATACTTGCTTCTGGTGAACTATATGTTTGAGACTGCATTTTGCTTTTTCGTTTTGTCATTTTCACTCTGCCTAGTGTTTTCTATGTGTAGGAGGGGATCACACACACTATTTTCAGACACAACAAAGTCGTACAGTTAGTTGTAGGGGGTTTTACTACTGGCCCTATTTATCCCCTGTACACCTCTATTTTAGGGGTATACTCACCACATTGATACAGTCAATCCCATGTAGTCCAAAATTCGCCACCTGGAAGCAAAGTTACAAATTTTGTACCACTAACTGGATAGCACTGAGGTCTTCTGATGTTCCAGGTGGGAGGGTGGGCCCAGTTGAATCAGTCCAGGGCAGTTTTCAGTCTTGGGCGGGCCTCCTCGATGTTCCTGGTGGCAGAGTGGGCCCACGGTAGATGTTCCAGGCAGCCTATGCCTGATGCAGGCTTCTGCTGAGTTCCCGGTGGCAGGGCGGGCCCACGGTGGTGATTCTGGGCAGCTTACCCCTGATGCAGGCTTCCCCCCTTTATACTTTTGAATTCACTCTATTCTTACATTGAAAATGATTTTTTAAGAACACCATTGTTGCTCATATTGAAAAATACAGTGGAAAGTTATTCACAGGCAATAAATGCACTTACCACTCTGTCCTGTTTGAAAAGTCTTTTGGATTTCATCACACCAGGCTTATATGTCTTTTGGTTTTCCTTTACCATCTCCTTTTTATATTTGACCTTCATTATGGAATATACCAGGGTCTGCACTCTTTCTTTTATTGCCTTCCAACTGTATTACATCTTCATACGATGTACACTGAATATTCCCAAATATTCACTTCTCTTTGGTCTCTAAGTGTATTATTTATTGCTGACCAATGATATGTGTCATGCAGTGCTGCCTTGCAGATAAAGTGTACATTGATATTCCATACAACTGATATTGTCTAAAGAAATGTGAAGAGAAGTGATGAATGCCAAATAAGACCAGATACTTAAAAAGCAACTGTGTGTTTTCACCAAATTTCTCCCCTAATTTCTTTCCACTGTGATCCTGGAATTTCCCACTACTAGTGCTTTGATCATCTTGATTCTATGCATGAAGGCAATATTTGAAGTAGGGCTGAGAGAGCCACAGTGGTCTCTCCACATATAAGCAATGCAACAAACAAACTGTTTTGCGGTAAACCGTGGAAATGTTGCTGTTGTTTTGGACTCCAGAATGGTGTGATACAAATTGACTGTTACAAGAACCAAATAATCACTTAAAATTTATTTCTGCAGCTCTCAACTGTTGACTGAACAGCTGTTTCATACAAGCAAGTACTTACTAATGTTTTACTTAGTGAAAATAAGTTAAATGATATAGAATGATAAGCTGTTAAGGATGATAGAAAATGAAAGTTATGCATGCTAAATGACTATAGATTTTTATCATCACAAGGAAGCTACTATCTGGAAAATCTCATGCATATTATGGGAGCTATCACACTGCATTTAGAAGTGAATTTCCTATATTTATGGGTATAACAAATATCCTCTGAGTTATGGAAAATATGATTCAATCTCTCCACATGTGTTTTAGAATGTTTAATGAATTCACTAACTTCAATTGAATGTATTTACAAATCAAAATTAGCTGTTTAAGTGTGTGATTTGGTGTCTTCACTTGCCATTGACCTATGGTCTTAGAGACACAGAAATATTTTAAAAATATATTCATACATATTAACCATACATACTAGTTACTATTTAAAACTACATAGAAGTGAGCACTATTTGGAAAATGTATAACATTATAATTTATAAGCATGTCAAGTGGAATCTATGTGACATATTTTGAGATAGAAATATAATTACAGTTAGGTATGTTTTTGTTCTCAATACCAGAACTAAAAACAGATTTAGTTGTTTGTAATTTCATGAACTAATTAAGTAAGCTTAACTCTCATTCTTTAGTATTCATTTTGTTTTGTTTTGTTTTGTTTTACTTTGTTACCGACACTCGAACTCAGGACCTTGCACTTGTTCATGCAGGTGTCTGACACTGAGCTGTATCTTTGGTCCTCATTTTATCTATATACACTCATAAAGATTGAATTTTTGGTTCTGAAGTAGTAAATACTTGGGTGAAAATAAAACAAATGAAATCCCTTTAAACAGAACAGTCAACTATTCAGCAGTGACTGCTTTGGGATAGCAAAGGCAGTAATGAAGGACTATCAATCGACTTTTTCTTAGAGAATATGCATAAAGTTACTATCAATATACAATTTAAAAACCGAGAATTATTAGGGGAAGCTTCAGTTATTAAAGTCATGAGAACATTCATATCATTAAGCACAATTTTTCAAATCATAATATGTCAATTGTTTTTTAATAATTTTCCAAATTTTCTCTTTATCTCTCACATATCACACAACATTGTTTACTCCAAAACTGATTTCAGGTATTTCATAGATATGTATAAAGAGAAGTATATTAAATCACTAAAGCCAAATGAAATAATAGAGGCTATTTTTTGAACAATAAAAAGTTGAAGAGCTGTAAATGTTTTATTAAAGACCCATTTAATATATGTATAAGCAAATAGGAAAACATGATTAATAATCAGATATTTTAAGGAAAAATACTTATTTTTTACTTACTTGCTTGTTTCTTTTGCAATATTAAGGTTTTAACTCAGTGTCTCATTCATACTAGGAAAATGGTATGCCACTGAGCTACATCTCCAATCTTGTAGTTTTCAAACAGATATTTTTAAAAACAACAAAAATATTTTAAGCATTAAAAAATTATATATATATATATATATATATATATATATATATAAAACACATGAGGCAAATTTCTTAGCCCACTGTGATAATCAGTACTTTTGCTTTTTATTATGTGCTTCTCTTTTCGTTCTGGGTACATGAGAGCTTGAATTTTCTGAACAATAAAACGTTGGATTGGACCATAAAATGAGCTGTTATCAGTGGGCTTCTGCATAAGTGATTGATTTAGTTCTACAATATTGTGCCTAATTATTGATGCAAAACCACATAGAAGTCTCTCTTTTGCTTCGGTTCAGAAAGGAGCAACACTTGAGTTGCTGCATACCCCTCTGTATTATCCTTGAGTGATGACAGCACATCCTTCCTTCAACTTGTAATGAGTCTGAACCCAGGTAGAAATTCACCTTTGTTAAGTCGCTGAGATTTCGTCCTTTCTTACAGCAGTATAACACATCCCATGATGACTGATACAGCCAGCTTAGAAACACACTCTCTGTTATGTGATTATTTATCCTCAAACTCAATACTAAAATTGAAATGTTATGTAAAGGACCATTTCTTTTATACCAGATAAGGCAGACTAGAGGTATAAAAAAAAAGAAAATCAAGAAAAGTACAACGATGATACACTTACATTCAATTCTCTCATGATTTAAACCAAGAACTACACTCAGAGCAGTGCTATTAGAGTAGACACATTATTAAAATCAGAAATGTATGACATGTGAAATTAATTTTAATGGTTATTTTACTCAAATATATCTACAATATTTAATCACATAACCAAAAATATCAATGTAATAGTTTATATTTTTGTACTAAGTCTGAAATTCAATGGATATTTGACACAGATAACACTTCTTAATGTATACTACCAAAATTTTAAGTACTCAATTACTATACATGGCTAGTATCTCTGACAGTGCAACTTCACAGGCTTTAGATCTTGGTGAAACAAATAATCTGCAAACTGTCAGGTAAACTTTTATAAATGTTATTTTTTTCATTTTAATAGAATATGGCTAATAAATATAAAGCTGTGTTGTTTTGAAAAATGAAATATAAAGCTGTTTTTTAAGAGGTGAAAAAAATTGAGTTACTATATTTTGTAAACATTGAAATGTAAGTGTGACTCCTTGAAACAAAAATCAAGTAGCATAAGATGAAAACTTGCTTGGAGATATGGTAACTTTATTTAGACCTTAAAACGTGATCCACTGATTATTGTAGCCAGTCAGGAGCAAGATTTTCCTTGATGTAAAACACTAAATGCTTTTTATAGAAACAAATGGTTATTGTGATATTGTAGGGCCTAAAACATGGTTATAATATTAATTCTGCTTTGGAAAAATACTCAATGCATGATAAATCAGTTGCTATAACTATGAACTATGACAATATCCATCAACCTTACACCTAGTTTTAAGTATTGTAATGTCTATCGAGTATCACAAAGTATTCTGCTTACTAATTATGCTCCTAAATAAAATGATTTTACCTGCTTTAAAATGTTGATAGATGCAAACTGTGCTTACAAATATGTGTAAAAATGTTTTTGATTTTAGAGTACCTGATCTAAATCATTCTTTATGATGATAATTGTATAACAGGCAGAACAATAAAGCCATGGAGTATTCTACAGAATATTATGCATTTTGCTATTCACCTCAATGGATCACCTTAGTCGATAGGCATTATTACTGGTACATTTAGAATTGTTTTTAGTCAGTAACCATAAATGTGACAAAGGAGAGGAGGCAGAGTATAACAGTGCTTCATTCCACTATAAATTAGAGCCATATCAAGCCTGAAAATAGAGCACTTTTCAATTATTTTGACTTCTGGAGAAACTGATGTTTGCATAAATAGCAATAACTTTTACTGAATTGCTACAATACAACATTTGTAGAAAGTGAATAGAAGAGTAGTAAAATATGAACATACTCAGTTTGTAATAAATTTCTTCACAGTATAATAAAGAATGAAATGAAGATGAATATTGAAAGACTTTGCCTTAACCAATCTGATAGCCACATAGAATATTAGCCAAAGAATCCAGAGTGGGTTGGCAATTATAAAAACTGATTCAAATAGATGGAGTTCTCACTGACATACATAATGAAAATAAGACTCTAAATAGGCATGTATTTATATTGATTCTAAATAGGCAGATACTAAAGGAGGAAATTTCCTCTCTAAGTATTTGTCTTAGAATTTAAACTAGGTTTATTTTCTGGCTGTTTATCTGTATCAAATTACTTCAAAACGGAATGCAATAAAACAGCTCTCTTGTTTTCCTCATGAATATATAGATCAGGAATTGTGTAAGGTCTCCCTGAGTCTTCACTGGAGATTCTGTGGTATCAGCTGGGGCTTTTGTCATCAGAGGTCTCAACTGGGCTTGGCATGTAAAATGGTTCATTCCTAGGGTTGGTAATTGGTCATTTTCTCTTAGGAGTTTAGCTAAGGCGGTCAGTGGGAATATCTAAAGTGACCTTATTTGTATGGTGGTCTTAGGGTAGTGAAGTTTCTTACAGGGTTTTTGGCTTCTTAATGATTTAGGGTCAGATGTCACATAGTATCACCATCCTAGAATCCTTTGAACACTTTTGGCCAAAGAAAAAATAAGTGTACACAGATGCAAGGAAAGGAGAAACTGACCCTGCTTCTTGATGGGAAAAATATTCATGAACTACCATAGCTTACTATATAAAGGAAGTGCTAGAATGAGCAGCCAGCAGGAAATCTAGACTGCTGGGATCACTGTACTCCTTGCCTAACACATGGAACAATGTATATATGCTCAGCAAATACTGTGGCTAAATTAAAATTCTAAGTTATGTTTAACAGAAGTCTATGATTGTTTTCATTATAATTTGTAATTTTAGCTTCTACTCGATTTTGTACAGCTTTACAAAAGAACTTTGATACTCAAAAAATAACAGAGGTTAAAGTAACTCAAATTCCATCACATATTTTTAAATTCTGTAAGTTAAGGAAAAACATCCTACTCTATTTCTTTAAATAAGTAGTCAATATATGGTTCACTGTATCAATAAAATGTATTTTCTATATGTATATACACATGTATGAACATTTGTGGATACACATATATATGCATGTACTTTATAATATGAAATAAAGATAAAAAAGCTTTTGTTGTATTTTTCTTCTAATTGTCTTTTTCTCATAATATCTTAATATGTTGAAGACCAGAACTTATTACTTTCAATGGTTACAGAAGAGTTGCTGTGTGAATCTATCATAATTTATCTAGCTACTATTATTTGGATGAAGATTTTATTTCATATTTTCACTAAAAAAGATAAAGTAAAAAAAAAACCTCACTAACTGTTATGTCCTCAAATTATTTTTCAAAGATAGAATTTTGGGAAGTAAAATATTTGGTCTTACATATTAACTTTATTTGACTTTTTGAAATACTTCTATGTTACCTTCTACATTTCCAGCAAATTGCTTAATTGGCATTTCTACCAATAGTGTAGGCATATGTCCAATTCACACATCAATAGTGGTTATTACCTTAGGAAGCTTAACATGTTTAGCAAATTAAAATACTTAATGAATAGTGAATTAGATTGATTAGTGTTTTATTTTATTACTATTATGACTGATGGTGTGTCAGGAAATATTTTTGATTAGTTGGATTATTGAAACTTTAATACAAATTCAAAATAATTATGACTTAATACTCCTACAAAATGAAGCATAAGGCTTGCTATCTGAAGTAGATTTTACTGTAAAACAATATTTCATTCACTTAAAGATGATAAGATTGCATTCCAATTTTAAATTAATTGGGAACCTATATCCTTCTAAATACAACTAAAATAACTCAGCAGTTATTCTGTGTGCCTTTCAAGAAGAAATTCAGGAAATACTTGCTGAAAAGTGATTGTACAAGCATTTTGCAGTTTATAGATGGTTATATTGATTAAATTTTGTTATTTAATGAAGCTTCATAAAATCCTGCTTAAAAATTAAATAGCTTTATGTTTTAAAAGAAGTATGATTTCTTGGTACCAGGGATCAAACTCACGTTGTGCTTGCCAGGCAGGTGCTTATATCACTGAGCTAAATCCCTGGCCTATAATTTCAATAATTTAATTACACTTTTAACATTTCATGCTTGCTCTATAATCATGAATATTCTAATAATAGATACACTATGTTTACTGTAGTTTATGGGACATTGATTTACTATTTTTAGACCTGTAAGCTAATGTCAACTGAGATATGTTAATATCTAGGTAACTGGGATTGTCTGTTGTGAGAGTCTATAAACTAAAATGAGTGAAGGATATTATTGAAAAAATGTTTATCACACAGTTACAATCAAAATTTGAGGGAACAGTCAATCTATCTAGCCTTTGTGATATTTTGCTCTGCACCGTTAAGTGCTGTGATACTATAGAAAAGAAACAGCAATCACTACCATTTGCCACATTACCTCCGTGCTTTGGAGCACAATTTCATCAGTACACTGACTTCTAATATTGGATTTATAATCTCCTGAAAGAGAGTTGCATTTCAATTATTCTGCAGCTACAGACAATTGTTTGTTCCAAGATTATTGTAATTTAGAATCAATATTGTTTTACTTCTGTAGTTGAGACATTCTAATAAGGAATAGCATACTTAGTAAAATACTATATTGTGAGGAAAGATATTCAAAAGGCAGTCATTCACTATCAGCACACGTGTGGTAATGGCTTCTGAAAAATAATACTTTGAAAACCAACTTAAAATTGTACATTAAATTTAAGTGCTTATAAAATTATATTTTTGTTATCTTCCAAGAAAGCTCTGTATTTTACAAGATATATGTCATTCACAAACCCAAAACAGTGTAATTAAAAGTTTTATTTTTTTATTTTTTATTAATCTGCTATTATGGCTTAAATTTCTTTTATAGGGGAGAATGTCATATTAATATATTAGCTTTCCTTCAATTTTTACATATTATATGATATAATTTTCTTATATATTTTAATTCTACTTTATGATTCTATAAGAATCAGGAAAATGCTCAGTGACTCAATGATGTGATTCTATAGATTAGTTTTTTTTAAGGGAAAGGCTCTTGATTGCATGAGGTATCATACAGAAAGTCAGTCCATCTATAATACTCCAGACCTAGCTGAGCATCCTTGAGACTGAACACCCTGTAGATCAGAGGAAACTTCCCAGTTGATTCAAGACAATCAAAAGCAACAAAACCTACCACATGCTTCACTGTTTTATGTAGAGGAATTAGACTGCTGAGTAAAAGCAAAAAAAGCCCCAACATGGAGTATGTAAACTTCATCAAAATACAGCAGTTTACTTTAGTTCCTGTTACAGTTCCTGCCACATCTGTTTCCTAGAACTGGCTGGTCACTATGATTTGTGGCTGGTCGCTATGATGCACAATGTAAGAACCAATCCCTAGCTAACAGTCTCCTTTTGTACTTCTACATTGTTGCCCAATAAAAGCCTTCCTCCTTGAGGCCTTGAGACCTGGCTCCTTTGAGAGTGATTCCAGGCAGGTCCACTGGTGTAAATAAAACTATTCATTGCCTCCAAACCTTCTTGGGTGTCACTCCTTTCCTGTTTCTAGTTTGCCACAGCAAAACAGTCTGAGAAATACAAATGAAAAAAATCACATGTTTTAAATACATTAGTAATGAAGCAAAGCAGGTAACAGCAAGGAAAATAAAAATGCTGTTTATATAGTAAATATATTATAGAAGACATTTTGCAAGAATCCTAATGCTATGGGATTCCTAACCAGTGAACTGGATGAAAATATGCAGCAAATAACGTAAAAGAAACGGAGTTATCTAAAAGTGCTTGTATTGCAAAATTGTATCTACTGACAGCCTTACACAAAATTCCTGTTTTGGAGAATTTGGTTTATAAAGACAAGTAGAATTCTTCTCTATATTCATATCACAGGCTTCTGTAGGTGCGCTGTTTCATAAAATAAAAAGTACAAATATCTAATCTTTGCCATTCCAAGGGAGAATTACAGAATTTTTTTCTGTTCCAGCTCTTGATAAGTGACACAATGGTCCAGAACTTCTGTCCTTCTCTAGCCACTCAAAGATTTGTAATTAGGCTCAGCAATACTTACAAAAAGCAATCATTTCTTAAAAACATGAAAGTGAATATGAAAAAAAATTGCTTTAAATTGAAATCATAGAGAGTAAATGTGTTTACTTTCCCTCTTCAAGACAAACTCAAGGGTATGCCTTCTGTTCCATATATTTTATGTTAAGAATTAATATAGCTGTAGACCATTTTAGTTCATTGCCAAATACTTACCCCAGTGCAAGAGAAGAAAAAGAAATGTATATTTTTCAGTGCACTGTTCAGAGGGAAGACTGGATATTTCAATAGGGTATGTTGGAATTGTTGTATCAGAGGTTGTGCTGCTATTGCTAATAACTTTCAGTATCTCAACATGTCTGGGTTAGATTTTGTCACAGTTAATAGATAAATATTTGTAACAGAACAATAAATATAAGAATGCCTTTAATAACATTGAATTTGCTTAATGCTTATATTCAAGGTAGAAATATTAAGATGTGCTAATGAATTCACATTACTTGTTTGAATCTATTTTTGAGTATAATTAAAATGTAAGTAACCAGTAATAAAAAATTATTACTTCTGTTGGTTGGACTACCTATCAAAAAATGAGGATTCTGTTTGAATAAGAGCAAGAAAAGATGGAATATTAACAGTCATTCAGAAATGAATGTTAATTCAACTTAGTTGAAAGCAGGAAAACTAAATATCATTTCCTTAAATTATACTAAAAACACAATTAAGTTATGAAAGATAACTTATTCGACCAGATATGGATATTGAATGGTGAAAGAGTTAATGTTCTGAGGAAGTGTTTTATTTAGCAAATTCATGTACAAAAACAACAAGTAACAAATCCTATGCAATTAAAAATAGATTATGTGCATTTAGTTATTTCCCATGGGAGCCAAATTACACATTAAATTAATGTAAGTCATTACATTATTTCCTCATATATGGCAAGAATGAAAATTTAACATGAATAATTTGAATCTCCTCTTAGTAAAATGGAAATAATCACACTGATTACCAGTAGGACTGTGAAACAAAATAAAAACATAAAAAGAATTTCCCAAAAAGAAAGCATTAGTTTCAAAGTGCTTTTAAAAACGTGATTTTCATGCTGTCACCTTGGTTTCATTATGCTCTATCTCAGTTACATAAATCTGAATAAAGCAGCATAATTATCACTCTGTTGTCCTTGTCTGTATTTTCTTTCATGCTGTCTTATATTAGTACCCAATACCCAGTGCAATTGCTTCTAATCTTTCAATTGCATAGCATTTGTTTAAAGCCAGGGGACATAACCCTAATTTTTAAAAAAATGGAATGTAAAAAAAGTGACTTAACCTCTTACCTTAGTGAATATATTTAAGTAAATTGATGATGCATTATATTGGATTCCTTATCATGTAGTTAAATGCCTCCACTAGAAAATCTATGAAGCAATGGTTTAAGGGTGGATGACTTCAGATATTTCAAATAAAATAAAGCCAATTATGCTATAAAGGAAACTTTGTTCCTTGCGACAGCTATCCTGACTGTAACCTTTCCTTAGCCTAAACCATTTATTTTTTCTACCACTTGTCTATGTTTCTGAGTGTGTGTAAGGATTTTGGATACTTAAGGTCTATGTCAAAATAAAAGCTTCAAAAATAATGCAGATTTACATTGAATTTTTATTCACATTTAAAATATATGTATTTATTAACAAATGTTTAATTATTATGTATTGTATATGTATACAAATTTAAATATATATTAAATGTTCATTTCCTAATACATGAAAAACAGCAAAGTATTAATATTTATTATGTTGGGAAACAAATGTGTAGTGATCTTTCTCCCCTTTCTTGAAAATAACCACTAGCAGTGTAATAAATGCTCATCAGTGCTTTCTCTATATTTACTCAAACAAATGTATACAAACATGCATACATGCACACAGTGTGTGTATATTACATGATTTTACCTCTTGTATGAATTTGAAGTTTTTTGTCTTTTCAGTAAGAGGACAAGGATGGTTTTGTCTTCATCAACAGCTACTGTTTAGGGAACAGAGGACATTAGCTTTGCTACCTTGTGAAATTTGCTAAACAATAGACAAGCAATTCTGAATAGGGAATGATCTGTTTCCAAGCTCATTCACATTGTTGTTATCAAGGATCAGTTCTCTGGCTACTGATAATGGCTCCTATCATGTGGATCTCTCCATAAAGCAGCTTACAATCTGATCTAAGCTGAAAATATTACATATAAGTAGGTTCCGGAAATTATTTAGATCATGCATTTAACTACAACCAAAATAGAAAACTTTTCATTTGATTTCCACATCTCAGAGACCATTGTACTTTTTAATCTCCTGTCCAGTGTCTTCATAATCATTATTTCTTTATTTTTAGGTTTATTTTTTCCTGGTTAAGTGACTAAATTCAGGCCCTGACCTTAGAGTGGATGTTCCAGAATATTTAAGATTAGAACAAATCCCTTTAGGTGTATTATCTGGTACATTCTACATCAATGCCTTGTTCAAATGAAGACAGTTGCCATTTTATGACTTGAGCTGACCCTCCAACATCTAGTGTCTTTTAAATTCAAGGCTAGCTATTTTAAAGATGGTGTTGTTACCTTTGAAGAATCACTTTCCACTTCATAATAGCTTAGATGGAGACTGATCATCCAAAGCCTCATATTTTCAGAAGTTGGGCTTTTGAAAGATGTTTACTTCAAGGGGGCACTGTGCTCCTCAGGGGATTTAATCGCTGATGAGATCAGAGCTAAATGTGCTGTTAGGAGATGGGGTCTGGTCAAAAGAGACAAGTATAACTATCTCTCTGCCTCCTCCCTTTTATCTCTGCTTTCTGGCTTCCCTGACTTGAGCACTTTCCTCTGTGGCAGGCCCTTCCACCATGCCATAGCTGCCTTAGAGCCATCTGACCATGCAAGGGCTGAGGTTTCTAAAACTTTGAGATGAAAATAAAATTGTCCTCCTTTGCGCTAGATGTTGTGTTTTAGTCATAAGAAATTGACTGAGACACGCTTGCAAAAAAGTGCTAAAATATAAAAAAATACAAAGCTTATATTAGATATCAAAGAGTTCCAGGATCTCTGGATGTTTACTAATATATTCCAAGTGGAAAATTTCTTCTGTCGCATACAGCAGTAGCAGCATGCAACAATAATCTTCTGATCTCTCATCTCCCCTCTGGTCATCATTAGATCAAATGTTCTTTTGTCAATGCAACTAAATTTTATAATTAACCCCTCATTCTTAATATGAATAGACAGTCAAGACAAAACTGAGTAAAGCTTTCCAACATGAAAGAGAAATAAACTGAGATATAGTTAAAAGTGATGCAGGAAGCAAGGTCCCACAAATAGAATATATTCAAATAACACTAGTTAATATACTCAGAAATAAGAGAAAATGTTGATGATCTAGCATTCAATGGAGATATTGCATAAATGGGACTGCAAAAGAATGAATACGAAGAAACATACAAAGAAAAACATTTTCTCAGACATTAACAATACCAGCACCAAAATAAAGATCCAATACATTAAAGTAAATAAAATATCCTAAAAAGTAGAAAAATAATAATAGAGAACAGGTATGAATAACAAAGTGTCAAGCCAGAAAGTTCAAATTTAATTTATAGAAGTTATGGAAAGAGAATAGAGAGGAAGAAACCACTGGAAGCACATTTGTGGCAAATATAAGAAATAGATGAGGTTGAAAAATCTATATTATGTATAGATACAGATAGGTAGATATAGATAGATGATAAATATGGTTATATATCCAGAAGATATATGGTAAAGATCTCACTAAATACCATCTTCATAAAATATTATTATATAAGTAATGAAAGAAAGTTCATGAAAGCTTTCAGAAAAAATAAGCAAAGAATAACTTCATAGAGGTTTTTTTGTATCGGGGATGGAACTCATAATCTTGCGCTTGCCAGGCAGGTGCTTATAGAGTTAATTATTTACAAAGAGTTGGGAATAATAATGACACAGGAACTGTCACCACAAATATCTTGAAAACAGAAAATTATTTAGGCATTGTTGTAGTCATGGGTTATACAGAGAACAATTAGAGTAAGGACATGGAGTTTATAATATTTTTATGTCACCCAACCTTAACACAAGAAAATGCAGGAAATCTATCTACAAGGCTAAAGACAAAATATTCAGCCAAGGGCCTGAATCCCACAGCAATGTCCCACATGAGTCCAAATGAAGACCCAGTGCTCACGACAATGCTTCCCACGAATTCAACTGGAAGTCTAGAGCCCACAAGAAGGACTACCAGTCTCTTAAAGATCCGCGCAAGGAAGGCCCAAGGGTCAGTGGTGGAAGCCAGAAAGTCTGCCAGCAGGATGAAGGAGCTGTGCTGGTAGGTTGAGGGTTCTACGCTGGAGCCAAGAAGTCACACTCACCGCAACTCCAGGGCTGTCCTGAAAACCACCACAGCCATCCTCATTTGACACGGAGGCCCCGAGCTCCTCCGACGACAAGCACAGTGGAGTACATGCCAGGAAGCCAGCGTGACGAGTTCATCCTGGAGACCAAGCAGCACACGTCTTCCTCTCCGGAGCCAGGAAGCAATGCTCGATATGAAGACCAAAGATTCTCCAGGAGAACCAATGGCTCAAACAGCAACTCATACGAGAACCCACAACGCCTCAACACCTCAATGCCTTAATACAACTAAGGTGAGTAACTTCTCCTTCTCCACGTCTCCATTTATACCGGCAACTTTCCTCAGATGAAATATGTATGCCCAGCACCATGCTGATGTAATCCAGCTGGTGTTAAGTTGACCACCAGTTTTCAATCCATAACAGGCACATCTCCAAAATTCTGAATAAATAACAATATTTAAACTACAGTGTTATAATTACTGAAATCGATAATTAAATGCAAGAATAAAGTGAACACTTTATGCAAATAAATTTTCCTAAAGCAATTTATCATCCATGGAAATGCTCAATAAACTTCTGGTTCTTGCAGTCTTCTAAAGAGGTGAACAAACAAGAGAGCAAATGTCAGCTCCAAGGGCTAGGAAATAAGTAATGTAAGTTAGATGAAAAGCACAGTGAAATTCCAGGATGAAAGCAAGTGGAAATTTCCAGATGATTGTCATTCAATAGGTTAGTTAAGATTGAAGATGGAGGGGACCACCAGTAAGAAAAACTCTGAAAAGAAAATATAAAATCACATTAAATTTTCTAAATTATATTTCAGAAATGTATTTTAGAGAGCTTATGGAATATTTGAGAAAAAATTGCCAAAAGGATTTAAAAATCAGATCAAAATGAAACTTTCAGGAAAAGCATTTTAAGATCAAATATTTATAATCAATATTTGTAAGCCTCTTCGATTATATGCTTGTTATAAAATTTACACACGCAATATATGTACTAAATAATAATTATGAAAGAAAAATAAGATGGAACAGATGTTGTTTTTTATCCTATCCCATATTCCATTGGCAGCTATGGTAGAAGATTTCTACACAGTTTAGCAGCTCAGTCTCAGAGGATTGAACAAAGTGTCTTTTTTCTGCTGAGGGCTTTCTTGATACCGGAGGAAAATTCTTACTGAAAATAAGTTTAGTCTCAACCCTCAAGCCATGAGAATGACTTTGCATGGTTAAATATTTTAGCCTCTTATTCGTCTTAAGAGAGATGATACTGAGGAAAGTTTCTCATGCCTCTCAGATGGTTCACAGCATACTGAGCCCCAGGCATCCAGTCCTAATATACCTATTAACATACTCTGTTGGTTTTTGTCATTTTCCTCACTTCCTTTACTTTCTTTCTTTGCTTCCTAAAGTCACACCCCAAATAAATTAGATGCATCCAAATGTTTCCCTTGGTGTTCAATTTTGGAGGAATCCTAAATAACACAAATGTCAGTAATGCTTGCCCATAATTCCTATTTATGCCTTTTGTTATTGTTCACCATACTCCTGCTATTGCCTTGTGCCAATTAAACAACTCTACTTATACACCTGGCCACTACAATGTTAAGATCAATGTACCTTTACATGTGAAGAAGAATGAGAGCATGTAATCTATATTTCCAAAACACAATTCCAAGCTGAACTCCATAATATCTGGAAGATTTTTGTTGTCTCTCTGCTTAAATCTCAAAGCATTTCTTAACAGCTGACAGAAGCAAAATACAGAGACTATACCCAGTGTTCAGCATATATGACACAAAGAAATAAATATATATTAGCTTTGAACTACTTGAAGTGGTTTTAAGATACATCCATAAATCCTTTGACACTTATACTAAGTGGCATGATCTGTCTTCTTTCTTTGAATCTAAACTGACCTTAATGATTTGCTAAATAACTAGTCAGAAGAAAACTTGCCATACGAATTCTGATTTTAGGTTAGAAAATAACATGCAGCTCTCATCTGGTTCTGTTGGAATTCTTGTCTCCTATATGGTCATTTTCATGATGCTTCCCTTCAAAATGTAGCCACTTTGCTTTTAGAAACCAACACCATTAAGATAGGCTTCATGTAGGTACTTTGGTCAACAGTCTCTGATGAGTCCCAAACCTTCTAGTATTTTCAGCCTATACACTGGGCATGTGCGTAAATGAACTCGCAGATGACTAAAACCCTTAGCCATTAAGTCACTCCTAGTCTTTGAGTCTTTCTAGCTGAGTTCTCAGGCACAAATGAGCAGATTCAACGCATTCCTACTATGTCAGGCCTACATTTCCAGTCCACAGAATTTTTGCACACGACAAAGTGGTTGTTTTGTGTTTGTGACTTTGGAGTGGTTTGGTACAAAACAATCATAATTTGCACACGTTAATTTTCATTAAGGTACTAAAAACACATATTGTGTTTTATGTCATTTCACTAGACAAAATAGAAAGCAATAGTTCTTTAGTTATCTTTATTGTTGACATTGCCAAAGCATTATTAATCAGTCTATATCAATTGTCCTTTTGAGGACAAGAAAACAATATATAGTCCATCAAAAACAGGAAAAATACAGAATTAGAGAAACATGAGGATAGTACACAATGTTATTAAAATATTATTGATGAGAAACAATACATTAGTAAAATGGAAACCTCTATCATAGCAGAGGAAATAAATTCAGATCTTCTACTTTTATTGAGTACTGGGTATTTACCAGAGCATCTCTCTATTATGAAAGTCTTTTTTTTAAATCACCATCTCATCCAATGTAAAGTTCCAAGGGGATTAATTTGGTAGAAAATTGAATGCTTTGCCTAGATATGAAATCTTTTAAAATTATGTATGTGCCAAATTGTGCTAAAATGATTGGGTATTTGAAGACATCTGCTGCAATACATTCAAATAGCGAATATCCAATTTAAATTAATACCAAGTACCATATCAAAGTGTTTATATTTCTCCTGCCTTATGTGGAGACAAGCCTGAAAATAGTTAATTTTAAAGATTTAAAAATTTATCTGAAAAAACTGAAAGAGTCTAATCAGAAAGTACTGTCATGAAATGTTATTTATTGAGTAGGACCACGATTCATATTGAGAGCATGCCTAAGGGCTTTATGGTCAATCTCTAGATCAGGTTATGTACTTTTAGTGCTGATTCAGTCTACATTCCTAGATTTGGTATTATTTTATTCAGTTATTTGGGAATTAACCATTCAGAGTGCTTCTTGTCTGCTTGCTTTACAACTCAAGAAATAACAGCAGATCGATGTCTACACTTCATTTTCCCCACTAGGGTAAATACATGTAAGCATGTCAGGTATTAGTGCTTACCACTGCACAAGATAGTCTATTTGCCTTGCAGAATTGTATTGATTATATTTAGCAAGGAAATAAACTGAAACAGTGTATAACATGATTTATAAAGGACAAGAGGCTTTCATGAGCTCCTGCATAATGAACTGTTTTCTTGATAAGACTAGTTCAATGATGGGAAGTTTGCAATCTCATTATTTAATCCAGCTACCATCTCATTATTTAATCCAGCTACCATAATTCTATTGAAATAGTGTTGTAAAATGCCAATACCTGTGGCCTTTCAAGCGATATTTAGAACTCAACTTTTCCTGTTGAAACTACCCTGCTTTCTTTTTTCCCCTTTTCATTCCTAAATAATCAAACTGTGTGTATTCTGTTGTTAAAGGCACTTATGATTCTTAGTATTGTGATAACTGTTTCAAGGTAATTGGCTCATGTGACCATTGAATAACGTTGTTGAGCAGGAAAAAATATTTGGCATGATTGGTTGAAGAATTAAATGAAATAATCTGAGAGCAGCCACTGTTATTTGACATACACTGATTTCTAATCCCTACCGTAATCAAACTCAGTGCTATGCAAGCACATTTGAAAACTGTAAACTAGAGCCAATGAGGTTTAGATTTAGGGAACAACATTTTGAACAGATAAGGGAGATAAAGAAATTCAATGTGACTAATTGTTCAGCTGTGCCAAAGGTATGGTTAGTGATACTGTTACTAAGATTGGGGAACAGGAAAATAAAATATTTAGGTGTGGTTGTTTAAGTCTCATAAAAATTAATATATATTGAGTGCTCTGATTAGCTTACTGTACAGTATAAGTGTTTTACCTCACTTTGTGCTCAGGAAAGCTCGATAAAGTAGCCAATACTACTTTACAGAGGTTTATATCACCTCTGGCAACCATAGAGAAGTTTCAAAGTATGCATGGAAGAGAAGGTACCTAAGGGAACAAGAATTTAAATGGTACAAGCAGATTTGAGAACCCATGTTATCATCACTCCTTAAACTAATTATTGTATAGCTTCTCAGAAGTCACTCATTATTATGGAGTTATAATGAGGGAGGATGAAAAGAATGTAATCCTATCTTATTTTATAATTTCACAACTCAAGAAGCATTTTTGAGAACTAATCAAACTTCAAAGGATTGATTTCCATGAGAGGGCCAACATATATAAGAAAATGAATCTTCTCTAGAATCAACTATTACATGGTAACAACCTGAGAAGATTTATTTTAAAGGTATACATAGATAATTGTTTTTGGTGAGCTTACAAATAACATAAGGAAGAAGTAATAATAAATACAGTTTTAAAATAGAAGGAAATAAACTAAATTTTTGCTATAGTTTAGATTCTCCATGAGTCTCTTGTGTTCAGAGGTTAGGCTTTTGAGAGGTGATTGGGTCTTGAGGGTGCTATATTCATCAGTGGATCGATCCTTTGGTCAGTTCACAGCTAAATAATCTGGCAGGATGTGAGGCCAGGTTGGAAGAGGTACATAACTGGAGTCATACATTTGGGGGATGTATCTTCTCACCAGGTCTTCACTTTGCTCTCTACTTCCTGACTTTGCTTCTCTTAGCAGTGTCCTTCCATGATGATGTTTCTGCCTTGCAGCGAGCCTAGCATGGATTGGATCTTCTGAATGATGAACTGAATTAAAATTCTACTTCCTTAAACTGTGGGGATTGTCTCACAAATGGGAAATCTAATTACTCTCAGGGAATTTATACACACAGATTCACAATTTATTAAAATCACAATATTTATTGAAGCAAAGCGTGGTGGCTCACAACTGTAATGTAAGTACTCTAGGAGGCTGACCTGCAATCTTAACACTTTGGTAGAAACATTGCAAATTCAAGATCAACCTAGGCAACTTAGCAAGATCTTGTCTCAAAACAAAAAAGACTGGAGATGTAGTTTAGTGGATACACACACACACACACACACACACACATATATATATATGTAACTACTTTCTAACCACTAGCTTAGGCATCAGGGATATGACTTTGAGCACAAAAGACAGATTTGAGATCAATTATTTGAAGAGTAATAGAAAGAGATGTCAAAAGAAAAAAAGAAAAACATTTTAAAATAATACAACTGAACTGCACCATGTGATATCATTTTTTCTATTGTTAAACAAAAAGCAGCTAGTAAAACATTTGTTTCTTCTAATACAATAAAGAACTACTCTGTTTTATGAATTATTGATTCTTGTAGTCAGAGATGACTTCTTATCCTAGAAACTGGGTAGTAACTGTCAGCCCACTAAGATTTCCGAATTTGTATATACACGATATTTAATACATCTTGTAAAATCTGTGTATTAATACATGTTAATTCTTTCCTTTGCAGTATACACCTTCATTTTCCATGTACAGGAGGTTCCTAAATTAGGATGATTGGACTTAGAATTTGTAGTCATTGCATGATGGAAAACTGAAATGCATTCAGTAGGAACTGTACTTCAAATTTTGAGTTATATCTTTCCTTGGGCTACCAATAGACTAGCATATGACTCTTATGAAGCTGTCATTCATTCAGATACTCTACAGGATACTGTGCTATTGAGCTACAATGCTGAATATATCAGGTGTATTAAGTGAAAATTTTTACTTATAATATTTTAACTTATGAGGTGTTTATCAGGAGGTGACCCTATCATAAATTGAGGAGCATATTTAATTGCTTTGATGACTTTTGAATCTTGAGACATTTTTTCAAAAAGGATTACTTTGTAAAATTAGTACAAAAATCTAACAGACTACAATATGTTAGTGGACAAATAACAGAAATTAAATAAAAACTCTGATGCCAACTACAAAATCAGATATTGATGAAACTGACAAAATTTTTAACCATGGCTACATTTGAAGTTAGATACATAAAGCTTTGGTTAGAAGAAAAGTATCCTGATGGTTTCTAAATTATGGAGTTTTGAAAGAATATTTAAATACATATTTTAGAGGTAGGGATCTCAAGATGTGGAAATGGAAACTAGACTAAAGTAGAGTAACAGGGAAGAACAACAAAATGAAGTTTTCAGAATATGTGGGATTACTTATCACTTTGGGCTCAGTTATTAAAAAGAGTTTAGAAGGATATGGGAATACAAAAATACATATTCTTAAGTGAATAAATTTGAAAACTTCTAATCAGTAAGAATATTACTGAGAGTGCTTTAAGAGCAATCTCACTTTTTCTTCATATGAATGTAAGAGTACAAAATTGTTTTATCTTTCACATTTAGTCATTCATTTATAATGTATGTGTTCTATTTCTGCATAACTCTAACATTCCACTTGTTTCACTGAATATTATGACATTTTTAAACATATTTTTCTATTTACTCATTTTAATTTAACTAACTGTATTCTGTTTTGTTTCTAATAGGTTTATAATTTACCAGAAGAGAAACAGTCATGGTTATTAGTCCATAAACAGTATTTTTTATTTTAAAAATTCTGTGAAAAGCCTAAAAGATCCTAAAAACTGTGAAGAATAGAATATAGAACATTTAGTTATGTAGGTTTTCAGAACACAAAAAGAAAAATTAAAGGGGAGGACAAAGAAAATTTTTACAATTGGTTTGTAAACTCCCTTTAACTTTTCCTATTTTCCTCTCCCTCTTCACATTATTTCCTTATGCTTTGATTTTTTTGTGAGGGGGTAGACATTGGGGATCAAACTCAAGAGTTTACCTATGCTATTTAAGCAATCTAATACTGAGAAGTTTTTTGTTTCTTTATTTTTGAGTCAATGACTCCCCAATTTTTCCAGGCTGCCCTCAAACTGGTAATCCTGCTGTCTCAGCCCCTGAGTAACTTGGGTATATGCCAGTACTTCAGGCCTTAATTTTTTGGTGGAGAGGGTAACAATAAATTTGACTCCAAAAGAAGTTGTTCATTGGTTTAGGAAGATAAAAATAAAATAAATCCAGCATAACAAGCAAAGTTACTTTCATGAAAAGAGTAAAATAGAGAAGAAAAAATGATTTAAATATTGGGAAAAGCCTTTTTTCCTTGAGACAAGGTCTCAATGTGTAGTTGGGATTGGGTTTAAATTCATTATGTAGTCTAGGTTGGCCTCAAACTCACAGAAATCCTCTTGCTTCAACCTTCTGAATGCTGAGATTACAGATGTTTGCCACCACACTTGCAAAATTTGAAATATTTTCTTTCTTTAGTTTTTTACTAAAAAAGGTAATTACTGATCAAAATACATTAAAATATTTGCAAAAATAATCTTCCAAACTCTCATCAAATATAATGAAACTACTTTGTACAGTTATATATCAAAAATGAAGTATGAACATATATCTTAACAACATATATAAGTTCTCCAAAATGAGCATAACTATTATGAACTAAAAACATACAATTGTCAAAGTAATAAAAATCAAATATAAAAATTATACACATACATAATTTGTATGTGTGCATATCCAAGTACATAACTATTATCAGTTACTTTTTTAAAATTTTATTTAAAGAGGAAAAAACAGAAAAAGGGTAGAAATAATACAGAATTTCAAAAAAAGATAAACAGTAAAAAGTCACAAGTTGATAAATTACATATTGTCCTTTTAGAAATAGTTGTTCAAGTTAAAAAATTAAATCATACAAAATGGACATTCAAACAGTGAGACCACACAGATCTGTTCAACTATCCAACAAGAACTTAGAAATATGGTTTCAATCCTACACACTTAAATATACTTGCGGTTATATCTTTTATAGTACTTCCTATTTCCTCTGTTTATGACAACAGCAATTACACATTTTTAAAATTTTATGTAAAGAGAAAAAAATCAAAACAGAAAAAAAGGGTAGCAACAATACAGAATTCTAAAAGAGAAAAAGAAGAAAAAGAGAAAAAAACAATAAGAAATCACTAGTTGATAAATTACAGATTGTCATCTTGGATGTAGTTGTTCAAGTTACAAAGTTAAAGGGTACATAGCAAACATTCAAACAGTCAGACTACAAACAGTTCTGCTCAATGATCCAACAATATGATCATCTATTATACACACTCAAACATACATGCAGTTATATCCCTTAGAGCCCTTTCTTTTCCTCTCTTTTTTACAATAGCAATTACACATTTGGAGTTTTGTTACTCTTATAGTTCTTATTACTTTTTACACTAAAGACACAATGTGATATTTATAAATATGATTCTTACTTATTTCACTAATGGGGATAGTCTCAAGTTGTCTCCTTTTATCTGTGAAGGCCTCAAGATCATCCTTTTTATAGCTGAGTAATATTCCATTGTATAAAAATGCCACATCTTTTTCATCCACTCTGTAGTTAATGAGCATCTTGGTTGTTTCCAAGGTTTAGCTATTACAAATTGTGCTTCTATGAACATGGGTGCTCATATATCACTGTGACATGAACTCTTCGTACTTCTGGGAAAATACCCAGGAGGGGAAAAGCTGGATTGAATGAGGCTTCCAATCCTAGTCTTCTGAGAAGTCTCCAGACTGATTTCCATAGTAGTTGCACCAGTCTAGACTCCCACCAACAGTGGAGCAGTGTTCCTTTTTCACCCCACAGCCTCACCAGCGTTTGTTATCAGTTGATTTCTTGATGACAGCTATTCTTTCCAGAGTGAGGTGAAATCTCAATCTTGTTTTAATTTGTATTTCTCGAATTACCAGTGATGGTGAAGTTTTCTTCATGTATTTATTTCCCATTTGTATATCTTCCTCTGAAAACTGTGTGTTTATCTCAGATGCCCATTTTTGGAGAGGGTCTTTGAATTTGGGGGTCTTGATGTATTTCAATTCTTTATATGTTCTGGATATAAATCCTTTGTCTGAGGGGTTGCTGGCTAACCCCTTTATGGGTTTTCTTTCCCACTCTCTGGTTTTTCTTTTCACTCTGTTGGTGATTTCCTTTGAAGTGCAGAAACTTTTCAATAGTATGAGATTCCAGTTGTTGATACTTGGACGTGTTTCCCTTGCAGTTTGCATTTTGTTTTTGAATTCTCTGCCTACCCCTAAGTCTCCAAGATTTCTACCTAGCTTGTTGTCCAGTAGATTTAGTGTTTCTGTTTTAATATTTAGAACTTTGATCCATTTAGACTTTAGTTTTGTGCATGGTGATATGCATGGATCTAGTTTCAGTCTTCGTCATGTGAGAGCCAATGTTTTCCAACACCATTTATTAAAGAGGCTGTCCTTCTTCCAGTGAACATGTATAGCCCCTTTGTCAAATATCAGGTGTTTGATTGCCTTTGTAGTTGTGCTTGCATCTTCTAATCTGTTCCATTGATCCTCAGGTCTATTTCTTTGCCAGTACCAAGCTGATTTTATCACTGTGGCTTTGTAGTATAGATTCAAGTCAGGAATTCAAATGCCTCCTGCCTTGCCTTTGTTGCCCAGAATTGCCTTTGGTATTCTAGGTTTCTTCTGTTTCCAAATGAATTTTAGGAGTTTTCTCTCAATCTGTGAGGTATGTTAATGGTATTTGGATTGGGATTGCCTTAAATCTGTGGAACAGTTTGGGGAGTATGGGCAATTTCACAATGTTGGTTCTTCCTAACCAAGAGCAAGGAATATTCTTCTATTTCCTAACACCCTCTTCAATGTCCTTTTTTAGTGTAGCATAATTTTCAGCATATAAGACTTTTACATTTTTAGTTAGGTTGATTCCTAAGTATTTCATTTTTTTAGATGTTATTTTGAAGTGCAATATTTGCATAATTTCCTCTCTTGGTGAATTTTTTGTTTGTGTACAGGAATGCTATTGATTTTTGAGCACTGTCTTTGTATCCAGCTACACTGCTGAACTTGTTTATTACCTCTAATAGTCTTTTAATGGAGTTTTGTCTGTCTTCTGTATAGATTATCATGTCACCTACAAATAGTGATAATTTAACTTCTTTCTTTCCTATCTTTATTCCTTTTATTTCTCCCCCTTGTCTGATTGCTCTGCCAATATTTCCAGCACTATATTGAATAGGAGTGGTGATAGTGGACATCCTTGTCTTGTTTCTGATTTTAAAGTGAAAACTTTCAGTTTTTATCCATTCATTATACTGTTGGCTGTTGGTTTGTCATAGATGAACTTTAAAAGATTGAGATAGACACAGTGTATTCCAAGGTTCTGAAGTGTTTTTATCATAAACATGTGTTGGAATTTATCAAAATCTTTTTCTGCTTCTATTGAGATGACCGTGTGGTTTTTGTTTTTGGCTCTGTTGATGTGGTGTATTACATTTATTGTGGTGTATTACATTTATTTGCCTATGTTAAACCATCCCTGCATTCATGGAATGAACCCCACTTGGTCACAATGTATAATCTTCTTGATGATTTGCTGCATTCTATTTTCCAGTATTTTATTGCTAATCTTTGCATCAATGTTCATTAGTGAGATTGGCCTATAGTTCTCCTTTTTGGTTGGATCTTTCTCTGGTTTTGGTATCAGAGTAATACTTGCCTCCAGGAATGATTTAAGGAGGATTGCTTCTTTTGCAATTTCATTGAAGAGTTTAAGGAGTATTGGCAACAAATCTTCTCTAAATTTCTTGTAGAATTCAGCTACGAATCCATCAGGACCTGGACTTTACTTTGTTGGTAAGTTTTTAATAATGTTTTCAATTTCAATAGCTGATATTTGGATGTTCAAAATTGCTATATATTCTTGGTTGTGATTTGGTTGTTTATAGGTTTCTAAAGATCTGTCCATTTCTTCTGTGTTTTGCACTCTATGTGAGTAGAGATTTTCAAAGAAGGTATTTATGATCTTTTGAATTTCCATGGGACCTGTATTAATTTCCCCCTTTTCAGTTCTTATTGCATGGCTTTGGGTTTTACCTTTTTCTTCATAAGGTTAGCTAGAGGTTTGTCAATTTTATTATCTCAAAAAACCAGCTTTTTGATTCATTAATTCTTTGTATTTTTTATAGTTTCAATTGCATTGATTTCTGCTCTAATCTTTACAATTTCCTCTCTTTTATGAGCTTTGGGATTAGTTTGCTCTTCTTTTTCTAGACGCTTGAGTTGGAGCATTAAGTTGTTTAATTGTTTTCATTCTCTTTTCTTGATATGACAATTTATTGCTATATATTTCCCTCTTAAGACCGCTTTCACTATATCCCACAGATTACAGTATGCTTTTCTTTGTTTTCATTGAATTGTGGGTATTGCTCTCTTTCTTCTTTAATTTCATCTGTAGGCCACTGATTGTTCAAAAGTTTTTAAATTTAATTTCCATGTATTTATGCAGGTTTTGCAATTTCTTTTGCCATTAATTTCCATTTTCAGTGCACTGTAGTCAGATATTATGCATGGGATGACTTCAATACCTTTGCATTTACTTAAGAATGTTTTATGGTCTATTTTGGAAAATGTCTCATGTGCACCTGAGAAGAATGGGTATTCTGATGTGGTTGTTGGAACACTCTGTAAATACCCACTAAGTCCAATTGCTCACAGCTATGAATCAGTTCTGTAATTTCTTTGCTGACTTTTTGTCTAGTTGATCTATCTCTTTGGGACAATGGGCTGTTAAGATCCCCAGTTATAATTGTGTTCTTGTGTATTTGGTTTTTCGTGTCCATTAGTATCTTTCCTATATAGTTGGATGCTCCTGTGTTTGGTGCATATATATATATATATATATATATATATTAATATTAGTTCTTCCTCTTGAATTTTTCTACTAATGCATACGTAGTGACCCTCTTTATATCTTTTAATCATTTTAGGTTTAAAGTTCATGTTGTCTGCAAATAGAACAGTTACTCCTGCTTTTTTCTGGGTTCCTGTTGCATGGAATACTGTTTTCTATCCTTTGACTTTTAATCTATGAGCTTCCTTTTGGACCAGATGTGTTTCTTGAATATAGCATATTGTGGGATCAGGTTTCTTGATCAATTGTGTCAATTTATTTCTTTTGATAGGTGAATTGAGGCTGTTTACATTTATGGATATCCCTGATATGCACTGGCTCAACTTTGCCATGTTATTTTCCAGTTGTTTGCTTTCTGCTTTTCCCCTTATTTAATTGCTTGTCCCACCTGGTGGTTTGTTTCTCTTGTTGTTCTGGAGATTGTGGTCATTTTTATCTCTATTTGGGATGTCTTTCAATACTCTTTCTAGTGTTGGTTTGGTGGACATGAATTTCTTCAGCAGTTTTTTGTCATGGAAATATCTTGTTTCTCTATTAAATTTGAATGAAAGTTTTTCTGGGTTCTTCAGTCTGAGACGAAAGTTGTTTTTTTTCAGGGCTTGAAATACCTCACTCCAAGCTCCTCTTGACTTGAGGGTTTGTGCTGAAAAGTCTGCTGTGAGTCTAACGGACTTTCCTTGGTAGATGAGTTGTGTCTTTTCTCTAATAGCTTTTAGTATTCTGCTTTTATGATGTAAATCTGAGATCTTGATTGTTATATGTCTGGGTGTGTATTTATGTTGATTGTGACCATTTGGCATTCTATGTGCTTCCCTTATCTGCATATCAGATTTTTTTCACATGTTTGGGAAATTTTCTTCTAGTACTTCTGTGAATATTTTCGCTATCTCATTTGCATTGACTCCTGCCTCTTCACTGATGGCTATTAATCTTATATTTTTTTCTCTTGGCATCATCTTGAAGCTGTTTGATTGTCATTTCATGCTACTTTGTTATTTTTAAAAGTTCTGGGGCTGGAGATTTAGCTCAGTGGCATAAGTGCCTGCCTTACAAGCACACAGTGGTGAGTTCGATCCCTGGTACCAATAAAAAAAAAGTTCTATCCTTTTATGATCGCTAATTGCAATCCTTTCCTCAAGGTCCGAAATCCTATCCTCAGCTTCATTTAAATGGTTTTGCATGCTTTGAATAAAATTTTGTTTCTTGGATGTCTTTCTGAGTTTGTTTCATGAATTATGTTTGTTTTCTATATTTTTCATTCAAGGTTTCAATCAATTTCCCATGCTCCTGTACTTTTTTCCCTATTTCTTCTTTAGCTGCTTTCAACAACACATTTACTAAGGTTGTTATTTCTATCTTTACATGGGTGAATACTTCTAATTTGATTTCCTCTATAGCCTCATGGAGTTTTTTTTTTTTTTAAATTCACTTGCTATCTTTTCAGTGATTTCTGGTGTGTTACTTTTGGAGTCCTCTATTTCAATGTCTCTTGTACTTGCTCCTGGTGAATGAGATGTATGAGATTGTATTTTGCTTTTACATTTTGCCATTTTTCCCTTTCAAGTTAGTGTTTGGTCCTTCAATCCCACTAGTGTCAACTGATGTTAGTGTGATCTTGGGATCCTAATGTAAGGTTGATGTTTGTTCAGTTTCTAAGTCCCACAATGAATAGGTGATCCAGTCACCTGATTTCCCACTGTAGGGCCTGTTGGGTGAATCCTATAATCTTCCTGGACTGACAAGCCTAGTAGTATTGATGTAGGTCAACTTTTAGTTTCTGCTGTTACTTTATCCTCAGGTTATTCCAGGTCATCAGATCTCCCTGTCTATAGTTTTTGTGTTGGCTGAGGATATACTGTGTCCCTATTGTGGGCCTGTGTGTCTCATAAGCCCTTTTGATTTTCTTCAAGTTGGGGGAGTCCTTCTTGGCATGCTCCTCACTCTACCTGATGTTTTCTGTGTGTAAGAGGGGGTCACCCACACTCTTTTCAGACTCACCAGTCTTACAGTTAGTTTGTGGGAGCTTTGCTACTGGCCCTATTTACCCACAATGCACCTCTATTTTAGGGGCATACTCGCCACACTGACTGGAGCCTGCTGAGATCTTCTTTTTGGGTGAGGCGGTTACTCACTCTCCCTTCAAAGTAGCACAGTTAAACTGCTGTTGTCCAAGATTCACCTGGGAGAGAAGATCTGAGTTTGCCCAATGCCTTGGGATGACACTGCAGCATGTGGTCACAGCCTGGAATTGGATTCTGGGCCTTGTTTGCTGCTTGGAGTTTGCTGGGCATGGCCAACTTAAGGCCCCTGATCCCTCTCCTGCATCTTAGGCTGGTTCCAGACACAGAGCATGGCCTTACTGCCTGGAAGCAAAGTTTCCAGTTTGCCCTCTGCATTGGGATGGCACCACAGTGTGCATTAAAGGCCCCGGGTTTAATTCTGGGCCCTTCTTGCTGCTTGGAGTTTGCTGGGTGTGGCCTGGTTAGGGCTGCTGGTTCCTCTTATGTGTTTTAGGCTGGCTTCAGATGCAGTGCATGGTCTTACTGCCTGGGAGCAAAGTTTCCAGTTTGCCCCATGTGCTGGGAAGGTGCTACAATGAGTGGTCATGGCCAGGGGTTGGATTCTGGGCCTGCTCTCTGCTATCAGTTACTTCTTATGACAAGAATTTCATCATCTCATTTGATGGAACCATGGAAAATATGGCAAATACACTGTATTTTTTAGTCTATCATCTAGAATAAATAAATACACATTCATTTATTCACTTAAAATTAGATCACCAAGATTTTTAAAGCTATTTCTCAAACCTTTTTCTAAAACTGGCAATAAGTTCTTTTGGGGTCATACTAACAATTAAATATTGAAAGTAAGATACTAAATTTCATATATGCTTATAATTTATTATGGTTTATAACTAAATGACTCCTGAAAGTCTCATAGGTGGGTTTCTGGGTGGGGACTGGGTCATGGATGTGGGATACTAATCAGTGGATTAGGGCATTGATGGATTAATATCTGGATGTGGTTTTGGGAAGTATAAGATGGTGAGAAAAAGTGGTTCACTGTAAGTGTGGCCAGGCCTGTGTCACTTCTCCTCCCTTAATCGCACTTTGTTTCATGCATCCACATCATGAACTGTTTCTCCACTCTCATTCCCTTGCCATGCAGTCTGTTGTGGAGCCAACTGACTAAAAGATCAACAAAGTGCAAGTCATAATAAACCTTTTCTCTTTGGAGTTATGGGTGCCAGATATTATGTCCAGCAATGAGAAAGTAACGAAGATATGGCACAAGACAACATAAGTGAATTTATTTGTGTTTTTAGTGTTTTTTTTATATTTATAAATACAGTAAAAATAAAGGAAATATGTTTTAAGTATTTTTTTTTACATATCAGTCTTATGCCAAAAATATACTAGTTACATGTAGTCTCGTTGGGTAGAGGAATAAATAATGTTGGACATAGACTATAGTACAGCATGACCAACAACCTACAGTCTTCCTGTTTTAGACATGAACAATGGCACCAGAATAGTATTTCTTCACCTTCATAATATCTGGCTATCCTTCCTGATAGCTAAATTGCCAGCTTATTTTCAGGTCAAGCAGGAAAAAGCATAACATTATTTTTATTCATATACAAATACTTTATATTCATGTATAAATAATCATATATACAATTGTATAAGCAAAACTCTAGAGACAAAATGTGACTGTGATCATTGCAAATCAATCTTTCTTTTTTATAGGGATTTTTATTGATACATGCTTGCTGTTCATAAAGATTACATTCATTGTGTGGAGTTGTTTCACATACATAGCATGTATTTTTTTAAATTTCCACTTCTTCTCCTCTCCCTCATAAATTTGTGCAACTCTTGATCTCTTTTCTATTTGCAAAAGACATATCTGTTTCATAATATCTATCTTTACTTTTTCTTTTTTAAAGATTTTTAATTCTTATTTTTATTATCACGTGATTTCAGTACACAGCAGTTACATTCCTGTGTAAAGGACACATGTACATAAGAAATCTTAGTTAGTTGTTTATTCCTTTCCCCGTCCTGTATCCATCATTTTGTTCCCTTCCCATTTGAGAAAGATCTATCTCCCTATTTCTTATTAGTTTTTGCTTTGTACTCTATTTCTATATTGGATTTCTCATTTAATAGAAACCATACAATATTTACCCATACATGTCTGATTTATTTCACTTAGCATTACAGTCTCAAGATACATACTTTTTTCTATAAATGACTTGGTTTATCTTTTATGACAAACATCACTGACATTTGTTTTTCCACATGCTGTAAATTATAACAAAGATTGAATAAAAATCCTCAAGTCATATTGTTTGCGAATCATAACCAACTACTTGTAGTTTCTCAAAGGTAAATAAATGCCAGGGAAAAAGCTATGAACCCTTTTTATCTTAGAGACATGAGCTAAAAATATGGAAAGGTTATTATTTATGAGCAGGGAGTGTGATTCCAATAAGTTTAGTTTATCAGATAGCAATCACAAAATTAAGAAATGATATGATCACTAGTCTTTTCCTGTTTTTTTTCTTTTCCTATCCTCATATACTTGAATGATATGGAGAGGATTTGGGGGAATGAGAAACAGTAAACTCAAAAATCCAGCCCACCTAGAACAAAGTCTTTAGCATTTTGACATATGCCCTCATTCTACTTACACTTAGTCTTCTTTGATAGTAATATTATTTTAATTAACCTAGTAAAAACAGTACAAATTTGTGCTAAATAAACAAAAAGTATTGGACTTCAGTCAATTCGGAAAAGGCCCGGGACCACAGAAGAGGTTTGTGTGGAGGAACACATAAAATGCCAAGACAATGGAGCAAAATGCAATCTCAGATCTCCAACCCACACAGAACAAGTCCAGGAGACATAGATACAAAATAGATTGGAATTTTAACATCTGAAATTTCTGAAATGATAACAACTGAACTCAAGAAAGAACTTTATGAGGCTTTAAAGAAATCAAATCAGAAATAATATCTCCAGTAAAAGAAGGCATGACAATCATAATGAAAGTATTGCAAAGCACATCTAAAGAAGATGTAGATTAAAAAATAGAGTCACAAATAAAAATTATGGAAACCTTGAATGAACAATATAAGAAAGAATTAGAATGCACTAAACAGATTCAAAGAGATATTCAGGAAATTAAAAACTCCATTGAAAGCTGATAAAATTGCTTAAATGAAACTGAAGATAGATTATTAGACCTTGAAGAGAGGATTACTGCTAGTGATTATGAAAGAAAAGATCTCTTAAAAATAATAAGGAATCAGGAAATAACAATGCAATGACTGAAAGATGACTCAAAGAAAAATAATATTTTTCTTGATGCTTTTGGTACCTGCCACCACCATGAACATTGAACCTGTGCTGTGTCAGCCTGCCTCGGAGCCAGCTGATTAAGAACTCAAATGTCTATGAACTGTGAGCTAAATAATCTTTCTTTCCTTAAATTTTGAGTATCAGGTTTTTGGTACCAGCAATGGAAGAATTAGCCAAGACAGAATTTGGTACGTATTGTGTGGGGTTATTCCTGTGACTCTACCTGACCATGTGGTTCAAGAGCCCTCAGAGTAGCTTTCGGGAAGTGTTTGAAAAGAGTCAAAGATGTCATGTGAAACCTTGGGATGGCTTAATCTGTTCTGTATGGGAGTTTCTGGTCAGAGCTCAGAAGCCTAGAAAACTAGTGAAGACCAGTCTTGACAAGTTTCTGCTTGGAAGAAGGACTGCATTAATTGTTGGACTCCAGATAATGTAAATTATAACATGGCAGAAAGTTTGCCTGCATTTTTCTCAAGTTCAAATACTTTGTCTGAGAATGAGATTAAGGGTGTAGACTAATTAATTTGGCAGAAGAAATTTCAAGGCAGTCAAATTTTGAGATAGAGGCACTGGTTTTGTTGCGGTAGACAGATCTATGTTGCAAATCAAGAGAAAAGAGCCTAATGGGATGACTTAAAACATTGTGAAATTGGCCAGGAATTTCTCGTAAAACTGTGGAATATGGAGGTAAAGCTGAGATCTCTACTGCTGGGAAAAAAACAGAAGTGTAGAATGTATGGCCTAGGGGCATCATGGGTTGTGTGGATCTCCACTCTGCAGCCACAAAACTGTAAAACTGAAAGACTGTGCTTTGAAAAGAAAGCTATAGAGCATCATGTTCCAGAATAACAGTGGCATAGAAAATTTGTTCCTCAGAATTGTGTTCACAGTGCTCAGTGATCCAGGCACTTGACCACTATGACTAAGAGAGAGGAAAGCCTGCCCGCTGCTTTAGCTGGCAGTGGACCATGGCTGAATCTATGTGGCACTTTTTTTAGGCACATGCAGAATGAAAGAGTTCTGAGGTCAAAAAAGGCTTCCACCCAGATTTCAGAGGGCCTGGAAGGCCAGGCAGTATGCCCCTGAGATGGCATTATATGAAGTTGTAAGGGTGAAGCCAAAAGTGTAATGGAGAGTCCAGAATTTTGGAAAAGCTAGGAACGTGGATCAACTAAGGAAAATTGTAAGGAGAGAGCAAAGTGGGCCTAGGAGAGAAAAACTTTGGGAGCTACAATTACCAGAAATGTTGTATGGGTGGGCCCACCCAAACCATTTGAAATACAATTTCCACAGATTGCCTCAAATGGAATACATGTAACTACAAGAATTAATGTTTGTTCTACTGGATTTTGGACTTGCTTTTGTCCCAATCCTTTGTAACCCCTTGTTTGTACCCTTTGGAGTGGTAATGTTTATATTGTTCAGTTGAAAGTCAGAAGTTTTAAACTTTTCATTCGTACAGTCTCACAGCTAGGAGTTTGTCTTAGATCTTGGAGGATGCTTGGGAGTTGGACTTTTCAGCAATGTTGAAACTGTTAGTACTTTGGAAATTTTTGGAGATGCACTAAATGTCTTTTGAATAAAGGATGGGTGTGAGTCCTTGGTGGTCCAGTGGTGCAATTCTATGGTTTTTGTGCTATGGTTTGTGTTTAGATGTCCCCCCCAAAGCCTCACGTAGTCATAGTGGCAGGTGAATCTAACATTTGCGATTGATTCATTGTCTAGCTTTAGGATTGGCAATGTGAATGCTGCATTCACCCAGGAGTAACTAACAAGTGTACAATATATAGTAGGGAAGGAGGTGTACACTTCTACAAGAGTGTCTCCATGTAACTCCACATAAGTAAAAGAAACCTGTCTTAGGGGACCACTAAAGAAGTCAACATGAGTTAGTTAACTGAAGATCAAAAAAAATGACATGATATCCCTTGGGGAATACTGTTTAAGTAATTATTGCAGATAAGGGACTGATGGGCTGTCAGAGTTGCCTATGCATATTTCTAATATGAAAATGAAGTGCCTTTTTATTTAAAGAGAAAAAAAACAGGAAAAAAGGTAGAAATATTACAGAATTTCAAGAAAAGAAGATAAACAGTAAGAAATCACTAGTTGATACATTACATATTGTTCTTTTAGAAATAGTTATTCAAGTTACAGAATTAAAGCACACAAAGTGGACACTAAAGCAGTGAGAGTGCAAACAGATCCATTTAACAATCCAACAAGAACCTAGAAAAATGGTCATCAATCCCACACATCTAAATATACATGCAGCTATATCTTTTATAGCACTTCCTATTTCCTCTTTTTTTACAATAGCAATTATACATTTTTAAAATTTTATTTAAAAAGGAGAAAAAAACAAAAAAGGGTAGCAACAATACAGAATTCTATAAGAAAAAGGAGAATGAGAAAAAGCCCCACTAAGAAATCAGTAAATTACTGATTTCTTAGAAGTGCTTTTTTTGCAGTTACTGATTGCAGCCACCATGAATGACTGCCCCTTAAACACACCACTCTGCCTTACAGTAAGCTGAGGGTGGACTGAGACCTCCACAACTGTAAGCTACATAAACCTTTCCTTTCTTAATACTTGATGTCAAGCATTTTGTATCAGCAGTGAGAGAACAGTAACCAATGCAGCCAATTTACATGATGCTTCCATGATAATAAAGAGAAATGTCAGTCAAAGAAATACACTCCAAGCAACCTAAAATATTCAGTGACAATCACTAAATATAAAAACATGCATGCATCTCTATAATAGATAAATTAATATGATGTACATGAATACTGATGTGGAAACATCATAAAAATTATCAGTGATTTTTCTGAATTGTGACATATGTGTTTATATTTTTACAGTTTCTTTATACTCAAAATTCTTGAATCATTCGTATAGTTACAAAAATCAGTGAAAGTAGACACTTTAAAATATAGGCAATAGCCCAGTGTTGTGCCACATGCCTATAATCCTAGCATTTGGGAGACTGAGGCAGGGAGATAGTTGTGAGTTTGAGGCCAACCTGGGCTACAAAATGAGTTCAAGACCAACCTGAATTGTATAGTGAAACGCTGTCTCAAAAAGACAATGAAATAAAATAAATAAAATAAATATAGTGTTTACTTGATCTCAAAGAATTGTTTTAAATTCTGTGTATGTGAATTTTTCCATTACAGAAAGTGCCGTGAATTCACACTACCAATATGTAATTATATATGTTAGCAGTATTTATTTTTATAAGGTATTTAAATTTATACAAAATAAAGAAGCCATATCTGTTACTATAATTTTGAACTTCATTTTCATATTAGAAATATGCATAGCCAACTCTGACAGCCAGTCAGTCCCTTATATGCAATAATTACTTTAACAGTATTCCCCAACGGATATCATGTCATTTTGTTTGACCTTCAGTTAACTAACCTATGCTGACTTCTTTAGTGGTCCCCTAAGACAGGTTTCTCTTACTTATATTGAGTTGAATGGAGACACTTGTAGATTTTCTTTTTTACTATTTCTCAAAAACCCCATTGACAGAGTCTTTATTATAATAGTCCTCTAATTACAAACTGCTTCTTGCTGAGCACAGAGGGCAAGCATTCCAATAAAACCGTGGTCCCATACTGAGAAGTGGAAAGGAACAACTATCATTCTCACTTCAATAGTACATTTTAACAAGCTGGTATCTGAGAGATTTTAAATCTACTCAGAAAAAGTAAAGTGAAAGGGTAAAACTACGATTGATAATTGCCATAAACTAGGGTTATCTAAATATCCTGCTTTAGTATTAAATAGATTCACTTTTTAAACCACTTTATTGAGGTGTGATTGTTATTTTGAAAATGATCTATGCATGTTCAGTATATCCATCTCAATTTGTGTGTTAATCTGTCTCCATTCACTGGAACAGAACACTGCACATTCACAATTTAAAGGAAGAAAGTTTTATTTTGGCTCACTGTTTCAGTAGGTTTAGTTCCTGGTCTTCAAAGCAAAAATGACACAGTAGAGTACAGTGGTGGAGCAAAGCTGTTTACCATATGATATCCATGAAGCCGAGAGAGCAAAGGGAAGAGCCATAGACAAAAATCCACCTTTCCTAGTCACATCTCCAGTGAATCCTTTTAGGATCACCACCCAAACTCCAAACTGCATAGTCAATAATGAACTCATCAATTAATTTGTGAATATAATACCCCATGATCCAATCACTTTCTAAAATCACCACCACTGAACAAAAGGCCTCTGTGGGGACATTACACACATAAACCACAATGATTAGTTGGGGGATAAATATACATATATGCAGCCATCTCTACCATCAAGGCCATAAACATATCCATCATCTCATAAAGCTTCCTCCTACCCTAATTGTTATTATTAGGAAATAATATGTAACATAGAATTGGCACTCTCAGAAAATTTAAATGAACAATGTGACATTGCATAGTAATGGTATGCTGCATAGTATGCAGTTTGTATACTGCACGGTAAACCACACCCAAAAGTTACATGACTTATATAAGTAAAACTTATGATGTTTAAATTTTATCTCTCCATTTATGTTTCCCATGCCCTGTCAGCCACTAATTTCTTCCGTGTTTCTATGAGTTTATTTTAGATTCTGTGTGTAAGTGAAGTTCTACATTATTTGCCTTTCTGTGTCTGATTTATTTAATATAATTTCTGGTAAGTCTGTCCATGTTGTCACATATCAAAATTTCCTTGTTTTTTAAGACTGAATAATATACTATTTAAATCTTCAATCTATTTTGGGTTAATTGTTTTATGTCACAAAAGATAAGTGTACAATTTCATTCTTTTTCATGTGGATATTCAGTTTTTTCAGTACCATTTATTAAAGAGCATATTATTTTCCATTGTGTGTTCTCAGGGTATTTCAACAGAAAATTAATTGGAGTTCCATAGGTTTATTTTTGGGCTCTCTATTCTATTTCATTATTCCATGTCTGTTTTTACGCCAATTCCATATTGTTTTATTATTATAGCTTTATAATATAATTTAAAATTAGGAATTTTGATGTCCACATAATTGTTATTTCTTAAACTTGGTTTGGATAACTGGAGAATTTTGTGCTTCCATGTGAATTTTAGATTAATTTTTCCTGTTTCTATCCAAATTAGCCAAAGTCATGTGATTCTCGGCTTATATGGCTCTTTTCTTCAATTCCCTTTTGCCCAAGATGGTTTCCTTAAATAACTACCTGTCCAAATTTTACCATTTCTTTAAAACCTAGATACATGATACTGTTTTTGAATTCTACATAGTTTAAAATGGTCATTCTTTCTTCTTCTGTGAACATCACACATTTCTTTCTGCTCTTCCTTAACTATAAACCCATTTTTCATTTCACATATTTGTTCCTGTATGTATCTATGATAGAATATAAAGATTTGTTCATTCTAATCAAGCAGTGTTACTAAGCATTTTAATCTTTTGAAGTTAGATTTGGGGCAAGGGATTGAGTTTTAGATAATGTAATGTAGACAAGCTTGGTTCATCAAATAAAATAGCTTACAATGATGTTCCTCTTTTTGTAATTTATCATCTGGCTACTGAATTCAGAGGATACAATGAAGAATCTGAGGTATGCCTTTTCAGCTAATACAGCCATAAGATACAGGGACTGAGATTTCTGGATGTCATGGATATAGATATCAACATGTGGAAAATTTCTATTTGGCATCCTATTTTGACTGTGAATTTAATGAGAAAGCTCTAGCACATTATGATATAATTTTACCTTATTAATGTTATAGAAGCTAGTACTAAACATCCTGATTAATGAGATATGCTATATTCCCCTTACAGGATGACTTCAACTGTGGTTGCTATATTGAATTGCTCCAGAGTCTTATCTCTAATTGTGAAAACTTTTTTTGAACATTATCTTTGTATTTGTTAATTTCTGCTGTACATCTCTCAGGAGGTTCCAAAGACATCTCAAATAATATTTAACAAATATAAACAAAAGTTTTGAACACTATTAATTTCCTAGAGCTGGTATGACAAATGACCACAAACTGGTTGAATTTAATAAAGAGAAATTTATAGGTTTTATTTCTTTTCACTTGTGTATGTTTGCAACTCATCATAGTTACAATCATTTTGGAGAAGTGATATATGTATCTAAAATATCTTGATCATTTTTGATACCTTTAAATGGCTCCCTACTTTTTCCTATCCCATTTCCTACCCTAGGTCCAATATGCCTGCCCTTTTGCTTTCTACCATCTATTATTTATTATTATTTATTTGAGTTTGAAGATTTACATATAGTAGAAAGCAAATGATTTAACTTTCAGTTCTGTGAATTATTTCATTAGTATTTTGATCTCAAATTTACCTAAATTCTTGAGGTTAAAAGGCTGAAAGAAAGATATAAAAAGGGCCAGTCTCCCTCTGAAAGCTTTATAGAAGAATCTTTCATTGCCTCTTTTTCAGGTTTGGTGGAAGTGTCAATTTTTTGCCTTATTTGACTTTCATCTGTGTGATACTAATTTCTGTGTCTTTTCACATGGGATTCTCTCTTTATGCCTTATTCTTTACATGGGGATATCAGTTGTAATGAATTAATGCTCTTTCCATCGAGACCTGATCTTAATTAGTTTCTACCTTCACAGTTAGTTTTTCTAAAGAAGGTCACAGTTCAAGCACCAAGAGTTATGTTTTATCATGGTTTTTGGGGTATCACAATTCAATCCACTGTATCAATCCAATCCAGTTTAACTGTATCTTATCCATAACTCAGTGCTATAACTTGAGAGTCATTCTACATTTAGAGAAACAGGAATAGCAAAAAAATCTTGAATAATCCAACGACAAACAATGAAACAGAAACAGGAATAGCAAACCTAACAATTAAGAAAACTGCAGATCTGAATGGATTCAATGCTTAGTTCTACAAAACTTCAGGGAAACTCTAACATGTATATCATTCAAATCCTTTAATGAAATTAAAAAGGAAGGTTCTCCCAAAGTCATTCCAGTAAGCTGCCATTACCCTGATTCCAGCAACAGAAAAGGATCCAACCAAAATAGATAACTATAGAACAATGACTTTTTTGAATATGGATGCAAAATTCTCCAAGATACTGACAAATAGAATGCAATGAATCATCAAAAGGATCACACATCATCACCAAGTAGGCTTCATCCCACAGAATGGCTCGACATACAGAAATAAATAGATGTAATCCACCACATAAACATAAGTGTGGACAAAAATCATATTATCATCTCAATAGAGGCAGAAAAGCCATTGTCAGAAGCTAACATCTCATTGTGGTAAAAACAGCAAAGAAAATAAGTGTGCAAAGACTTTATTTCAGTCTGATTTAAGCCATTCTATGAGAAAGCTCCTGGGAACATCATATTAACTGGGAAAATCTGAAAACTTTCACTCTAAAATCAAGATGAGACAATAATGCTCATTAGCACCACTCCTGTTCAGCATAGAACTAAAAATATCAGCAAGTGCAACTAGGCAATAAATAAAATAAAAAGGATATAAAGCAGAAAGGAAGAAGTCAAGTTATCATCATTTGCATTTTGCATGATTCTCTACATAGAAGGCCCCTCAAAATCTGCCTGAAGTCTCTCTAATTAATAACCAAATTCAGTGATGTAGCAGAATACAAAATCAACACAAAAATAAATACATTCCTGTACACTAATAAGGAACCTACTGAGAAAGAAATTAGAAAAAGCATAAATTATGTTAGCATCCATAAAAGTTAATTATTTAGAAATTAGCTTAAATTAAAAAAAATGAAATATATCTACAATGAAGCCTACAGTACTCTGAAAAGGACAATCAACAGTACACAAGAAAATTGTAAGGTATCGCCAGTTCTTGGGCAGGCAGAACCCATAATGTCAAAATAAGCATAATTTCAAAATTCATACACACGTTTAATGCAATCCCAATGAAATACTAATAGCATTTTTTTCATAGAAATGGAGTACACAATTGTAAATTTCATGCAAAACCAGAAGAGACTCAGAATAGCAAAAGCAATGCTGGGGACAAAGAACAAAGTGGGAGGCATTAAAATCCCAAACTTGAAGTTATAGTACAAATCTCCATGATAAAAACAGAAGGGTACTAGTACAAAACCATATAGGCTCCATGAAACTGTATAGAGTTTGCAGAAAGAAATCAAAGCACATTCAATTACCTGATCTTTGACAAAGGGACCCAAAGTGTGTACGGAAAGAAAATAGCCTTTTTAAATAAATGATGCTGGGAAACCTGGCTATCCCCATACAGAAAATTGAATGTACGCCCATATCTTCATGATGCAGTAAACTAAAATCAAACTGTATCAAATTACTTAATGTTAAAATGAAACACTTATACTGCTGGAAAATAAATTAAGTAAAATGCTTGAACTCTTTGCTGTAGGAAAGAAATTTTTCTTTTTCTTTTCTTTTTTTTTGAAGGTAGTACAAATACAACAGAACAAGACAGAACAAAGCCAATTGAAACAGTGCAGTGAATTTGGTACAGAACTTCACAGCAGGTTACTGGGTTAACAGTAATAGGTACGATAGTATAGCTTATTATCTTCACAATAGTTTTCTAGTCAATTAGGTATAGCAAAATCAAAGCAAAGACAGAACTAAAATTTATCGAAAGAGAATACTAACTAGAGTAAAGCAATTAATCATAATGAAACAAAACTGAAAACACTTGCTTTCAAAGAGAAGATAGGGTAGCCCCCATATTTGCTATATTACATACAGTCATCCTACCAAGAGATGCTCAGACCTCTATCCCCAGTTGCTAAGGAGTGGGGATTTGGGATGTTTGACTCCAAGCCTGCGCACCGGTAGGCTCACAGGAGGCACTACTGGGTCTCCTCCTGGCTCATGCAGGAGGAAGACACTTATCAAAAGGGTGGGCAAATTGCTTCTTTGTGCAGCCTCCTGGGTTCCACCATAGCCGTGGACAGATCTCAGGGGCACTCTCTGTTTCTCCTCTTGGCTCATGCCAGAGGAAGGTGCTTACCAAGAGGGCGGGTGAACTGCTTCTTTGTGCCTTGCACTCAGTTTTGAAAACCTTCGAGGCAAAAAGTTTTTCAACACATCCCAAGTATCAGAGGAATCAGTATTGAGAATCAACAAATGGGAGCGTACCAAATTTAAAAAGCTTGTATAGCACAAAAAAAACATCCAAATGAGTTAAAAAGAAAACCTACAGAATGGGAAAAACTTTGGTAACTATTTCTCAAATAAAAGATAAATATGCAGAACTTATAAAGAACTCAAAATATGTAGATTCTTCCTTGAACACAAGAACCATTTTAAAAAGTGTGAAATGAACAGATACTTCACAAAAGAATTACAAATAACCCATAAATACACAAATAAATAGTCTATGTTAGTGGCCATTAGATAAATGCAAATTAAAAGCACACTGACATTTTACATTACCACAGAAAAAAATGACCACCTTCAAGAAATAAAATAATAACAATTATGGAAGAAGCTTCAGAGATTAAAGAACACTTCTAAAATGTTGGTAGAAATTTATACTATTGTACATCAGTAGAGATTACTAAAAAACTAGAAGTAGGAATTCTATTTGGCCCAGCTATTCTGCTTCTAAGTACCTTCCTTAAAGGGTTAAAGACATCATATTACAGTAACACATTTTTACCGATATCTATGGTATCAGAATTCACAATAGTAAAACTTGGAAGCAGCCTATATGCTCATTGACAGATAAGTGGATTAAGAAAATGTAGCATTTACACACAATGCAGTACCCTAAAGAATGATAAACTTGAGCCACTTGTAGGAAAATGGATGCACCTTGAGAGTGTAAGTGAAATAAATCGCACACACAAATTACATATTGCATGATTTCTTTTATAAGGGGAACAAAATTACAAGCAGAATATAATAAGAGAAACAGGAAGATGTTTCTCAAATGAGAAATGAATCAAAAGATGGATGGAGGAGGGAAGAGAAGGGAAGAAGAGAGGAGGAAATAAGAAACTAGGATGTATTATTAACATGCTCCATTTCTTCACAATGTATGTAAACATGAACTAGTGCAAAACTTAAAACATGAAAGACGAGAAACAGGAAAAATAATTTTATAACAGTGTCTATTTCTTTTGGATTTGATTATGGCAGACTTACTTTTGAATCACTAGCCTATAATTTTTGAAAGGATGATGTCCCCTCCCTTGTTCCCAGAATGCTAAATTCTAACATATTAATTGATTAATATTTCTTTATATTTTCTATATCCAGTACATCAAGTGACCTTGAGCTAACATGAAAATGTGTAATGCTGCTCCTTAGTCTTTAGTTCTGTGAATCAATTAACACAAAACATATAATTTGTTTTATGTTTAACTTGCAGAAAAGCAATGTGTTTACTTTAAGAAAACACAGGAAATAACCCCAGGAGTTCAAGGTCAATTGTGATGTTTTGGCCAGACACAAAAAGGAGACACATAGTTTTTCTTTCCTTTATCTCACTCTACTCCCTAGCACTCCCTTAAAAGCATTTGTGTACTTTAATTCCCCGAGATGGAACTCATATCACAATAGACCTCTCATTTTCTGAGGTGCTGACCCTTGAATAAATGTAATTATTTCCTCCAAACTCTCATACCCTAAATATTGACTTTCACATGGTAAGCAGCCAAGAGCTTAAGTAGTCAGAGCACCCCAATTTTTTTCTATTTAGAAACTAATATTGAAAGGTATGGTTAGTTTAAGACCAGCTATCCATTAGTATATGTTTAAATTATTTTATTACACATTTTAAACCTTTTGAACATACCAAGTCAGTTTAAGCTGAGAAATGAAACAAATCAGAGGATAACTGGAACTTGAGAGCTTTCATAAAAAACAGGATATTGAAAGGGATTGACCAAAATGAGTTTTATATTTAGGAAGGTAATCTTGGGAGAATAAGGTTACACAAGTCAAAGAAGAAAAATATAGAAAAATATGACAAAGAGTCACCTATTATAGAGATACTGTATAAGAATTTCTTTTGAGTAGTCGTTTTCACAATACGAAATGAGCCAAAAATGTAATCAATTAAACATCAACATTTAAAAGAAGTTGATCATGGTGTAGAATCTTGAAATGACATCATGGTCTAAATTACGAATTTGAAAAAAATAGATGTACAAACCATAAAAATGTTTAGCTAGGTTGCATTTTATACATAGAGTGTATGGTCAGCATGATTATAGTATGCAAGAATTATGCTTATTACAGTGTTAATAGAGAAGTAGATGTGATCTTGTTTAAAAGCTAGATCAAGATAATTAAAATGGCATCAGTTTCAATCTTGGATCTACCACTCTGTGATATGGATTACATTAGTTTATTTTTCTTGGTTCTTATTTGGTTTGATTTTAACGAGTAGTCTCTGAATAGTAACATTTCTGGATTTTCATATCTCTGTATAGATTTTATAGCTATATACAAACAATCAATTAAACATTTATTACTTGAAATCCTGATAGAAAGGGAATACTTATTCAATAGGGATTTGGGGGCTAGACCTGCAGATGACTAATGGGTAACTAAAAACAGGAACAAACTGGCATCTCTGCCTTTATTTTATAATTCCCTTGTTACCTCAACACTTCATGTCAGGTTCATCTTCATTTCTGCACATAGGCATATTAATCACTTGAGTATTACAAGGTTCATTAGCTCTAAATTTACCCAGGGTATCTCATCCCTTTTCAAGTTTGAAGATCACCAACATAATGTCTAAAATAATTTTCAATATTTACAAGGACATCTGATTGCCAACTTAGGCAACATCCAATTCTAGAACCCCTGGGACAGTGTCTAGGAGTGTTGAATCATTGACTCGTTGTCCCAAACCTTTGGACATCTTAGATTCAAGGGAAAGCAAAGTGCGAGACACCATATGATGAGGTCACTCTCCATGCAGGAACATTTTGTTTATAGTATAACTGAGGTTGGCTCCACCTTCACCAGCAGGATCTGTCATCTAATGATAAGAACCAAATTGCCCCCACAAGTGATGATGACTCTCTCAGGACCTTACCAATATGACTGTTTGAGAAACCAGTCAACCAAACTAGGACTTGACCAGGATTGCTTATGTTTCTAGTATTCTAAACCCTACCTGTTTAAAATCCCAACACTTGCATTCGTCCCATCTTATGAAAAAGTCCCAGTGTATCTATAAGTCTGTCAAAGACAGATCTTGAATTTATCTGTGTTTCCTTGCATGACCATGCTGATTAAAGCTCCTTTCCTCCTCTTCATCACTGCTTGTCTGCTAGGTTAGCGTTTTGGGATTGGTGGTCTAGCCTGAACTGTTTTGACTTTAGAGGCAAGACTTTTGCCCCAAAGCTCTGGCAATATTTTCTTTTGATGACCTAAAAATTCTTCTCAGGACTCTACATCTTTTTTTCCATTAAAACATGTTAAAAAACAGTGTTCAGTTATATGGAATACCTTATGGACATAACTAATAAATGAATTAGTAAGATATAGGATAAGAGGACTATTTGATTGGTAATTAAATTTTCTCTGGATAGATGTGAGAGTGTATTTAAAATGCTGTGAGTTAGTCAGCACTCTCACTGTTGGCTGAAGAATGAATGGCAAGAATATATCACTATTTTTAAGTACCAGCAATTTAATGGAAAATGATACATTGTGTTATTGGCTCTAAAGCAAATTTCCAGGCATGGAGATAGTTGAGAAATTGTGGCTATGGGGAAATATCTATGTTATAGTAACGACTAAAGGTACTAGAGGAGTGTTCCAATGGATGCTGGAGGCCTGTACGAGTCTCTTGGTTCTACTGCATAGCTAACAAAGATTTGCACATGGCATATGATGGTAAGGAAACAGAAGCAAAGTTTTATTATGTAATGTATGTTCAGAGTGAGTGGCTTGTGCCACAAAAGGAAAATGGATGAATGTTGAGGGCATTGGATTCAAAAATTTTAAATGTTGTGCTGGGTCCAAGATGCCTCCCATTAGGTCTTCTAGAGATTACTGATAATGTAATTGACAGAATGCTGAGTCATGTCAATTGTGTAGATTGCATATGTCCTTTCCATAATTCACTGTTATATTGGATTTATGAGATGCAGTTCATACGGATAAACTTTCAATGAGATGCAGTTCATACGGATAAACTTTCAATGAGTTCCAGGTAAAGAAAAGTTACAGTAGGCCATGGATGAACATTCTTGTGCACATGTGTCCTGATTTGGGATTTTGGAATTTTCCAGGTAAGGCCCAGGGGTTTTTGATTTTCTTATGTTTGCTTCCGGGTAGTAAGCCTTAGGATAACAGTTGGGGAGACTGGCCTGGGAGTATTTCCCAATTTTAGATGAGTGGATGGAATAATCTAGCACTGAGTAGATAGGACTGTCCCTGTAGCCCCAATTTTACTGTTATATTATTCCCCTTGAGGAAATTGATCCCTTAAAATCTTTAAGGGATGCTGAGAGTTGGATGCCCATCTTCTATAATTGCTTGATCCTAAATCAGGATGTTGGCCCTGCCTATGTGGCAAATGGATAGAGCATGAGTGTGAACAGACTCTCAAGAATTATGCCAGCTGCTCTGATTTGAAGGAAAAGTTACTGATGGAAATGACAAGCACGTGGTTAACTGATGGAAGACATTTTATACAGGAGAGAATTAAGAGGGCAGGGCATGTTATAGTCAGCCTAAGCCAGGTACTGAAGCAAGAGGAATCCTTCCGTGGACCACAAACCAAAAGGTAGTGCTTATTGCTGTCCCTCAGATTCTTCAACTTGCCAAGAACAAAAGCGTCAATATATATATATATTGTTTATATATATATATAATATATATATATATTGTTTATATATATATAAACAAATTATGCCTTTCTGGTTTTATATACACATTTTACCACCCAGAAAGAAAAGAGAGTATTGACTAGTCATCAGTCACCAATAGAGCATGTACCAGACACTGCTGCCAACCTCCAACAGACATCAGTGTTCTAAATTAATAGAGGTCTCTTTAAGGAGAGCCTAATGGGCTACACTAAAAACAGAGTCCTCTTAGTTTTGGTAAAGGGCTTCTCGTGAGTATTCCTAGGTTTTGTTCCTATGTATTTGGCATTTGATGCCACTGTTGTTGCTGAATTTACCACCACATGCAAGGCAATGAGTAGTGGCTGGCAATTAGATATCTATCCATGTCAATACCTGTATTGTCTAGGGAAGCCATAAAAATTATGGTGGTGTGGATCACTTCCAAAGAGTGGGACACTGAGCAGAAGATCTTGCAAACCCAGGTACAAAACTAAGCAAATACACAAACAAACACATGACAGACAGGGCAAAAAATGCATCCCAGAATTTCCAACTGCCTCTGAATTGGCATAGGGGCATTGAAGGGGAGGAAATCATATACTGCACAGTAGATAGGTCTGAAATGGTACCAATACAGGTAAAAAAGTTATCTAAGGTGCTCAGCAAATTTAAAGAAGATATATATATATATATATATATATATATATATATATATATAAACATTATGACCACAAAGAAACAAATGATCAGCATGTCTATAGGAGACATTAAAAAACATCTAGTGGGGCTAAAGAAAGAGATGCAAAACATGAATGCTCACCATAGAAAAGAATAGTAATTCTTGAGAAAGTTCCAAATAGAAACTGAGATTAAAAACATGATTGAAATTATGAGTAGCAGAAGTGACCAGTGTGAAGACAGTGTCAGATCTAGAGGAAAGGGCTTTAGCTAATGATCTGTCAATGAAAGTTAACTTTAAAAAATAAGATAACATGAAAAATGTATCCAAACACTCCTGCATGACTCAAAGAAGACTAAAAGAAATTAGAATTAGTGAAAATTCATAAGACAGCACTAAGGGCATAAAAATCTGTTTATACAAATAATAGTAGAAAATTGTGTAGACATGGAAAAATAATTTAGCATGCAGATAAATGAATCACATGTTGCACTCAATAGCCATGATAGAAAAGAACTCCACACCATATACCAGAAATACAACAGAAAGATCAGAACTGTAAAGGCTGCTAAAGAAAAGCAATGAATTGCCTATTTAAAAAAAAAACACCTATTAGAATTGCAGCTGATTTCTCAACACAAACCGTTAACATAAGGAGAGGATATAACAGTGTTTCAAGCTCTTAAAAGTAAAACTTTCAATCCAGACTGTGAATAACACAACTTTCAAGCCACATTGTTATATTCTGCAAAGTTATTCTAAATTGATGGACATATAAGATATTTTCACAATAAAATATCTAAAGTAATTTATAGACAGTGACAAAAAAACCTCCCAAAATTTCTCAAGGATAACCTAGAAGGAAACAATGAAGTTAACAGTGCCAACAGGGCCAAAAAAGTGACTACATCAAGTAGCGCTAGGATTAAATTAGATGGCTAAACTTGCCAAAATGTTACTGTGGGTGGTGGGGCCTTAGACAGATTCCAAGCTTCTTGTGGAAGACTAAAAGAATTGGGTGTGGCATGTAATGGTAAGGAAAGAGTTCAACTAGGTAACAATATGATAAAAGTGAGTAGGCTTGTACAGCTGAAAGGAAAATGGCAGAAACACTGAAGGTATTGATTTTAGGGATTTAAAATGATGCTCCAGGTCTAGCGCATGTCCTATTGAGTCTTCTCATGCATGACTGACAACATGCTTGACAGGGTGCTGAGTCATAGCAGTTGAATCTATTGCACCTGTTCTAACCTCAAATTCTCTGTTATAATTTCATATATGAGCCCTTTGGTCATGCAGGGAGAACTGTCATGAATATACCTCAGTTTTGGAGTTTGCAATTTTTTCAGAACAGACTCAGCGGGTTTTCTTTTATCTCTGCTTCTGAGTAGTAACCTTTAGGATAAACGTCGGGATTTGGCTCTGGGGAAATGCCCAAGTTCAGAAGAGTGCAAGGGAGTGGCCTAGAACTGACTGTAAGGTAGGAACCTCATATCCCTAATTGGGATGTCTATACTAGGAGGGTTGCTAATTCACTAATTTTCCTTTGAATCCATCAGGAATAAGCACAGTTCTTTGTTGGGTCAAATTACTACAAATAATAGAAATTTCCTTCCAAAAGGAAAATAAAAGTCAGTTATATGTGCCTTGGTCATTGGTCTCAAATTACATGCTATTCCTTAATGCTTGAATATCCCTATATTTTTATTGAAATATTTATATTTATAATAATTATATAATTGGTATAATATGTATAAAAATGATTCACTGTTTGTAAACCTATGAAGAGAAAATTGTGTTTAGTTCCACTCTAACAATGTGGTTTCAGTAATTAAAAATTGCTATAATAGAGCTTGTATGATACAGATGTTAACATCTTGAAAATGTTTAATAATAAGTTATTATTAAGAAATAAAACAAAGACTTTGAAATTATGAAGTGGTTAGGTATATGTGCTCTGAAATAAAAAAAAAATACATATGAGCATGGCTGTTATCTTTGCTGCTTATCAGATGCTGGTTTTGAAAATACTATTTAAACTACACATTAATTTCACAGTTTATAACTTGGAGAAGATTTAAACTCATATGGTTGTTGTATAAGCAAATTGGTGTTGAAGAAAAAAGTATATTGTGATTTTTAAAAAAATTATTTTATAAAATGAAAAAATAAAATTTCATAAGACGATATGAATAATTTATATTACTGATATATTAGTATAAGTGCATATTGAAAATGTACATCAATTTCTTCAAAGTAGTTTTATTTCTAGAATTATTTTTATATTCTGCTTTAATTGATGTATATGACTAAAGACTAAAAGTTCACATGATGATTTGTTCTTTATAAATGTATTTAAATTTGTTTTTATGGAAGCAAAACATTTAAAAGTTACTAATTAGAATCTAACTCCACTTATTTTATTTTCTATTAAGTTATTTAACCATTTTACAGTTAAAAAAACTTTGTGTGTCCTGTAGAAGTTAGAAATAAATTGATTATGCAAAAACCATATTAAATGGCGACTTAGGCTCTAACATTGGGATTGCTTCTTAGCGTTTTATATTTGGCTATTTAGGAGTCAGCATATCAGTTAACTTTTGTAACCTAAATAACAGCAGCAATACTTATAAATTTAAAATGGTAACCCATTATTTGATCAGCCTTCAAATTTTGGACTTACATGGTCTAATTTTTGAACCTGAAATAAGCTGTTGGTTACATAAAAGATTTGCTACTGTGAGACTGACTAGCTTTTGATTTTGTTGAGGGAATGACTGAATTCTCACTCATGGGTCTACCCTGGAATTGATCACAGAGCTGCTATAGTATTTCTATAAATACTAGGAAAATAATGCAGGCTCTCTTGAATCTAGACTCTAAACTGGTACATGACTATATACCTATCTCTATATCTATGTCTCTAACTCTATCTCTATCATCTCTATCTCTATCTCTATCTCTATCTCTATCTCTATCTCTATATTATGTTGGTCAAAACAGATCACAAGTTCAGTCCAGCTTCATGGGGCCAAAAGTGAAGGAGTGTAGATGCAAGAAACACAAGAAAGAGAATCATTGTAACTAATTTCTAAGTAATGTACCTGTTATGATACTGATGTGAAATGCCTCTCAAAATTCTCATGTGTCAAATAGTGGGCTTTGGAAAAGTGATTGGATCATCATAACAGTCTAATTAATTTACTGTTCATAAGTGGGAGGCTGATTGTAGGAAAGTCACTGTGGGTGTGATCTGGTTGATGTACCCCATCCCAAGGTTTTGCCTTCTCTTCCTCTGTTTCCTGGTACTATGACATGAACAGATTTACTCTTCTGTGCCCCTATACCATGGTCTTTATGCCTTGGAACCAGCCAAATATGGACTGAAAGTATGAGTCAAAATAAACCTCCTTTAATTTGTGTTGTAGGGTAGTATCCTAGTAATAAGAAAATGATCATTACACGTTTTGGTACCAGGGTAGAGTATTGTTCTGATAGTACCTGATCATGTAGTTTAGAAGTCTTTGGAACTGATTCGTGGTGGTGTGAAAGTTGGAAAGTTTTGGAGATGCCAGTTATAAGAGCCCTAGAATACTGTAAGCCGAGCTTGTGGAAAGATTCTGGCTGAAGCTTGCTGAAATGTAAATGATAAAGACCAAGCTCATGAGGTTTCTGTTAGAAACAAGGATTCTGTTGACTGGTAAGATGGAGAACATGCATGTTATGCTCTGTCAGAAAGTTGTCTATATTTTGTTCATACCTGAGGCTTTGTAGGAGATTGAGATTAAGAGTGGCAGATTATATGACAGTGAAAGTCTCAAGACAGCTCAATGTCCAGTTGTGGTAGCTTTTATTCAAGTTTATTCTGAAAATAGGAAGTGAAAAACTCATTTACAAAGTTTTCAGTTTTCCCAGAAAGAAAGTGCCTGAAAAGTTAGGGTATAACTTGGTTGCTGAAAAAAAAACATCAAAAAAAGCACAGTACCTTGCACTGGAATAATATAAAAGAGGCTTTGAATACAACAGAAATTCACAAGACCATCCCCATTGTTGATTCAAGGGTAAAAACATAAAGATATAATTTGAGAAGAGAGCCCCTGGGCCCTTTGCTCCAGAGGGGCCATCTAGGGAATTGGTCCCCTGAGTTGTTATCCCAACATTCAGAACTGATGAAACCATGATTCGAGGTGGCCCAGCTACTGCTCAGGCTGCTCAAGATCCTGGAAACATATATGTGGTGCTGGCTTTATGGGTATGCAAAATGCAAAAATTTTAGGCTCAGAATTCAGAAAAAGATCTGGATGGCCAAGCAGTGTGACTGAGAGGACAATATGCAAATCTGTGTCAGTAAATCCAAAAATGTACCGGAGGCTCCAGGAACGTGGAGATGCCAGGAATGTGAAACATTTGTGTTAATATGATTTATTACACTTATTGACGTATGTTGAAACATCCCTGCATTCCTGGGATTGATCCTACTTGATCATGGTGTTCAGTCTTCTTGATGATTTTCTGCATTCTGTTTGTCAGTGTTTTATTGAGAATTTTTTCATCTATGTTCATTGGGGAGATTAGCCCGTAGTTTTCTATTTTGGATGAGTTCTTCTCTTGTTTTGGAATGAAGGCATACTGATAAGTGAAATAAATCAGACCCACATGTGTAAAGTCTTATTTTCGCATTACCATGAGAAATAAATGGGTTAAAAAGATGCAAAATATACCATGTATATTTGGAATTGGAAAGAAATTGTTCAAAGGAACAGAGAAACTAATAAGTGAAAAGGAAGGCAGAGAAAAGGAAAAATACAGAGAGAAAGATATACAAGATAATTAAAATATTTATACAGCTCATTTTTTCTTAATTCATTGAAAATAAAAGTTTGTGCTCATATTGTTTGGACAATATATCATGCCTACATCTTATACCCTGAGTAACTGCTATGAAGACAACAATACACAATGTATTAATTATTGATACACTCCTATTACCCTGTTTTGAAATTGCTTTATTTTTATTTCTATTTTTTCCACTTAATAATATTGATAATAATAATAGTAAATCTGAGTGGTAAGCTGAAGGTACTAAGTGAAGCTGCCCTTAGAGAAAAGCCTGAGGGCTCCAACTAGCAATGCTATAGGGATTGGAATACCCAAGCTACTTGGAGCACAATCTCAACACAAATTTCCCTGGGTGCTAGACCTTGAACTACAGTATTTATTTCTCATTTACCTGCCGGGTTTCATTCTTGTTTTGGTTCCAATCCTTTTTATACTTCTAATCTTTTCTGATGGAATGGGGATGTTTATCCTGTGCCACTATCTGCTGATAGTGCTTAACATTCCTTTTGATTTGTATAAAGGCTCACAACTAAGAGTTTGCCTTGAGACTTCAAGGAGAATTTGGTCTTACACTTTGTAGTAATGCTGAAGTTTTTAAAACTTTGGCAACACTTAGAGATGGACTAAATGAATTTTGCATAAACATATCCATGTGTCTTTGTGGGGGGACAGGAGTAGAATGGTATGATGTTGATCTGGAATGTCCTTTGAATTCCCATCGGCCTAGAGGCAGGACATATGAAGGCAATAGGATTATGTGGTCACAATTTCTAATGAGTGGTTAGGAGATGAGGGTTGACTGGAGGGAAGTCTGTAACTTAGAAGAGTGTATTTCCATTGCTTGTTCATTTCTCCTCTCTCTCCTTCCTTAGCTGTCTTGATGGGAGCAGCTTTCCACTATGCTCTTCTGTTTGGAACCAGGTGACTGTGTACTGAAAGTACAAGTGTGAAATAAACTTTTCATACTTCAGATTGTGTGTGCTAGGTTTGTGTTCCATGATTGAGAAAGTGACTATGATAGCAACCTAGCCATTTTTTCTCCAGGGTTGTAAAAATAATTGCTAGGTGCTTGAATTTATATAATACTGGAACAAGAATGGTTTCTTAATAGTTTGTCATTGGAAATAAAACAAAAGAGCCTAGTTCCTTTCAATGTGTTCTTTGCTTTGAGAAAGTTGGAAAAGAAAAACATTCTTAGGGGAAAATAATTAAAGAAAATTTAAATTATGCACAGAAAATTCCAGACAGGAAAACACCAAGACAAAAAATACCTTCCCCCATACACACTCCTAGTCAGTGAAATCAGAGAGCTAGGAAGAAAGGAAAAGTATGTGTACTGCCCAGTATTCCTCTCCTCTCTCCTAAGAACTCTTCAGCCTGAGTTGTGTTTCAAGTTTTCCTTTCCATTATTTCCAAGCCTTTCATAAAATTAAAATATGTATGATGTTTAATATGAATGTTTCTTGAGTCTTTGAGGTAAAACCCTCAGGGAAGACAAATATTCTTCAAAATTATTCCATTTTTACTGAATATTGAAGAAGGGAGGACCTTTATCTTTTACAATTTTACTTGCATTAACTTAACAATTTCTTTAAATGTAGGACAGCAGCATAAGCATCACATTAGAACTCGTTAGAGATGCCAATTCTCTGGGTCCTATTCATATATACTAAATCAGAAACTCTGAGGCAGGGCATCAACTTATTTAAAGAAACTCCCCAAGATGAAAGAAGCAGTACCTTAAAGGAACATGTATGCTGTGATGGTGTAAAATCCAAACACACTCTGGAGGCAAAGACAGAACACTTCTTGCATGGAATGTTATTAAACACATAGTTGTAGACAACCCACCTCTTCTCCAGCATGAAAACGTGCTCTTCAGTGTTATGTCTGATCCAAGGAGAAGTCTGATGATTGTAATGAAAACCTTTCTGGGATCTGTAGAGCAAACTATATATGAAGTGATTTTTAGGAGATTCTAAAAATTGGAAATAGCATTGTTGCTTACAGTAAAGATAGGCACTATTTCATCATTATATTCATTGCAGTAGCCATTAAAATAAAACATTTGCTTCATCAAAGACTTATGATATTCAACTTATGCTGAAGTTTGGACTTATATTTATCATGAGTCATATTTAAGTGATTATTATAAGTGTACTATGATACTATTTTTAAAAATATAATAAAGAACTCAAACTTTGTAATACTCATATAGTACATTGTCATTGAGATTTTTAAAAAGCCCTTATAAGTGAAATCAGGTTCTTTATACTTTATTTATTTAATCTCATACTTTATGACATGAGGTAAATATAAAATAAAATGTTTATAACTACCAATCAAATAGATAATAATAGGTAACCTATTCCAAGAGGTTAGGATTCTCTACTCACAGGGAGAAAGCAATAGTTCATCAATACCTGAAAAATTTAACAACTAGGTCAGCACAAGAATTGAAAAAAATCTCCAAATATTCAAACAACATCTCCAAAGTGCTGACTAAATCTGAATAGTACTTTTTTCTAAGAATTACTGTTGAAATATAGGAAGCATTAAAGTGCTTTGCAGTTTCTAGACTCTTACATACTAATCCTGAGACATGTCATTTTTTAATTTACTGTTTTTTAACCTTATGCAACAAAATGTCTAAAATTGGACTATTTAATTAAAAAGAGAGTGAGTGTTTAACTTAAAGTTGAATTTGAAGAGCAGAGCAACTTCTTGGAAAGAGGATATAAGGGTATTGTTGTGGATATATTTTGATGAAAGAAAAAAGTTTCCACATCATGTTTCTGAGGAATCATCATATAAATAAATTAGTTAATATTTAAAAGTTAATTACAAGTAAAAGAAGCGGCCAAAAGAAGTATGACAGGGATATATGCTAATTCATGCCCCAGTATGTTTTTTTCCATAAGTGGAATTTTGAATGAAATGTAAAAGTCAGTGAAGTAGCAGAAAGACAGTTGACTATAAATCCAAGCCAGTGTCCTAGATATGTCATTCTCCATGGAAGGCATGCTCTTCCGATTTTGCATTTTCCATTAACAAATGAGGCAGCAGAAGACCAACGTATCTGTTTTCCCTGCTCATTTGCATATCACCATTTATAACTTTCCATTGCCCTGTAGCAGTGTGACACCTGCCTACCAAATGAGTAATATGCAGCAATATTTTCTCATAACACCCTAGTAATTACATGCCCCTTGAAGGTCTTCTTTTCAAAATTCAAAACCTTACCTTCTCTTGCTTGAGTGTGTAGCTAATCTCATTTCTGGCTTTGAACTAAGCTACTTTCTCTTTCTTGACAAATCTGATGCATGATGGGAGAAAGAGAGAGAGTTCAAAGAGAAGGAAGTTTGAAACAATTAGATTTGCTACAAGTAGACTAAAGCAAAAGAAGAAAAAAGTGTTTACCTTTTGAAAAGTCAGTAGTCAATGAAAAGGGCCTCTGTTTAGTAACTTCATTTTTATTGTAAATGAAAATATCTACTGATTAAAGAATTTATATTAAGAGGATCATAAGAATGATGGATTTTATGTGTGGACATAAGTCTATTTAAGGCATAAGTAAAACAGCTTCTCAGAGCTTCCAATTGCATTTGTCTATTTATATGGACATCCTCTTGATTATCTCTTTAAGAAATTTAGAATTTCATCAAAGGTAAACTGAGTGTTTAAAAATGGCCCATGAATTTCATGACTGCCTTTGGGACATAATATTTTAATAAAAACAGTATTTCATCTATTGGTTTTTAAAACTTTTTACTTGTATAATGAATATTTTTGGTTTAAAATACATTGCCCTGAGTTGGTAACTGTTAATATTGTATTTACCTGTATGTATTAATTAATGGGTGTTATATTCAAAAACATATTATAAAATATCTTACATGGTTAATTAGTAAATCAGTATTTCATTGTTAAATACATACTGAGCTTTCTTAAAAAGAGGAGGAGGCAAATAGTTCATTTTCTGTTGCAGATGCTACTGTCAGTAAAATTTTACTCTGGCGCAGAGCCACTCTATCATGACAAAGGCTACAATGCATTAAACAAGTGCATGAAAGTGTCATATATAAAAAGTGTCATTGGTCCGCTGCCGCGCTGTCCAGCCACCGCCACGCCGCCCCGGCCAGGACACAAATCAGAGTCTCCTCCGGAGTTGGCCGCGTTCAGGGCTGCGGCGCCCCCCGAGGCAAGTGTCTTCTGTCTGGTCCCGCCGTACTGATCCCTGCTCGCCTCTGTCCGCCCATTCCCCCAAAGGAAAGCCTCTCAGGACAGTTTTGGGGGTTTAAAACCGAGGAGTGATGAATACCAGAACTGGGCAGGCCTGAGAAATCTCCAGCTTTCCTGAACCTCCGCGGAATCCCGTGTCAAAGGTCACAAGGCCTCAGCGCTTAGCCACTTGCAGGAATGGCTCTCCCTACGCTTCTGAGCTCTGCCTACCTCGCTGGATTCTGAGAATTTAGAGTCTGACACGATGCACGGATGGCAGAGGAAAACATTTATTTTAAAATTTTTATTGTATTTATTGTTTCTCTTTTCTCTTTTTAAAAATCATAAGAAAATATGCAAAGTATGAAATTTACCATTTTAACCAGTTTTACGGTTCACAAGCAGCAAGTATGTTTACACTGTTGTGCAGTCAACATTTATTTCCAGAACTTTTCATATGATCAAAAGATATCCATTAAATAGTAATCCATGCCTAGCCCTAAGAATCGCCCTTCTACTTTCTGACACTATGATTTCGTTACTCTAAGTGCGCTATATAAATGAAATCATAGTATTTGTCTTTTTGACTGGACTATTTCACCCAGTATAATGTCCTCAAGGTTTATCCATTTCCTAGCGTGTGCCTGAATATTCCATTGTTTGCATATTCCACATTTTGTTTATACATACATCCTTCCATGGACATCTAGGTTGTTTCTACCTTTTGGTTCCCATCCAAAATGCTATTATGAGCACAAAATATACAAATACCTATTTAAGTCTCTGTTTTCAACTGAGCTGTATATCCAGAAGTAGTGATGCTGGGTCATATGGTAATTCTGTGTATTTAATTTTTTTAGAAACTGCCATATTGTTTTCCTCCTTTACTCATTGAAACAAGTGAACACTATAGGGAGAAAATTGTGAATTAAAATATCTAGAGTTTGTTAAATTTGCCTGTGAAACAGTGATTTTTTTCCTTATTCCAAGAGAGTAATTAACACTGCAAATCTATCACCATAGTTTTTAATATTACTCTATTACCCATAATAGTAACAATAACCTTTTAATTCAGCTAACTACAACTTTATGTTCTGAAGATTGTTATTTGGAATCAAGTATGCCATATGAAATAAAAATAAATCAAAATCAAAAAAGGGTCATAAACACAAGCTATAAAATATTGGTGGCACCCTTTGACTTGCATCATGAGGCAGCTTTGCCATGACTGTTTATTTAAGGACTTCCTTTTTGGTTGCACATTTGACCAAGTTATGCAGATTTATTACATGCATGTAACCATTTATTTGTGCTAATGACAGTCTGATGGTCAAGTGGAAAAGAGTCGAGCCATTACAGAAAGGAAAGAAAGTCATAATGAAGACAAATGAGAGGCACAAGAGGCTCATGGTCTAGAACTGTGCTATCCAATTTGGGAGCCGGTAGCTATGTACTATTGATTTGATTTAATTTGAACTTAGTGGGATTGAATGAAGTTAAAATTTGTTTCCTCAGTTTTACTAGCCACATTGGAAATTCTCAGTAGCCACATGTGGATATTTGCTAACATATTGTTCAACACATCGTGGAACATTTCCATAATCGCAGAAAGTTACTTTGGACACTGCTGATGTAGAATATTAATATAAATGGGATCAGGAAAAGCTAAATTACAAACTGAATGGTGAGCAAGGATTAACTTGGTGAGAGAGACTTTGGAAATAGCAGAAAGTTTTTGTTTGTAAAATATTAGGAATTTGTAGTTTCTCATTTAAAAAGTAAAATCATGTGGGAAATTGCTATTCTGTTCAGGGATAACTATCTTGTGAACATTGCAAAAACAACTTCTATGTAGCAGTTAGGTGATAGTCATTCAATAGAGTAATTGATTTCACATATATAGTTAAAAAAATCCCTGGGACCAAAGATATGTCACCATGTGCTCTAGTTATAAAAAAGTTGCCTTCAGATACTGCCAAGGTTTAAAAAAAAGTGTGCATATGTATGTGTGTGTGTGTTAGTTTAGATAATGATTCCTAGCCTGATATAATTTTATTTCTTAGAGTAGTTTTAAATTTTTTTAAACCTTTTAAAAGCTAAACCTTTTAAAGTATATCTTTACATATATTTATGAATGTATGTGCATATTATCATCATTTTGCATTTATTACTATATAAAACTAATGGCAAAAATATTATTCAGCTATAATTTTGTCTGGAAAAACCATCTGAATATTAATGGTTGGAAAAGCAAACATGTAATATCTTTCATGTTTATGCAGATTCTTAAAGCATGGTATAAATTTCTCTGCTCAAATGTTCTGAAAATATGTACTATTCATATTTATGTATTATATATTCTCTAAGCTGAGTCTCGATATGATTATTACAGTGGTTCAGTCTGTGATGTTTAAGGTATGACACTGCTTTCAGTATTTATATTTTAAGTTTGATTTGCCTCATTTATAAAATTAAATATAGTGTTTTACCCTTTCATGAATCACAATGTCAATTTTCAATTATATTTTAAAATTAGTTTGATTAAATAAAAGATGTAAAATTGCTATCCACATTTGTTATGGTACTGAAAATTTTGGATTTTACAGTGAACTAATGATTTACTTTTAGTTTTACTTATGTGCACTATACAATACATTATAATAATATATGAAATAACAAAATGATTACATTTATCTCATATTTCTATATAGAGACTTAGTGAAAAAAAATTCATATAAAGAAATTTATAAATATAAGGGCCTAATTATTGCATTGAATTATGGGATTAGATTAATTTGTTTAAGAATATTTACTAAAGACACACTTTATGCCTCAAAATTGCTGATGGTACAATAGTAGCTATAATGAAGACAAACAAAGTCTACACTAGGTACTAATTCCCTATCCCTAAGTGACTTCAATTTTACTATAAGAAACAAAAAATAAAGTAAATTAATAAAACATTGTCTGTTATTAAATGATGGTAAAGAGATATTTGATAGGTTTGCAAAGAGTGGGGAAAGGCCTCATTTGGAGAGTGTTATTTGAATATAAATGAGAAATATATGAGGGTAAGAAGGCTATTGATAAAAACAATATAGGATGAATCAAGAAGTGATACCTAGATCCTTAGGTGACATAATGTAGAGAGGAAGAGAGTTCAAAGAATAACAAGGAGAAAATGTTATCAAGAGGATAATAAACTTAAAACGAAAATGTATGAGATTATTTGGATATTATAGATCCTGCAGATTATACTAATGAAGAAGGTACTGCAAAGTTTTGAACATAGGAGTGACGTGATCTGACCTGTTTAAGGTTTTTCAGGATGCCCTGTTGAGAATAGAATAGAGTAAGACAAGATTTGTGGTAGGATAGTTAGAAGACTAGTTCAGTGATATAGGAAATAAATGTTAAGGATTTTGGCTTAAGCAAATGAAACAAATAAAATTGATGAAACTTGGTAGACATTTGCAGTTAAAATCCATAAAGTTGGCTAACAGATTTCAAAAAGGATACAGGAAGTCAAGTGTGATATCAAGGTTTTAGTTTAAATAGCAAGAAGGATGTAGTTGTCAATATTTGGCAAGAAAGACATTGAAGAAAAGGTTTAGGAGGCAAGTATCTGAGTTTTATTTGTGTGAAGTTCAAAATGTCTCATGTATTCAAGTGGAGATGCTGAACAAGTAGTGGGATATGAGTTTGTATTTGTGAGAAGTAATCCAGCCTGGAGATATAAATTATTAAATTTATAACTCAGGGAGGGCTTAAGGGGTATGCTGAAGGATAGCCCTATATAAGTTGAGGGCTTGAGGGGTTGCTAAAGGATAGCCCTATATAAGTTGAGCAAGTGAGAAGGAACTGATAAAAATGGCAGGTAATACAGAAGAAGATCCAAGAGTGTTTCCCTGCAGTCGATTAAAAAATGTTTCAAGGAGGGAAAGATGAAAATTGTCAAAAACTAAGAAAAATGAGTATGAGCACAGGAAACTAAATCCATAAATGTGGATCCATAAATGTGCAGATCATTCTTGAACTAATGTAAGTGATTTTGGAAGAGTGGTGGGTGAAAATACAGACTGGAGTGGGTGTTCTGAGTCATCAAGAGGAAAAACAATGGAGATAACATGTACAAGCAAAAGACTTATAAGAAATATGATACATAATAAGGAAAGAAATGGGATTGCACTTTAAGAATGAAATTGAATCAAAATAAATTTAGACTGGAGTAAATATTAACATAATTGTGAGATCAATATAGTCAGGAAAATGGGAAAATGATAATCAGGAGACAACAAAAATTCCTAGAAAAATGAAATGGGTGAGAGATTTTGTGTGAATCATTATCCTATTTTGGAAACTTGAAAAGAACATCCTTAAGTTGTTGAGCCCATGCAGGAAAATAGGTAGACGACTAAATGTTATGGAGTGACATACTAATCTATAGTATTCAGAGAAGGCTTTAATTTTCAGTGTAATAAGCAGAAATATAAAATTAAAGAGGGAACAGAAGGAAGGAGTGAGATTTTAGATATAAGGAATATATGAAATAGTTATGTCATTATAAAGATGAATATGCTATGGGAAAATCAAATGATGAATTACTGAAGGAGTATCCTAAATTACATGAATCACACAAGTGTTGCAAATCTCAAATAACTGTAGAAACACTATATGCTAAGAATTCAAATTTTTAAAAATATCTAAATAGCATTTTAATGTATAGATATGATTATACAGAAGTCACAACCACAATAAAGTTATCAGAACTAAAGCTGATATTTTTAGAGTTTGGCTCATTTAATTTGATCATTACCAAATTTATTAACTAAACTCTTATGTGTTTTACTTCACTAAATAAGTAGGCATTTTGTAACTCTATATGAAAGTTTCATTATCCATTTTCAAAATGAACCACACAAGATTTTGCTGGCAATTAATTATATGTGAAAATGAAAATAGTGTAGAAAATACAAATATAAGCATAGATTTATACACCAAAACATATTAACATGATAAATTTCAGCATATGTATCTTTGAACCAAAAAAGAAAACTGGTTGGGAGCCAAGAATGGGGGTATGGTTATATTAATGATATGAACCATCTAGAAACATTTACCTTAAAATCTAACTGTGCTTTTATTCTATGTAAGCATTTATATTATTTTACATAAAGATTCAAATACTACCCAGTTGTTCTAAAATTAAAACAAATAATACCAAATAGAAACACTTAGGGAATCACTTTTGTATTTATGTGTACTTTCCAGAGGAATATATGGCTGTTGCAAGATGCAAAGTTTCCATTGATATTTTCAATTTCCTGAACACTTCATCTGTGCGAACATTTTGAGAGCTAAAATTTAACAGAAAATACTATAGAGAACTCAGATGGTAATACATTGTTTTTTGTCTAGATTCAGCTTTCTTGCTGCATTCATCAGTCTATCTTTATTCATTTTCCTAGATTATGTAAGGGATAGTATACATTGAAATTATACATATTTAATTTGTGCATTTTAGTTGATTGCACACATGCTTCTGTGATTATTTTTAATTTTAACTAATATTTTCATTGATTTGTTTATTCATACCTTATAAAATTTGTTCACATACACTTTATAACACTCAAAAATTACTAGTTTGTGTTACTATGAATAAAATATTGTGAACAGATTTTTCTGAGTTTTTCTGACTAGGTGGAAAAGATGGTGATCTGAAGCCAAGGAGAAAAGCCTCCAAAGAAATAAATATTGTGCATATCCTGATTTTGAACTTCTAGCTGCCAGAACTGTGAGAAAATAAATTTTTGTTGTTTATTCCATTGTGTGTATGGTATTTCTTCTACCAAAACTCATGAATTAGTCTTCTGGTCATAATATTAATCTATCATTGTGTACATTAATTTATGAGAGTTTTGATTGATTTTTGGTTTTACAAAACTAGATTTTGCCAGTCTGCTTCATTTTATCTTTTGCAATAAACATGTAATGGGTCTTACGGCCTTAATATATATCTTCCTGATACCTAAAGACACTGAGTATATTTTTCTTTGATTTTTAGTCTCTCATATATTTTTCTGTGTGTAGCTTCTGCTAAAGACTACTACTCATTTTGTTTGCCTGTTTGCACATTATTTTGATTTGTAGGCATTCTTTTTGTTTATTCTGCATACATATCCTTTAACAATGGAATGTATTATTATTATTCCCAATCTGTAGCCTCTCTATTACTTGAGGATATTTGATGAAGAGAAATTTAAGAAAGCACTTATTTAGCCATTATTTTGGGCTTCTTATGTTCCATCTAACAAATTTTTGACTGCCTGACATTTATGAATATATTCTTGCATTTTGATATAAAGTTGTTCAGCATTTTAAATTTATACAAGGATCTGTGATACAACTTTAACCCATTTTTATTTGTGATATTTGGTGCATGTTTACATTTGCTTTAATCTGTAACTTTATTCAATTGTTTCAGTATAATTCCTTCAAAAACTTTATTTCCCTAATTATTGTCCTGGTACATTTTTCAAATTCAAATTACTGTGCAAGTGTAGCTTTATTTGTGCAGGCTATACTACGTTCCATTGATCCACTTATTAAACTTTATATCAATTATTCAAAAAGAAATTTACTAAGGTTGCATAGTCTTAAAAGTCTTCCAGCTTAGCTATTTCTTTACAAGCATATTTTTGCTATTAAAGTTCCTTTGCATTTTATATAAATTTTAGAGTCAAATTATTACCATCTTTTAAAAAGCATGTTACAATTTTAATTGAGATTGCAGTGAAACTAGTGGGCAATTTGGAAACAATTCACATGTAAACAATACTGAATCTTTCAATGACCATGGCATATCTTTCAAAATTTTTTCTCAATTCTGTAGTTTCTTAAATCAGCAATGTTTATTTCAATATAGTGACCTCATAAATTGTTCAATATATCTCTAAACTTTTTACATAACCATAAATGTTAAAACTGTGCTTTTATTATAAGCTTTTACCTTTATTTTTCAACTCTGCATATTTTTATATTACCATGTATTGGTAGAGTTTCATAAATTTCCTTATTCACTAATAGGCTTAAATTCATTTGGCTTTTGTATCTCTTTCATAAGCCTTGTTTTTGTGCTTGTTTTAGCTTGCTGAACGTGCCCTTTTCATTGGGGAAGAGTATATTATTTATTCTATAAATGTTTGGTCTATTCTTCTATAAAATGGTAATTTGGTAAAATTAAATACTAACATAATTCAAATATTTTGCTTTTACCAAATTTATTCTATTGTTTTATAAATTCAGAAAAAGAAATGTTGAAAGCCATGTTTATTTTTCCTCTATACTCTTCATCTTTTTATTTTTTTACCCTTGACTTAAGTTGCTAAGTGAACTAGGACTTTCAATGCAATGGTAATATAAGTAATGATATCCACGTACTAACTTTAGGGATACAGTTTTCTGTTTTTCAAAATTACGTTAGCTTTTGCTTTCCCACAAATGACGTTTAACAGGATTAGGATGTTTAATTTTGTTCTTATTGAATATTTTTACAATAAACAGTTTTCATTTTGCTAAATGGTTTAATGAACTATTAAAATAGTCATAGAATATCAAGTTGCTCCATGAATATGCACCTTGAAACCATACTCTTAAGTAAAATAAATCAGAATCACGTGGTCTCCTTGGTTTGAAAACTGAAAGAGTAAATAAGGACCAAAATGTACAATAGATAGTGTGAAATGGGAAGAAACTGTTCAAAAGGAAACAATAACTAGGGTTGGGGAAGGAGGAAAGGAAGGAAGGGAAAAGGGAAAACAAACAATAAAAAAGGATAAAATGGAAACAAAGTTTTGTAAATAATGAGGGCAATAGGGGTTGAAGTAAGAGAGAGGATTGGGAAAAAAAGAGGAATTAATATATATCATGTATGGGTACAACTTCCCTATGATGAATAATCATTATATATTTCTGAAATGTAACACTAAACCAGGTGTAGTGGTGCAGGCCAGTAATTCCAGCACTTGGGAGGCTGAGGCAGAAAGATCATTGTGAGAACAAGATCAGCGTGGGCTACACAGTAAGCTCAAGGCCAGTCTGAGCTGTATCACTAGACTCTGTCTCAAAAAGACAAAGTAGATAAACTAAATAAAATGAAATAAAATAAATAAAACAAAATGAAATAAAATGTAACAATAAACTTAATTTTTAAAAAGAAATGTTAACAAACATAATAATGGAAACATTTTATTATTAGGTTCAATGGACAAGTAAATGTGTATTAGTAAATGAATAAAACAAATGTAAGGAAATAGGAAAAATAGTCATATCAAATTTTAGATATCTTTTTATCATTAGTATGATAAAATATATTTGTAATTTTTGAATGGAAAATAGTGCCTCCTGGGATATATCTTACTTTTTTATTTAGTATTAAAATATATATTTCAGAATTATTTATACTAATAGTTGTATACTTATTTGTGTACTTCTAAAAGGTAGAATTATCTATAACCTTCATTGTTATTAATTTTCTTATCTGGTTTTGTTATCAGAGATAGAGTGACTTTATAACATAGGCTGAAGACTGTTCCTTGATAGGTTTTTTGGAAAGCTTAGTATAAAACTGATATTACGACTTCCTTAAAGGTGTGATAGGTGATTAAGTTTGCACAATTCTTTTATTGAAACTATAAATTTTAATTTAATCATTGCTGTATTGCATTTTGTAAATTTTGATATATTGTTTATTTTCATTTCCTGCAAAATATTTTCTATTTTCACTTATAATTTCTTTTTTATTCATGAATTTCATAAAGTAGTATCACTTAATTTCTAAATATTTGTTCATATTCCTGATACATTTTACTGTTACTTTCTATTTATTTCTGTTTGGTTGGAGAACATATTCTATAATCCTTTTAATGTTTGTCAAATTTAATTTAAACTTGTTTTTTGAGCTTTGCCTAGCTTGCTAACCGTGTCCTTTTTGGAGGGAACGAATGCATGATGTATTTTATAAATGTTTAGTGTATCTTCTAATTTTGTAAAATGGAATACTAGCATAATTAAAATTGTAACTTTTACTATATTCCATTGTTTAACCTTTACTATTTCCATTGTTTTATAAAATCTGAAAGAGAAGTGCTGAAAGCTACAAACAAATTTTCTTATTTTTCTATTATTAGGCCATACATTGTAAAGATTTTTATGCATTTTTGATGAATTCATTCTAATTTTATCATTGAAAATAACCCTCCCTAGCTCTGATAGTAATCATTAGCTTATATTTCATCTGACATTAATGTAGATTTTCCAGCATTATTATTAATTTTAAAAAGAATAAAATTTCAAAACAATAAAATAGGATAATGACAATAATTAATACATTGTGTATTTATTATCTGCAAAGTAGTTACTCAGAGTAAAAGATATAGGAACATAATACTGTTCAAACAATATTAGCATAATCTTTTTAATGAACTAAAAGAAATTAGCTGTATAATTATCTTAACTATCATATATATATATATATATATATATATATATATATATATATATATTTCTTTTTCCTTCCTTCCCCCTTTCCCCATTACAGTTATAACATTATTCTTATATGACTGTTTTATCTATGTCTATTTTATTTTTAGCTGATCTGTATACAATATTTTAAGCATACTCAGGTTTTCCAAACAGCATATAATTGAGCTTTGTTTATATGCTTTTCTGATTTTGAAATTTCTTAGTGGAAACTTGCAATCTGTCTACATTTAAATAAATAACTGTGAAGCTTGAATTTGAATCTTCCATATTACTATTTATTCTCTATTTGACTCATATCTTATATTTATCTTTTTTCTAACCACTTTTGGATCTCTTTTCTAACCACTTTTGGATTTATATTTCATTTTATTTTCTATATTACCTATTATTCAAAGCACTTTGTCAGTATTCTACTATTTTTGTATGTTTTATAGTAGGACAAAGACATAAAGCCTGTGTTTTTGCTTTTTGCCTTCTCTCAACTATGTCAGTACCTCCATTCCTGTTAGCCTATGACTGTGGAAACAGTAGTTTCACATATTTTGCTCAGTTTTACAGTTTCTTAATGTCTCAAGGATCTACCCAATACTAATTAATCTATCATAGCTAGATTCAGACATATGTTACATTTTATTCAGTTTTAAAGCTGTTAATTATTTCATTATGTCCCCAGACAGATCTTTGTAACAGCAAATTCTGGGGCCACACAGATTAATTAAATATTATCCCTCCATTAAAGGAATGTGTAATCTGTGAAATAGCGATTAATAAAATAAAAATTAGTTTTAATTCAAAATGTAATTATTGCAGAAAGAAGTCTTAAATATTGTTCAGGATAGAAATAATTAGAGATATTTCTATTATAAACTGTATCCAGAGTTAAGATTAATCAATTTTTGTGGAACAAAGATCATAAGTGTCAGCCATGCTTACAACAATGGAAACCCCCTGGGAACTCCAAAAATGTACTGAAACTTGAACCGAACCTCAAATTTCCTGATTTACTTGGCTCATGCTTGTGAATTCTAAGGATCTGTTGATGTTTGCCTTGAAGCAATATTAATAATGTTTATCTATGGTAATGGTGGTCAAACGGGTCATATAAATAAATGTGTGTATTTGTAAAACTAGAAATATTATCTTATTAGTAAACATTCTACCAAATCTATATTTTGTTTCCAATGTCTCAAAAGTTTTCATATAAAAGGAAGAAAACCAAACAAAAAAAAAACAGTAAAAAGAGTTTTCATATATTTATCTAGTATTATACTTTTGTTCTATACCGATGACATTACATTGAATTGTTAAATAAATTGGTAGTGCATCCACTCATTTAAGAAACATTTATTAAATGTCTCTTGTTTACCATCACTTCTGTTATTTGATCTTGTGGTAAAGTGATCCTAACAAAACATGACATACATTAGCTTCACAGTGAAATTTTCACTTTATCTTTTTTTAGGGCAATTTTTTGTTTTATTTAAATTTAATTTTACTTTATTAGTACATATTTGCAATTCATGCAGTTTGCAATCATCTTGGGGAACGGTTACATGTACATATTATAGTTTTTTCCTAAGTTTCTGTTTCCCTCCCCCTTTTTCCTCCTCTTCTGGTTCCCCTATCTCCTATTACATACTTGTTGGTATTATTTGTCATAGCTCATGTTACAGCATACGGTATCTACATTGATTAGAGTTATTATGATCTCGTACGTGGTACATCTTTATTCCTCTCATTTCTCCTTTTTTCCTCCTCACTCTTCGCCCTTGTTTCTTTGAACCACTTCCCTATTGGATGAGATATGTTCTCTTTTCCTTCTATCAATACTTTATCACTTTCTTTGTTTATAATTTATCTCACTCAAATGAGAGATACTGATCCCATGTGATATTTAAGCTTGTGGATCTGATTTACTCCACTCAGTATTACTTTTTCCAGGTGCATCCATTTTCTTTCAAATGTCTCAAATTTGTCATTCTTTATAGTAGAGTAGGATTCCATCATATATATATAGATATAGATGCCACATTTTGTTTAATCCAATAATCTTAATGTTTCAAAAATGTCTGGTTCATGTACCTATAACCACATTTATGATTCTGAAGGGAATTTACCTTGTTTTCTAATTTCTGAGTACATCTGTCCCAGAGGAAGCATAGCACAAATATAATGAACTGATGCAATGCACTTTAATGATTAATCTTGATTGTCAATTTGATTGAAATGAGAGTCATGTAAGAGATTGATAGAGCATACTTACAGGTGGGGCAAAAACTTGTGGAGTATATCTTGTCTCTGACTCTTTCATCTCTGGTTCTATTTTCTTGTGAGCTGCTTCCTTGGTACCGTGAAATGAGCAGCTTGTTCTATTGTGCCCTTCTGTCATTATGTTACCTTAGAGCAAGACTGAAACCTCTTCTAAAACCATGAGCCAAAGGAAACCTATCTTCACTTGGTTTCTATATTTAAGTTATTTGTATTAGAAACAGGAAAGCTGACCAATAAATACATTGTGAAAGGTTAGCAGAGACTGCAGGAAAATTATAAATAATACAATCTAAACCTTTAATATCAAAAACTTTAAAAATATATGCACGTAAGAAGGAACTAACATAAGATTTGAAATAATAATCTATAATATTTACATGATAAACAGTACTGTCACTCAACCTTACTTACAAGTGGATGATACATGCTTGTTAGGGTCATATTTGAAAGCTGAATATATGTTTTTCAGTATTAAAAGGGAACCTGTAATTAAATTTGGAAATCTTCCATCATCTAAAATGCAATGAACAATGACTTTTTTCATCTAAAGAGGAACAAACAGAGTGTAAACATGAAACTGGGTTCAGTGGCATACATCCAAATTCCTAGCACTTGGGAGTTTGAGACAGGAGGATCCAAAATTGGAGGCCAACATGTGCTACATATCAAGTTCAAGGCCAGTCTAAGCTACGCAGCTAAATGAGAGAAGTGTGTTGGTGAAGGAAAGGACACAGCACACTAATTTGAAATGTTAAATATATTCTCTAATTTGTTTGATCTGTTACACATTGTCCAGTCAGGAGAAAATCTGCCTCTGAACATAGATAAGTAGAAAAAATCACATCTAACTTGATTTGCCACACAGATTCAGAATTTTTTATTCTGTAATTTTTTTAAAGCAAGTTTCCAGTTTATTCATCTTCCTTGCTATTTCTGCAGAATACCTATCCATTAGGAGGAACATGTTTGTTAAAATATTTACAATTCTACTAATTATTTAGATTGTGTGACATGTGGTATCTTGAGGTGGAAATTCTTAACTGTATACTTCTAATTATTCCTTGATTTTCAATTTCTACAGAAAATTCTGATATTCAACATGTATTATATACGGTTATATATGGACCATTAAGACATTCAATATGTCAGTGGTAATCTTTCCAATATTGAGCCCCATAGACACATAAATACAGCAATGACTCAAGAAAATCTAGGACATTCTTTGACCCTCTATTACTCTTTTGACCTAAAATCACTTCCTCAAGAATACTTGTAAAATAAAACAGCAAAATGCATATTAGTTCTGTCTTTTATTTATAGTAAATACCTATCTTGTCGTAGATGCTTAAGTAATTTACACAACAAAAATCTTGAGGAGTTTAATACTTATTTCATTTAGTAGACTTTTATTCAATTTTAGTAAAAATATAATAAAGCCTAAAATGTTTAATTTTTACAGCAGTGTATCTCAACCTAAAGTCAAAAATTAACAAAATAGCACATGAATTACTACTTCAATTAGATTTAGAACAATGTAAAGCTAATCCATGTTCTCTATTTCGTAGAGCAACAGACTTTCCCAGGGAGCATTTTCATTCCATTAAAGCAAGTAAAACCAAGTAGTTCTTCATAGTTCTTGAAATTAAAACTCGCTTTTGATGAAAGTAAGAAGAAATGGGACTTGAACAAAAGCTAGATCATTTCACATGAATTTGGTATAAATATAACACCGAGGTGATTCCACAAGAAAAATTTCGTACTGGGAACTACTAAAAGTTAGAATTCAGAGGACAAAATTTATAGCAATATTTTACCTTATGTTTTACCCTAAACAGCCTAATTAGTGTTTAATATGACAGCAAATGGGTTGCTCAGAAAAAACTCAGTAGTATTTTACCCTAAGAATTATCTTGTTCTCTCCAGTTAGATGTTAAACTTTAGGAAGATAAAGTTTATATCTGTTTTACTTAATAATGTATTTTGCACCATGGAGGCTGGAATAACTGGATTGCTATGTATTATAGTCTTTTAATACATAGAAATTCTACTCACTGAAGAAGCAAAATGCTCTATTACCCAAATCTGGTACAATCCTCTAACATGATCAGACCTCTAATATAAGTATAAAATGAATGCTAGATTAAATATATTTGTAAAGTTTCCTTTAAACTTAAAATGTATTTTTGCCCTAACCTAACGAATGCTTTAAAGCCTAACTCATAAATCAAGATTTTACTACTGAGAATTATTAGGAAACTGCTGCAGATAATGTACTGTAATGGAAATGGGAGGGCACTTGGAGTAATTTTCTTTTATTGATGTGGTTTTAGCGATGTCACTATCTGTTTCATGCATTTGTATCACACACACAGTAAAACTGCAACACCTTGTGATTTGTTATGATTAATGATACATTATATGGCAACAAGTTCTTTAATAGATGGCAGCTACTTAACTTTTAATAAATAAGCTACACAGCAACTAAAGCCATATATGTGCAATTATTCCTCACATGTTCCCAAAATTTGACCCAGCACCTTATATCTAATGGCCAAATAATTAAATATGTTGAAATAAAATTAATGCTGCTTTTAATTATAGAGAATCAGACTGTAGACAATACTTGCCTTGCCATTATAATCTAGCTTTCAATCAACACTTTACCCAATTATTTTCCCTATAGTGTTCAGAATTTCAAACTACAATGTTGAAATTGCTTTACATAGACTGTTTTCTTCTTCTATTTCTCCTATATGAAGGAATAAGCACAACTTTCTATACTATCAATAGAGCTTGCTCCACTCTCTGTCCTGGTACTCTTTTGAAATATGTGCTTCATTCTATACCTGATTTTTAATATAGAAGGCAAGTTTCTATGGGATGCAAAATTCAATGCAACATTTTTGAATCATCACTATTTCTGCCATGTGGTAAGCACTACTAGTGTTCATCTTCCTACTCTTTCATTCTTCTTTCTCCTCCTTTTCTTCTTTCTGTCCCCATATATATATATATATATATATATATATATATATATGCATATATACACATATACACATATATTTATGCACACTTATATAAATGTATACTTGTATATGAAATATTGAGTTAAGTGTGACATGAATGAAGGGAACAGAAGGAATAATAGATGCTAATTAATTTTTTGGAATGCAAAGTATGAGAAATACAACTATTGTTTTGTTCTTAAAAACAGAAATAAGAGTTTAAATCAATCATTGGGAATATAATTGTTATAGAGAATACAAAATAGATTACAAAATGTTTATCTTCAATGGTCATTTGAAACTGTGAAGAGTTGGGAAAGGTTCAGTAAAAGGTCCAAAAACAGAGTGAAGAAATTAGCTCAATTCCTTTAGTACAGCAGAATATATCTTTTTTTAAAAAAACATAGGATACATATTAAAATAGCTAGAAGAATATGAAGTTCCCAACATATAACTTTGATTGTTTGAAGGCACAGACTGTTTATTAATCTGATTTCATTGTTATGCATTATACACATATATGTATTGAATTATACTGTACCAAATAAAACTATAAAAATACTATAACTTGATAAAAAATAGATAGAAAAAGAAAAAATAGCCATACCCTTCCTCACCAAAAAATGTCTTGCCACATCAACCCTGCTCACATCCAAAGGTCTTTTTCCAGAGTGGTCACATTGGTCATTATTTTTGTCCTCTGAAAGAAAATCAAAAGAATATTGATTTTTTTGCTTAATTCTACAAAAAAAGAATAATAAGAAGAAGATTTGACCAATTAGAAGTTTGCTAGGATTATAGGATTACAAAACAGTGAATATAGCTTTATCAAACAATAGACTCAATTTTAAATTAGCCAAATACTTAAGGTTATAATTTGCTGCGGCGCCCTTTTCTGTCCATGCCGTGTCCTAGTCCATCCACGCCTTGTGACAATTGCTTTTCCAGGAAAAGGACACCGCATGTGGGAATTGGGCGCGGGGATCTTGAAATGTTTTGTACTGATAATTGTAATTTGTGTAGTTCACATGTGTATGTTTTTGTGTAATGCTCAATATGAAGTCGAGGGTGGAGACTCCAGGGGGGTTGCTGGAGGCCCTCTAGATAACCCCTTTGTGAGGACTGGTTGTGAAATTTTGCCTTCTGTGAATAATGTGAGAGAAATGGGAGAGCTCATGGAGGGGGATTTGCGGGGTTCCTGTGAGACAACTGCCCTGAGACACTGGACAGGCAGCCAAAGACGGGCAACTGGGACACATATGTTACCCACCGGCCGCCTAAGACAGGCACAGGACCAATTGCTGTCCTGCAGGCCCATGATGGGTAAGGCCTGGTTGGGTTCATATGAAGAGTCCTTGACCTAAGACAGGCGCTCTTCTCACAGGAACTGCCATACTCCCGTAAGTGATAAAGGAAACAATGTAGGGAGCAACATAATAGCCTCACACGCATCTCTTCCTCCTGCAGGCATCCAGGTGCCTCGGCTTACATTTCCCAAGCTAACTAAGTAACAAGATTGAGATGTTACAAAGGTGAAAAGAGTTAATTAACACCTGCTAAGCCTGGGGCGCTTCCTGCTTGGGGCTGGGGGTTGCTGCCAAGGTTAGCATATATATATATTACAGCTTCTAAAAAATAAAGCAGATTCAGATTCACTCACAGACTGGGGTGCAGTTTTCTGTCTCTCAATCGCCGACTCCCTGACCACCTTTGGGAAACCCTAGCCCTGCCGCAGCTGGACTCCGGCAATTTGCATTGAACAATCCAGTTATATTTTCTTTAAAATTTGTTTTTTTAAAATTTCATTTAAACAGGGAAACAAGCAAAACAGTAAAAGGGTAGAAATAATACAGAATTTCAAAAAAAAACAGTTAGAAATCACTTGTTGATTAATTACATGTTGTCATCTTAGAAATAGTTGTTCAAGTTACAAAATTAAAGCATAAAAAGTGGACATTAAAACAGTGAGACTGAAAACAGTTCTGCTCAATGATCCAACAAAAAAATAGCAATATGATTGTCCATCCTACACACTTAAATATACATGTAGTTATGTCCTTTAGAGCCTTTTTTCCTCTCAATATCTGTTTGTTTTAAATCAGTAATGTTTACTTTTTTAATTTTTATTTAAAGAGGAAAGAAACAGAAAAATATAGAAATATTATGGCATTTCAAAAACAAGATAAATCGTAAGAAATCACTAGTTGATAAATTAAATATTGTCCTTTTAGAAATAGTTGTTCAACTTACAGAATTCAAGTGTATAAAGTGGACATTCAAGCAGTGAGACTGCTATTTGTTTTTTTTTTTAATTCATTGTGAGATTTTCCAACTTCTCAAATGAAACAACATATGAAGGACAGAAAACTAGAAACATCTCTCTTTTTTTTCACAGTCATTTTGCTTCCAATGCTATAGAAAAAAAGGCAAATACTAATTATGCTTTTTACAATCATCTAATTATTGGCAGGAGATGGATTAAGAAACTCCCCCTAGCAATGTCTCTCAAGATACAAAATAAACACCACAATTAAGACAAAAGTTAGCAGCTACAAGAAAAAAGGTTTTCTTAATTGGACCATTCCAGATGCTTAAAACTGTCTTTCAGAATAAGCTGTCACTTCAATTAATAGTCCAAAACAATGAAGGAAACAATTTTTTTTACTTTCAATGATATCTTAATGTCCATAGGGACAGATGTGATGTGTTTAAACTTATATTTGAAAAATGCTGCTGGTAATAGAGGCTATTTAACAATTTAGTATGTTTTTCTTTCAGCAATAAATAGTTCATGTAACATAAGTACATGAAGACAAGCTCTTTAAACTGGTAGCATTGACATAATGTTATAAAGAGATACCAATAATGGCTGTCAGTTGCTGCACACTTGCTTTATGGCAAGCGCTCTTTGAAATGTCTTATCTATATTATCTCAGTAAATTGTTGGAGAGACAAAGCAAAATATGAAAAAGCATTATTATTTTCCCTTTCTATAGAAGATGGTAACTATGGTTTAGCCATTGTGAATGTGTACATCTTAATCATTGATATAAATCTGTCTCAGCACAAGCCCACGTCTTGTGACGGAGAACTCATGTTTTTCACCATTGAGCTCATGAGTGTGGATGCTGAAACACTGGGAAATTGTATTCACAAAAAGAGGACACAAAACATCATACTACTTATTCAAAATTAAAAGAGTAAAATTTCTAAAAACACAAACATGAAGTTTAAATTAATGCGTCTTGCTTACTTTATTGTTTTTTTTATTTTATTTTATGGAGAATAAAACAAAAGAGGACAGAACGACTCAGATCAGTGCAGAACAATACAAGCAACACAACGCTTCATAAAAAGACAATTGGATATCAACAGTAGCTACCATACTATCTCTTTCTTTGAAATAGGTGAGCATAGCTTCACATACAATAATAACAAACATAACAAAATAGAATAAAACATTCAAGAGAATGAAACTATTACAAGGCATTCTGAACCAAATAACAGAAAATGAAAAGGCTACTATAATATCTCATTTTCCATAAAAAATTTGTTTATATTATTACACATATTAAAATCCAATAAGACACAACATGCTAGAACCAATGGTAATAGAAGAACAAAAACATGGTAGGACTTCAAAGCAAGATGATATTAAATTAGCAATGGCTGCCATAATATCTTGTTTTCTTCAAAGTAGCTGTTCATACCATCACACATAATAAGGTCAAACAAAACAGAATAAAGCCATTCCAACCAATGAATAAAAACATTAAATTCTTCAAAGATATATAATGAGGATCCATGATTACCACAGAATCTTATGTACTCTTACCTTTTCTTACACTAGGGAGACTATGTGGTATTTATACATGAGAGTTTGATTTATTTGCTTATGAGTATGGTCTCAAGTTGCATCCATTTATTTATAAATATCTCAATGTGATCATTCTTTTTTTAATTTTATTTATTTTAAAGAGAATAAAACAAAAGAGGACAGATCTAAGCATATCAGAACAGAACAATGTAAGCAACATAGCACTTCACAACAAGACATTTGGATATTAACAGTAGCTATCATAATGTCTTTTTCTTTGAAATAGTTGAGCTTAGCTTTACACACAATAATGTCTAACATAAAAAAATAGAATAAAACCACTCAAGAGAATGAAAGCATTGCAAGGCATTCTGAACCAAATAACCAAAGTTGTACAATGGCTACTATATTATCTCATTTTCCATAAAAATATTGGTTTATACTATCATACATATTAAAATCCAATAAGACACACCATGATAGAAACAATGGTAATAGAAAAACAAGAGCATGGTAGGATTTCAGAGCAAGATGATATCAAATCAACAATGGCTGCCATACTGTCTTTTCTTCAAAGTACCTATTCATACCATCACATATATTAAGATCAAACAAAACAGAATAAAACCATTCCAAACAATGAATGAAAACATAAGCCTTCAAAGCAATATAATGGTGAACCATGATTACCATAAAATGTTCTGTACTCTTACCATTTCTTACACTGTGGAGTCTATATGGTATTTATACATGTGAGTTTGATTTATTTCAATTATTAATATGGATTCAAGTTACATCCATTTATTTTTAAATATCTCAATGTCATCATTCTTTATAGTTGAGTACTATTTCATTGTATAAAAGTACCACAATTTTTTTATCCATTCCTCAGTTGATGGGCACATAGGTTGTTTCCAAGATCTGGCTATTACAAATTGTGCTACTATAAACATGGGTGCACATATATCACTGTGGTATGTTTTCAGTTCTTCTGGGAGTATGCCTAGGAGTGGAATAGCTGGGTCAAATGGGACCTCCAATCTCAGTTTTTTGAGGAATCTCCAGATAGACCTCCACAGTGGTTGCACCAGTCTACACTCCCACCAAAAGTGCAGAAGAGTTTCTTTTACCTCACAGATTCTCTAGCATTTGTTGTTAGTAGTTTTGTTGATCTTGACCATTCTTCCAGGAGTGAGATGGAACCTCAGTGTGGTTTTAATTTGCATTTCTCTAGTGACCAATGATGATGAACATTTTTTTAAGTATTTATATTCCTTTGGAATTTCTTCATCTGAGAACTGTGTGTTCATCTCGGATGTCCATTTTGGATTGGGTCTTTGAATTTCAGGAGTCTGATTTTTTTTAATTCTTTATAAGCTTTAGATGGAAGTCCTTTGTCTGAAGGAAACTTTGGTAAGATTTTTTTTGCATTTTGTGGGTTTTCTTTTCACTCTTCTGGAGATTTCTTTCAACATGCAGAAACTCTTTAATAAGACGTGATCCCAGTTATGGATTCTGGAAAGTATTTCCTGTGCAGTTTGGTTCTTATTCATGAATACTCTACTACCCCTATGTCTTCGAGATTACTACCTACTTGGTCTTCCAACAGATTTAGTGTTTCTGTTTTAATATTTAGATCTTTGATCCATTTAGATTTTAGTTTAGTACATGGTGATAGGCATGGGTGTAGTTTTAGTTTTCAGCATATGGATAGCCAGTTTTTCCAGCACCATTTATTAAAGAGACTATCATTCTTCCAGGGAACATGTTTGCCCAATTTATCAAAGATAAGATGGTTGTGTGTGTTCATATTTGTATCTTTAGTCTATTCCATTGATCTACACATTTGTTTTTATTCCAGTACGATGTTGATTTTATTACAGTAGATTTGTAGTATAACTTCAAGTCAGGGATTGTGATGCCTCCTTCCTTGCCTTTGTTTCTTAGAATTGCCTTTTTTGTTCTAGGTCTCTTCTGGTTCCAGATGAATTTTAGGAGTGATTTCTCTAGCTCTAAGAGGTATGTTAGTGGTATTTTAATTGGGATTTCATTGAATGTGTATAACAATTATGGGAGAATGGTCATTTTCACAATATTTATTCTTTCTATCCATGAACAAGGGGTATCTTTCCATTTTTGGAAGTCCTCTTCAATTTCTTCTTCAGGGTATTATAATTTTCCCTGTTTAGCTCTTTTACTGCTTTCATTAGATCAATTCCGAAGTATTTCACTTTTTTGGATGCTAGTGTGAAGGGTTTGGCTTCTATTATTTCTCTCTCGGTGATTTTGTTGTTAATGTACAGGAATGCTATTGATTTTTGAATATTGACTTTGTATCCAGCTACATTGCTGAATTTATTTATTATATCTAGGAGTCTTTTGATGGAGGTTTGGGGTCTTCTATGTAGAGTATCATGCTATCTGCAAATAATGATAGTTTAACTGCCTCTTTTCCTATCTTTACTTCTTCTATTTCTCTCCCTTGTAGGATTGCTCTGGCTAGTATTTCCAGTACTATGTTGAATAGGAGCAGTGATGAGGGACATCCTTGTCTTGTGCCTGATTTTAAGGTAAATGCTCTCAGTTTTTGGCTATTTAATATGATGCTGGCTGTTGGTTTGTCATAGGTGGTCTTTATCATATTGAGGTAAACACCATCTATTCCAATTCTCTGTAAGTTCCTTATCATGAACTGATGTTGGATCTTATCAAAAGATTTTTGTGTATCTATAGAAATGATCATGTGATTCTTACTTTGGTCTCTATTGATATGGTGGATTACATTTATTGATTTACATATGTTGAACCATCCCTGCATGCCTGGGATGGATCCCACTTGGTCATAGTGTATAGTCTTCTTGATAATTTGCTGCATCCTGTTTGCCAATATTTTATTGAGAATTTTTGCATCTATGTTCATTATGGAGATTGGTGTTTACTTCTTTTTTTTTTAGTTAGGTCTTTCTCAGGTTTTGGAACTATAGTAATATATGCTTCCAGGAATGATTAAAGGAGAATTGCTTCCCTTTTAATTTCATTGAACAGTTTGAGGAGCCTCAGCATTAAGGCTTCTTTGTATTTCTTGTAGAATTCTGCAGGGAATCTGTCTGAGCCTGGGCTCTCCTTTGTTTGTAAAGACTTAATTACATTTTCAATTTTGTTAATAGAATCTGGGTTATTCAGCAGTTTTACATCTTCTGACCCAGCTTTGGTAGTTCATATGTTTCTAGGAATCTTTCCATTTCCTCTGCATTTTCAATCCTGTGAGAGTAGAGGTTTTCAAAATAGGTGTTGATGATCTTCTGTATTTCCACAGAATCTGTAGTGATTTCACCTTTTTCATTCCATATTGCATGAATTTGAGCCTTTTCTTACCTTTTTTAAATTAGGTTGGCTAGGGGCTTATCAATTTATTTATTATTTCAAGGAACCAACTCTTTAATTCATTGGTTCTTTGTATGTTTTCTTAGTCTCTATTGCATTAATTTCTGCTCTGATCCTTATAATCTCCTCCCTTCTTCTTGCTTTGTGCTTTGCTTGTTCTTTTTCCAGTTGTTTGAGGTGTAGTATCAGGTTGTTTACTTGTGTTCATTCGGTTTTCCTAATGTGGGAACTCAGTGCAATAAATTTTCCTCTAAGTACTGCTTTCATTGCATCCCACAGATTATGGTAATTTGTATTTGTATTTTTGTTTGCTTGTAGATATTTTTTAATTTCTTTTTTAATTTCTTCTGTGACCCATTGATTGCTCAAAAGTGTATTGTTCAATTTCCTTGTTTTTGTGGGGGTTTTGCTGTTTTTTTATCAGTAATTTCCAGTTTCATGGCACTATGATCTGCTAACATGTATGGGATTATTTCAATTTTTTGTCATTTACTTAAATATGTTCTGTGGGCTAGTATATGGTCTGTTTTAGAGAGTGTCCCATATACTCCTGAGAAGAATGTATATTCTGATATTTTTGGATGTAACATTCTGTGTACATCTATCAATTCCATTTGTTCACAGGTGTGATTCAGTTGTGTTATTTCTTTACTGATTTTCTGTCTAGTTGATCTGTCCCTTTGTGTCAATGGCGTGTTAAGGTCTCCTGTTATAATTGTGTTATTGCTTATTTGATTTTTCATTTCTGTCAATACTTGCTTTTTATAGCTGGGTACTCTGGAATTTGGTTTCTATATATTTAAGATTGTTATCTCTTCCTCTTGGAGTTTTCCCCTAATTAGTATGTAGTCACCTTATTTATCTCTTTGTACCTTTCTTGGTTTGAAGTTCACATTGTCTGCAAACAGAAAAGCTACCCCTGCTTTATTGTTAGTTCCTTTTGCATGAAGTATTGTTCTCCATCCTTGGACTTTCATTCTGTGAGTTTCCTTTTGGGTTAGATGGGTTTCTTTTAGACAGCATATGGTTGGATGTTGTTTCTTGATCCATTCTTCCAGTCTGTTTCTTTTAATTGGTGAATTGAGGCCATTCATGTTAATGGTTATAACTCTTATATATTGGTTTATTCTTGACATGTTATCTTTCTGATGCTGTATCTTTATCTTTCCCTTCTGTTTAATTGCCTGTCTTGCTTAGTGGTTTTTTCCTATGTGTATCTAGAATGGCTTTGAGTATTTTTGTCAGGGTTGGTTTGGAGATCATGAAGTTCTTCAGCTGTTCTTTGTCATGGAAGTATCTTATTTCTCCATCCATTTTGAAGGATAATTTTGCAAGGTACAGCAGTCTGGGTTGGAAGTCATTTTCCTTTAGGATCTGAAATATTTCACTCTATGCTCTTCTTTTTTTTATTTAAAGAAAAAAAATTTGAAAGAGAAAGAGGATAGAAATAATAGAATATCTCAAAAACAAAACAAAACAGAAAAATAAAAATTGTAACCAGTAAGATATCACTAGTTGATGATTACATATTTTCCTCTTTGAAGTAGTTGTTCAAGTTACAAAAGTAAAGCCTACAAAGTGGACATCCAAACAGTGAGACTGTAATCAAATGTAAAGCCTACAAAGTGGACATCCAAACAGTGAGACTGTAGTTTTATTCATCCATCCAATTAAAACTTTAGCAACATGGTTATTAATCCCACTCACTCAAACATACATGCAGTTATATCCTTTAGAATGCTTTCTTTTCCTCTCTTTTTTCCTTTATAATAACTATAATCCATTCTTGTCAACTACTTTTAAGTTCTACACCTGTGTAAGTCTACACATATACCTAGCCATTCTGTATTAGAGGGAGAAACAAGTCAAAACAAGTAAACAATACAAATTCCTAGAGAAACATGAAATGTAAAGGACATATAAAACCACAATACTAGGTGATCTACCATAGTTACTATGATGTCTCTTGTTATTTTCAATAAAATTGTCTATATCTTCAAACATAGTATAGTTAAACTTAGCATTACATTACACTATTAATAAAATCTAAACATTGGAAACATTATAGGACTTCAAAGATAGTTAACAATAAAACCAGAATAGGTATCCTATTGAATCCTGTAATCTTCAAGAGTAGTTGCCCCTACTCTCAGACTTGACACTCTCAAGCATACCAGATTCAAATAAAATCAGTCAAGATAAAACAGCGATATAACCAATCTTCTCTGTTGTATCTCTGCTATACTATTTTTCTGTTATTGTTTATTTACTTTTCTCCTTCATTTCACTGTCTGCCTTTTTCTTTGAGGACTTTCTGCCATTGTTCCTGGAACCCTGGTGATTTTCTTCTCTCTCTCTAGAATGTCCTTCAGTATTCTTTGCAGGGTTGGATTGGTGGTCACAAACTCCCCCAGTTCCTCTTTGTGGTGGAAATATGTGGTGGAAATAATGTCTCTCCATTAACTTTGAGAGACAGTTTTGCAGGGTACATCATTCTGGGTTCGAGGTTATTTTCTTTCAGGGCTTGGAATATTTCGCTACAAGCACTTCTTGATTTGATGGTTTGCATTGAGAAGTCCGCTGTGATTTTGATGAGTTTTCCTTTATAGGTAATCTGTTTCTTTTCTCTGACTGCTTTTTATATTCTATTCTTGTGATGGATTTCTGGGATCCTGATTATTATATGTCTGGATGTAGATCTGTTTTGGTTGTAGTTGGCTGGAGTTTTGTATGCCTCATTTATCTGAACTTAATTTCCTTTACCTATGTTTGGGAAGTTTTCCTTAATTATTTCTGTGAATAAACTTTTTATTTCATTTGTATTTGTTGCTGTATCTTCATTTACATATTTTATTCTTAGGTTATAAATCCTCTGGTCATCTTCTAGCCTTTGCATCATTGCTTCCTGGTTCCTTGTTATTTTTAGGAGATCCTTCCTTTCAGGATCATATTTTGCAAATCTATCTTCAAGTTTTGAAAGATTGTCTTTAGTTTCTGTTAAAAGGTTTTGCCAGCTTTCAATGGAGTTTTTAATTTCCTGATATTCTCTTTGTATCTGTTTCCTATATTCTAGGTGTTGTTTATATTCTTCTTCAAAGGCTTCTCTCCTTTCTCTTGGTTCTTCTATTCTTTCATTTGTGTCTACTTGAAGATTACCCAGGACTTCTTTTATTAATCTTCTTATAACTTGCTTCATCTGAGTTAGAATTTCAGATTTAAATTCATTGATGAGGTCACAGAGATATTTTTTTTATTTCTGATGAGGCTGTCTCTGACATTACAGGTTTGCTTCTCTCAACCTCCTCTGCATTTACCTCTGCTGGACTCACTTTCCCTGGTTCTGCAGTTAGACCTTTTGCTGTTTCTCTGTCTGGTCATGTTTCCACCCCCCTGCGGATAGGTGGGTGGTGGAGGTCTCTGGACCTTTTATATTGCTTTCAGTTTTTTCTGCAGCTTACTGGCTAGGGAAGTGCCACCCCCTAGTCCGTTGTGGATCTGTGAGGTGCATGCTGAGAGTCAGCCCCTCCACCTATGTCAGTCAACCAGTTTATTCTTCAGCAAGTTAGTGTGTTCCCTGGGGATGCCACTGGCTCACAGCAGCCTCATCCTCGGCTATTGGGTTTCAACCAAGGGCCTGGCCCAGCCCAAGCAACTCCCACCAATCTGCTTTGGACTAGGAGTCATCGACTGATGCTGCCTTGGGTTTTGATTCAAGCCAGCCCTGCCCAAGTCCAAAATGTCGTCTAGCTGGTCCTCCAGATCTGGGGAATCCAGTTCCCATCACTCACCAAAGTTCACACACCTCGACTGGCTGTTTCCACTCCCTGCCGCAGTGCCTCCCCCAGCCGAGGGTCTGGAGCTCACCAAGCCCCACTCCTGGCAGGGCCGTGATCTCAGCTCGATCATGAGTAGCCTGACTCTAAGACATGCCCAGTACAGTGACCAGGGCTTGCCCAGCTCCAGCCCTCTGTCCACGCTTCTTCATCTTTCTTTTTTTTCTTTTTTCTTTTTCCTCAGTTTCTTCCTGGGTCATGAGAATTCCTCTCCTTTTCTCTGGCTTTCTCCATGTTGTCAGATTCCAGTGTCTGAGTTTGTTTTTTCTTCATTTTTTTTTCAGAGAGGGTCTCTGATCGTGCCCCCACTCAGTCGGCCATCTTGCAATCCCCCCTCCATGCTCTTTTTGACTTGGTTGTTTGTGTTGAGAAGTCTTCTGTGATCCTGATAGGTTTTCCTTAATAGGTGATCTGTCTTTTCTCTCTAACAGCTTTTAATATTCTGTTCTTATGTTGGATTTCTGGGATGGTGATTATTATTTGTCTGGGTGTAGTTTTATTTTGGTTTTGGCTTTTTGGATTTCTGTATGCTTCACTAATCTGAACGTCAGTTTCCATTCTCATGTTTGGGAAATTTTCAGCTGTTACTTCTGTAAATAGCCCCTTGATATCATTTGTGTTGTCCCCTTCCTTTTCATTTATCCCCATTAATCTTATGTTGTTTTTCTTTGCTTCATTTTGCAACTGTTGAATGGTTATTTCCTGATTCCTTGTTATTTTCAAAAGATCTTTCCTTTGCTGTTCACAAGATGAAATCTTATCTTCGAGGTCTGAAATTGTATCTTTACTTTCGTTGAGGTGGTTTTGACAACTTACAATAGAATTTTTGATTTCCTATATATCTCTTTGAATCTGCTTCATGTATTTTCTTTGTTTCCTATATTGTTCTTTCAGAGATTCGATTTGTTTGCTTTGTTCCTCTAATATTTTACCTGTGTCTTCTTTAGATGCATTCACGATTTCTTTCACTACTTTTATCATTTCATCTTTTACCTGGGAGATTATTTCTAATATGAATTCCTTTATAGCTTCCCATACTTGCTTCTTTATTTCAGTTGATATCATTTCAGGTGTATGACTAGTATTTTTTTCTATGTATGTGGCTCCCAGGCTTTCTTGGGGTGTTCTGGATGTTTGAGATTGCATTTTGGTCTTTCATTTTGTCATTTTCCTATATTTCCATGTTTCACGCGATGTCCCAAAACTTTCCCTGTGGGTGTTGGGAATTACCTCCTGCCCTCTCATTCCTGGGACTCATGGGTCTTGGCTCCCCTGGTTGAATGAAGGTTGCTGAGCATGTTCCACACAATTCTGCAAAAACTCTGCAAGCTAATTCAGTGTCCTTGGAGGCTGGGTGGGCACCCCAGCACTGAGAGTGATGTCCCAAAGTCCCCTGAGCTAAAGCCAGAGAGCTGAAACTTCCCTTGCCCTTGCACCCATGTGAGCTGGAACTCTGCTGACAGCAGAATGGGTTACCTCCCCTCCGGAGGTGAGCAGGCTTATTCCCCTGGTTGAATAAAGGCCACAGGGTGTGGTGCACTCAAGCCCTTGAAACCTCTGCAGGCTAGACCAGTCTTCCAGTGGGCTGAGAGGTCACCCCAGCACTGGGAGTGATGTCCCAAATTCCCAGAGACAAGCCCAGGGAGCTGGAATTTCCCTTGCCCTTGCCCCCATGCAAGCTGGAACTCTCCTTGCAGCAGAGCAGGCCTATCTTCCCTTGGAGCCCAACTGTTTTTTTTCCCCTGGTTGAATAAAGGCCACAGGGCATGGTCCACTCAATCTCTGAAAACCTCTGCAGGATAGATCACTGTCTTAGGGCCTGGGCAGGCACCCCAGCACCTGGAGTGATGTTCCAAACTCCCTGGAGCCAAGGCCAGAGAGCTGGCTCTTACCTTGCCCTTGCAGCTGCAGGAGCCATACTTTACTGTTTGATAAGAATAATAGTCATATAACTAATGGATTTTCTCATTACTGTCTCAATTCACTGAATTATTTTTTGAAAATAGTGTTTATTTACTCATTAGATAGAATTTAGCATCAATTCATACTGTAAATTAACATCACACAAGATTTCTCACTAGAGATTATTTTCTCTTAAATCCTGAATTTCTCCGAACCAAAATATGAATTTTTTCAAATTTTTGTTTTATTTTCCAAATGAGAAAATAGATTTTGTTTGTAATGTGACATGAGAAACACAAATATACACATAAGAAAAAAATGGATGGCCCTACATATAATTTTAGCACAATGTAGGGTATAAAATACTGTTCAAAGCAGAAATCTTTTAGGAACTTTTCTTGCAGGCTTCAAAAGAAGACTGGAGATAATGAATACCTTTTGATGCCAAGAAACATTTCCATGGCTCTATTCTACACAGATGCCACAAAAGCATTGCTTTCCATCAAGTGTGATGCACTAGAAAAAATTGCATTTGTGTTCTATCCAGATGAAGTAAATCTGTTCTGTTCTACATAGAGCAATGAAAACTGAGAGTAAATAGAATTGTCCTAAAATCTAAAACAAAACAAGAAAAGTCTTTCTCAGAAGACTGAAAACAATGTTTGTTTCTTTTTTAAATATCCTTTGCCCCTAATTGCATTTCAGTTAACAAACTACTTGCAATTTTTTAACTGTCTATAATTGGAATATATTATATTTTAAAGTGGAATTGAACAAGTTATGTTACAATATTCAAAAGTAGTTGAATCTAGCATAGTGTAGCTCAGGCCTCATTTGTAACCATATCCTATTCTCAACTGTACACAAATATAGGCACTTTTCAAGAATGGCTAAAGGCAAAACTAAGATATGTAAGACTGCGTGGTGCACTATGAGCCCTAGGAAGTTTAATAGTGACTGAAAAATTATGCAGGATGCTGCTCCATACTTCCTTTTTTAGCCCAAGTCAGTAATGATTTCCCTCATGAGTTGGAGGTAACTCTTTGTCTGTGTGACATATAGGTATTAAAAGAGGGAAAGTGGTAAACTGTATTCAATATGGAAAAGAATGACTTCATTGGAGCCCACAATAAGTGTTAAACAATCTATACAAAACACTTAAAAGCCTTGCGTTTTGGTGCACTACTGTAATTGAGATTACTCTAGGGAGGCTGTGGCAGGAGGATCACCATGATCTTGAGGCCAGCCTAGGATACAAAGTGAGTTCATGGCCAGCTCGAACTGCAAACAGAGATCCTGTCCCAAAAGCAAAACAAAACATACTTAGCAGTGTCAATTGTGTGTATTATTGCTCATTATAAAAAATAAAACTAATTTTGAATTTTTCAAATTTTACCTTGATTTTAATGTTCATCTGAACAATATCTGCAAAACATATTTTAAAAAATAATGACTTGAGAGTAAATGTATCTATGAAAATTTAATTTCTCAAGTACATTTCAAGAAAGTTGTAGAATTCCATTTGTGAAAATTAGCAGTTCTTTACATAGGACAAAAATATAAATATATGCTTATCATCCAAACATTGCAGATATTCTCAATACTAAGTAATTTCTTTACAATTTTATATTTCCATTTTGTTCCTCTTTAAAATTCAGCACACAAAAGGAAACACAGAATGTAGAAATAATATTAAAGAATTTATTATCTGATGAACTACAATAGGAAGTAAATCCTGGCACCTGTGAAAGAAAAAAAATGAAAGTTTGTTTAAAACAAAGCTTGGATTTTATTTTTTCCAGATGTCAGACCTGTAATATGAACTCTTGGATTGGAATCTATCTACTACTTGAAAGAAACAGTTGGCTGTAGAGAGAGCCAAAGATGCAATTTTATAACCTCCAAAGGTTTGAATTATTCATAAGGGAAGGATTTTTTTTTAATTTTTAGAGATAATCAGCTCCCAAACTGCCAGAGTATATTAAATTAAACTGATCAACAAAAACATAGACAGGGAATATGCCAAAGACAGAGCATAGGCCATGCATCCCTAAACTAAGATTTTTGTTAGAGCAGGAAAGGAAGGGGCAGCAGAGAGCAAATCTTGTAAAAAATAGTTATCTTGAAAGAAGATAAGAACATTTAGATTTGACCTTTTCTTGTCACAGTATTACATTTGTGCATTAGATTGTTAAATATGCAAATAAATATTTCTAAGTGAATTTCCCATTTCTAAAATAAGTGGGAAGATATATAATTTTTAGCAGGTAAACTAATTTATGCTTTGAATGCAGCAATATATTAAATTGTTTGGATGTGCTGATAAAGCCCTAGGTAGTGTCTTATGAAGGTTAGAGGAAACTTAATAAATATTTATAATTCCCTGGCTTTGAAATAACATTTTGTTAGAATTTCTGATAATTGAGATTTTTGTTTTACAAATCTTTTAGTCCCTTTGTTTTTAAATTCAGATTAAGCAGCCACATGAAAATATAATTTCCAAAAACTCACTTGTAGAAATTATTGTGACAGACTTTAAAACTTCTTGAAATACGTGTGTATGTGTTAATTCATACATACATAGGTACATAACCTTTCCTTCCTCTTACGTCTTCAGATGAACTCATTGTAAATAAAGGGTGGAAATATTTTGCCTCAATCATTCCTCCTCTACAAATATTTATGTTCATCTAAAACATTTTCAATAAATGCTCCATTTTCAAATAAATCTGGTAACATTGGATTGAATAGTCTTAGTTTGTAAAGTGTAAGATCAGAAAAGAGAATAAATATTGATGAGGATGATGATAGAACAGACTTGGGGGCAAGGCTTTGCCAACAATATCTAGAGTAATGGGATGTCAAGGAGAATGAAATGCCACCAATTTTATCATTAAATAAAGTCAGAAGGAAAAAGCACTTTTGGAGTTCTGCCTATGTATGAGTCTATTTGAAGTTGATAATTAGAAGGTTATGAGAATCATGTGATTGATCAATATGGACCAGTGAAATGTTACTCTCTTTTTTGGATCATTGAAATGAATTAGGGGTTGAAATACCAATGGGTTATTATTGCCACAACCAATTAGTAACATTTTAGGGACTTGAACATTTTCTATATAATACAATAATTATTGTGTATACCTAGGGTTATTGCCAGAAAATAACTCAATTTGTCTAACAAGCATAAACAATAATTATCAATCTGACCATCTTCTCTGTTACAGTAATTTTAAGAGAACAGATAAGTGGCTCTTTTGGACACTGTCCTAGACATCTCAGTGGTGAGGTCTTATTGTTAATCAGGGTATCTTCTATGCTCGCGGTACATTTTTTGGTCCTATCTTTTACCTGAAAATATGAGAGACTCTTGGTGCCTTTAAAATAAGGTCAGAAGAGATGTTCTGATTGGGTGGGCCAGGGGCAAATTAAGTCACTTTTAACATTACAGGAATTCTGTGCACTACTATTAATCCTAACACAGCTCCAGCCTAACTTTGTACCTCACTGCTATACATTGAGGTAGAAGCCTGGTCATTTTAGGGTAAACTTTCCAAGATACCTTTCAAAAAAATAAGAGTAAAAATAAACATTTAAATTGTACTATGATGCTATTTTAGTGTTTTTCATTATGTTGTCTGAATCTAGCTATCTAGAAAATTTGGCCCATTCACTCATTTTATAATGTGTACTCTATCAGTGTTGAGAGTACACAGAGCTACTAAATTCCTGAGTTAGCTAATTTACGGTTCTTAGGTAAATAGGCTGCAATGAAGACTTTACTACGCTTAAAGAGTAGAAGATCTCTAGTGAGTATATTTGGATGTGTTCAACCAATAAATCCTATCCCCTCTATAGTTGTTGACATTTCTATGGATATAAGGATAATCTGAGCCTAGAGAACTTTTTGTAAAAATTAGCTTCTGCTCCATAGGCACACAATTATTGTCTAAATCAATTTCACAGGACTTGTACTTTACCTAACTTTACAATATTAGAATACATATTTTCCCTTTTAAAGTATACCTAATGATCATTATTTAGTCATGGAAACCACTGCAATATAATCCTTAAGGCACTGGCTATAGAGAAAGCATGATGTGATTAGGCCCTGGAGGCTCTACCTTCATGGATAGGGTTAATGCCTTTCAAAACTATCTTCTGGGAATGAGTTGTCTCTAGTCTGCTTTTAGTCTTCTACCTTCTGCAACAGAATAAAGGCCATCACCAGAGGGAAATCCCTTGATTTTGGATTTTCTGGCCCTTAAAACAATGACTACCTAAGTTTCTATTCAGTACCAATTAGCCAATCTTAGGTATTCCGCTATAGAACCAAATATGGACTCAGACAATAAATTCCCTTGAGTATTTCTCTATGAATAGTCAAAGTAGAATCATAGGCAAGTATATAATGCATGTGTATGCAATTGATTGCTCTAAAGTTTACAGCCAGAGTTTGACTTTTATTAAGTCATAAGCATCTTTGAGTACAAAAAAAATATTCAGAGTTTTTACATTGATGTTATTTCCATTTTCTATTTGATAAATGTTCTGAATATAGATTAATAAATATTCTAGTAACAGGTGTGCTGTATTTGTCCAATGTTTATTACTCTGACTTGATAAGGGAAATAAATTATTAAATGTATTAAAGTGTGAAAGTAATGTGAGAATAATTTTATTTTTGTGTGTTCTACTACATTAACTTTTCTGAACCCTGAAAATACCTACTTTAGAACTGCTTAATGCATTTCAAATATATTTTCTACTATTTACTTTATAAGTGAATTAGAAGCATGACCTTGTTTTTATTTATGTAAATTTTACAGCAAAACCTTTTACTAATCTTAGATTCTCATCCACACATACTGAAGCAGTGAATACTGAATTGATCTGTGGCTGTGTTTTGCACATAAAATAAGAACATAATCAAATATATATATATATATATATATATATATATATACACAATTAAATGCCATTTGCTGAAGATATTTTCTCCTTTATTTTTTGTCTGGATAGTAAGTAGTGTTGAGAGCTGTCATAATATATGTCTCTAATTTTCAAGTTCTCTGAATGAAATTCAATTTGCTTCATGATAGGTATAGAACAATTCTGCCCCTAAACTTACTGTTTTATTTTAGCAAGATGAACTTGAATCATTTCTGCTAAATACCAGTAGAAAACTATTTGCTTATAGGAAAAAAAAACATTTCAATTCTTTCAATATTTCAGTTCATATATTTTTGAGAAGTAATTTACTTTTGAATAAATTAAGTAACATTTAAGTAGTTTGTGGTCTTTAAAAATGAGATATTTGTGACTATTTCAATATCTTGATATCTTAGTTAATTACTTGTCTCTGAGACAAAATACTCAATACCCATTCATAAAGGAGTAAAGGTTTGCTTTAGCTCACTATTTATAGAGGTTTCAGTTCACAGTCAACTACTTCCAAGGGAGGGTAGGGTAGTAAGTCAAACAGGCATGAAAATGAAGAAACAGTTCATAGCACAGCAAGTAGGAAGATGAGCCTCAAAGGAGAAGCATATGTGTATAGACTCTTCCATGCGACTCTCATAGTGACACGCCAGGAGTTATCTCCCAACATCACACTCAGTTGTAAACCCATGAGTTGACTAATCCAGTATCACACATCTATGATTCAGTATTACACACCCATGATCCAGTCACCTTGCAAGATCCACATCTGTAAGCACTTGATAATTTGGAGTGAATCTAGACATAAGCCATAATGTTCTGCTGCCAGCCTCCAAAAGACTCATGCAGATCCCTTTATGTAAGATGCATTTAGTTTATGTCTAAGAATTTCCAAAGTCCTAACAGTTTCAACACTGTTAAGCAGTCCAAGTCCAAAGTAACTCTTGAGATTAAGGCAAACTTAGCTGGGAGTCATAGAGAAATAAAAATAAACCTAAACACTTCAAAAATATAATGCCAGTAGGTAAAGATTCCCATTCCAAAATTTACAAACAAGGAGATAGAAAGAAATGGGATCTCCACTCCCTACCAAAAACAAAACAAAACAAAAATCCAGAAAGTGATGGGACCAAAGCAAGTCCAAAATCCAGCAAGGCAAACATAAGATGACAGAGCTCCATGTCTAGCATCTGGGGTAATCTGTAGCAAGGTGTGAACTCCAAAGGGTTGGGTACCCCTGACCATATGGCACTGCTGGAGATTGTCGCCCTCATGACATCTCTCATGGCCAACCTTTACTCACTATTCACAGCTTTCCTCAAATGATCCACATTGCTGAATTCTCCAGCTTTCTTGGGTCTGTCACACTTTTATCTTCACACTCAGAGTTTCACAAAATTACCTCTCAAGAGCATGCTTCTACACCTTCCAGGCCTTCTTCTGAATATATGGAGAGGCCTTCCTGATCCCACAAATCTTTTACTCTGCATATGCTTAAAACTATCACCATATGGATGACACCAAGTTCTACTATCAGCTGGAGCAGTAGGGAAAGAGGGCCTGGATTGCTGAGTGCTATGAATCCAATTCTGAGGAACAAATCTCCTGGACTACTGCCATTCTGAAACATGATTTCTTTGGGCTCTTTTCTCAAAGTCTTTCACCTTTCCAATTTTGAGGATGAAAGTTTGTAGTCCCAATGGTTCTTATGATGACCTCAGACCATACTTTCTATTGTCCTGTATCAAAGTACTTGTCTTTCTGATGCTCATTATCTCAGCAACAAAGTTCTTTTCTGTCATATTTTGAAGGCCTAAACTTTACTGGAGCTTTTTTTCTGGCCAAACTCAACACATTTTTAAACATTCTTCTAGGTGGTTTGTTACTGATTCTCAAGGAAGAACTGGCTAGTAGCCTCTAATAGTAGCCAGAGCATCACTTCAACATTGGACTGCTTTAAAATTTCTGCCATCAGCTTAATTAGTCTGTCAGCTAAACTCAGTGTTCCTCAGTCTCTAGACATGGGCAAATGTGTACAAAAGTTCTGCCAGAGTATAACACACATGATCTGCAGCCTAATTGCCAATGGAATCTTTCTCCCCAATGGAAACCATTTGTGCCTGGCTTTTCCAGCTGCATTACTATTAGCATTCTGGTCTTGGGAACTTTTATCAAGTCTCCCAAAATTCTAGAATTGCTTCTCTAGAAAGCAACTCCAAACCTTTCTAAACTCTTCCTACAAACCACTTCCAAAGCCTTCTAAATCATTTGGTCAAGTAGTATCACAGCAACAATCCCATTTCCAGTACCAAAATCTGTCATAGTAACTTTCTTGTTACAAAGACAAAATAACCAACATCCACAAGTTAAAGGAGGAAAGTTATATTTCAGCTCACAATTTGTAAAGATTTTAATTTGTAGTTGACTGGTTACAAGGCAGCATGACAGGCATGGCAGAGTAGAAACAACTCATGGCAAGGCAGGCAAGAAGCAGAGCAGGATCAAGGGAGGAGGAAAAATGAGTAGTGACCCACCATCATACCCAGATATAAACCCATTTTACACTAATCTAGTATCACACACCCATGATCCAGTCACTCTCAAAAGCCCCATCTATAAGTATATGAGGATTCGGGGCAGCATCTAGCTATAAGGCATAACATGCAACTGCAAAAAACATTCACTGTTTGGTTCATCTAAGATATCCACCTTAAGAGCTCACTTAGATTATTCTAATCAAGTTAGGAAACAACTTTTCTTTTTATTAGGAAATTTTTTTCACATAAGTGAAATAGTCTATTTTTAAAAGTTAATGTTTCTTATGTTAAATTTTACTGTTCATTGGTCAGGGGATTTAGCTCAGCGGTTCAAGTATTTGCTTGGTCAGTGCAAGGTCGTTAGTTCCAACCCCTATACCAACAAAAAAAATTTTCTGTTCGTAATTATTTTCACTATCTTTCACATTGTTTACATTACAGAATATCAAATATTCTAAATCAGCAATAGGCACTAAAATGAAAAGGAATCAGATTCTGGCTAGCATTATGTTTTTCAAGCTTACAAATTGACTGCTATCAGTCTGATTCAATACTCTTCAAAAAATCAGAAAAAATCAAAATAACTAATTTCCATAAGGACTATCAAATATAGTGAACTAACAAGAGCTTCCAGCCCATGTTACATTATAAAGCAAAGAAATGAAATTATAATATGGTCATAAAAGTATATATTCAGAAGCTATTTACTGATACCTATTAAGTGCTGACATGGCCTTACATTTTTACAAGTGGAGGTCATAAGGGAAAGGCACACACAAATTATTTTAAAATACAATAATTAATGTAGTAGAGACTATATTCTGGACATAATGAAAGTGTAAAGAATACCTGCTTGGAGAAATTTAGAAAGGCTGTGGTGCAAAGAAAATACTTCTGACAATAGATACTCAGGTACTATAAGCTCTTGCAAATATTCCAAAAGTAAAATAGAACACATTCAACAGAAGGAATGTGGAATAATTTGCACACACCTAATGTGTATATGCCAGCGTGTGAGGAGCATATATTGCACAGACATAAGACAGAACAAATATGCAGGAGATCACTCAATTAGTAAGACTTTTAACTATAATTTTGAAGGAAAATAAGAGTTATTCAAAGTTTTAACATGGAAGCCACATGACTGAATATGTTTTTTGAAAGATTAATCTGTTGGTTTAGTGGTACTCAGAGAGGTATTGAATAACAAATGGTCCCAGAATCAGCAGCTTGACCAAGCAAAATTTTCTTTTTAGTTTCTCTCATTTACTAGGGCAGGAATTTCAGAGAAGCTTTGTTCATGGAACCTAACTCAGGGTCTTTATGTGCTTGCATTCAGAATGTTGGTCTATGCTGAACTCATGTGGAGGTTTCACTGGGGCCAGAAGATGTGTTTTCTAAGTATTTCTTTCACATGACTGCAGGAACTTCTGTTTGTTTCACTCTACATAGAACTTGTCTGGGTCTAAGTGCTACCAGAATTGTTTCTGAATGTCAAGAGACGAAAAAAGTTGTAATGCTTTTTGTCACCTCGTCTTGATCATACACTATCATTTCCACCATATTCTACTGTCTATAACTATAAAACAACAATAATAACAAAATTGACTCTGATGTAAGTAGTAGGAACATTTGAAAGAACATGCATGAAGGATGTGATGATCAGGAGGGGACATCTTGACTTCTAGCTACTAGAGCAAAGGTCTAAGTGTCAAGGAAAGCAGATCAGAGACAAAATAGTTGTCAGCATCTAGATGAGAAATAACGACTATCCATGTTATAATCACAAATCAGAAGAAGTAGAATGAAGAGAAGGTACTATATTTAGACATCAGAATTTACAACCACAGTGACTGGTATGGAAGATGGGGGTACAGAAGAAGCTGCAGATGACTCCCAGGTTTTAAATTTGCTTAATTAAAAAGGAGTCAATCCAGAAAGAATGATAAAGTAGAACACGTATATGAGAAAACATGATATATCTGTTTGTAACTTGGCACTTTCTTTTCTGTGGGGCAAGTATGTGGGTATGTGTCATAATCGCAAGAGGCATTTATTGGGAAAATTTTATGGAACATTAATAAAAATTATATATTCATATATAATTCATTTAACTTTAACAACAAATATATGGATTAGGAAATACCATTTTCCTACATTACAAGTAAGGAAAAGAATGCTTTAGTAATTAGTATAAAATTCTATACCAGGTATGTGTACTCATGTTAATGTTAAAGTTCAAATCTACCTACAGCCTACCCTACCCTCATTATTTACCTTCATCTCTACATTAAGTATCTTCTCTCTCTAAATAATATGATAAAATTGTTCTTATTAAGTTGTGATATTGATATGATATATTTATTGAAATGTGGGTAATGTGGAGTAGAGAGAATTCAAATACAATAATTTTTTCATTAAAATTCCAATTATTTGGGAGAAAATCCAATAGACTAGGTATGTTAGAAGCCATTGTATCAAATTATACTCTATCTGGTTCATTTTTACTTAATTTAAGGATATGAACCTGATTAAGAAAAAAATTATAAATTCCAGAATGGAAATATTGTTAAACTACTTCTAATGGCATATCTGATCATATGGTTGATTATTTTTTATAAAGTATTTTGCTTTTAAAAACCATTATTCAATCTCTTAAATGAATGGAAATATGTTTTTAGATTCTAAAGCACAAAAATATCTTGCATTTCTCATATCAGAGCTGGAAAAACATTGTCAATAATTCAAAGGATAAGATTCACCTATAAATACTTACCCTTTTCATAATGATTTGAAAACTCACAGTATATTTGTACAACAATCACATTCTCTTTATAAGCTTTTTATTGCAGCACCTATAATTTACTTCTTATCTTGATTGTATCCATTTTTAGTTCTCCCCCAAATAGCTCTCAAGTGGGAATTACAATTTTTATTTTACAAATAAATAGTTTGTCACTTCATAGAAAAAAGCAACTGGCCAATGTTATGTAGTCAAAAGAGTTAGATTAAATCTAAAAGCAGGTACAGTGAAATCTGCAATTCTGTAATGCTTCCTTGAATTAACAGGATATCAGTAATTTCCTTTGCAGTAGTGAATTAGAGAATGGGAGAAGCAAGAAATTTCAATTAGTTCTGATTTCCTTGACAAAATAAGCACTGTAAAATTATTAAAGAAAAAATAATATATTTTATTTGATTCAAGCTTTTTTAAAATAAATGTGGGGAATATATAACTTCAGTGAATGCTATATATATATGAAGATTCTAAGGGGAACCTTGGAAAATATCTTGACAACCAGCATCATCTATGGTCAAGAATTTAAGAAAATAGAAAGTCTCTCTCTGTTAACTACCTCCATTATAGTTCTACTTGTTCCAACCCATAGAAGTAATGCTATTTACCTTCACAATCAAATTCACTATTTTTGTCAATTTGCTTATTTTTTAATGTATCTGATATTTTTGGAGCTTATCTATGTTCTTAGTGATAATTCTTTCTCCATTATGCATTATTGTGACTGTAACTTGACCTTAATGAACTCTTTCAAAGTAAAAGAATCTTAAATTATTTTCTTTCTCTTGAGAGCATTGTGTCAAAGATACTAAACTTGAAGCTAAAGTAAGATGGAAAATGTAACAATAATATTTATTAGGCCCTAGTCTTCATAGCTGTTGACTAATAGCTTTTTCTAAATTGAAAATAAAGATATCATGCATTCAATCTTTTATATTATGTTCATGGGGAATTTGTTATATGAGAAAGGATTCACTTACAAACCAAAATTAGAGAGAAAAAATGGATAATGAAATAATATGGACTCTAGGTATGCCATAAACAGTTGTGCAAGAATGACCAAAAGGCCTGGGATTTAGCTCAGCAGCATTAGCACCTGCCTTGCAAGCGCGAGGTCATGATACCAAAAAAAAAAAAAAAAAAGACCAATGATCAAAAGTATTTGGCACTATGGTAAGTGATGCTGAAGTCAATTTCAAACTAGCCTTTAAAGTCTATGCTTCTACTTAGGTCGAGGGACATTATTTTATAAACATCACTAAGATTTTATAATGGTAAGTTTTAGTTTATAGGAAGCAGATATTTTATTTTCATATCAATAAATGCACCAAATTATTTCTAAACACCCTTAAATGAGAGTACTTTTCCACTGTTTCCTAGTGCTCTCCTCTCCCCCTCTCTCTGTCTCTCTTTCTCTCTCTCTGCTTTTTACATCTTCTTCATTATTCTTATGAGTTTGCAAGAGCTCAAAGTTCAAAGTTATTGTGAGGTATTATATAGAAAACAAGCGGCCAAGTCAAGCTAATGCCCTTTTAATATTCTCTAGCAGCTAAAATAGGTTATACTTTAAATGGTTGAAGCAAAATGTACAATGCAATCTTGACACAGACATTATACAATTTTCAAACTTTAGTGTGAATAAATAAACTTTTATTAGAACAGGGTCACTTTTACCTCTCTGTGTATTGCCTATGTATCCTTTTAATGTACAGTCACAGAACTAAGTTGTAATGAAAACTGAATAGTTTGATATGCAGAAAATATTTGAAAATTTTGCCTACATATGATCCATGAGGCTCACATTAATTTTCAGGTGCCATAACATTTTTTTCTGTATGTCACCAATCTCCAAATTATGATAGCTCAATTTACAATTTTTCAACTTGCCGTGCTGTGAGTACTCACTACATAAAATCTGTTCTTTGAATTTCAGTGTTGATCTTGTCTTATGATAGTTATATGTGATGCAATGCTATATAATACTAGGCAGTGACAATCACCCTCAGCTCCCAGGAAAAACACATCTTACACATCCAGAACTCCAACCACTTTTAACATCTTAGCGTTTCAGACTACATCATAGTTTTTCTACATCAGTTGACTTGCAGCTGCTCAATATTTTTGCCAGAGCTCATATACCTTCTCTGTTACTTCAGATTTGTGTGCTTTTAGACAATTAGTTATCTGGTTAGGTTCAGGCTATTTAAAAGAGTGTTGCTAAAAGTTCCCTCAAAGAGTTATTGTGATGGATACACTACAGACTATGAATTGCCTAGACAATTACTACTCTGGAGAAATGCAGGCCCAAGCATCACTGTCCACATGGTATTGTGATACTAAAGAAAGGAGCAGAGATCTAGGATTGCAGAGACTGCAATCTATTGGGGACTTAGTGCCTGAAGCATGATGCCAAGGGGTAAGAAGACCAGTGGATTCTCATGATTTGGGTCAGAAGGAGAGATTTTGGTCAGGAAAAAAGCGATCTTTTAATCCATGACAAAATGAACTTGTTTTGTCTAAAGATAATGTTAAAAATATTAAGAGTGCTCCTGATGTGGAAAGGAGCATAGTTTAATGGTAAAGCCACAAATATCCTTCTAATGGTATTTTAATTAATAGTATACAAAAAGCTTATGTGAATGTAGGGTGGTATGGGTAGAAACAAGTGAGTTTCACTCTATGAATGAAATTTGGCATGACTTCAGCAATCTTGCATCATAACAACCATGATGGTCTAAGAGTAACCCTAGTATTTTATGTTTAATAGTTTCCTAAGCACCTTATGCATAAAGAAAAACATGAGAGGGACATGGAGAGCTTTATGACAAGATCCGGGCTCCAGCAACACAATTGCACCTTTGATATTATTATAAGATAAGCAAGGCATCATCTGGATTGGATGAAAACACATTGTTTATTTTCCTGACTACTTTAAAAGCCCTGTCTTCTGCCCTAACTTATAGGGATCTGCTGGTCTTGTTGCTGGCCAGGACGATACTCTGTCAGTATGCACCCCAATACACTGCATTCTGTGTTTCTCTATTTCTTTCTGTTTCTCTTTCTTCAATCTCATGGATCTTGGAGGCTAGCCTCATACATTAGGACTAGCTTGTTTCAAAAACAGTTAAGGAGTTGGAAATATTGGTGGTTATGACTTAAGATGATGTCAGGTAGGACAAGGAGAATCCAGACAGTACCTAATATATAATTTTTTTTTAATTTTCCTTCAGCAAAACTTTTATTCAGAAATTCAATTCAAATTTTCAGGCCATTACGTCCTCTAGGCAACCACCATAGATTTCTCAGGCAGAGCTTGACATTTTCCAGGAAAGCTGGCTGCTGCCCACATTGTTCTCTGCAGAGGGAATTTTGAACAGTATATGGGAAATAATGTCTGAGTTAGCAGGTTATTATATATGCCAAATGACCTTAGTTGCTAAAATTTGTCGAAGTGTAACTCAAAATAAATGGCTGTTGTTGATTCCTCCTTATTTCTGTCCCTGCTACTCACCAAACACCTAGCAAACAGTAAAAATTGAGATATGTGATAGATGAACAAACAAATGTCTGACTGGTTGTTGTTGTTACAGTTCTCAAATGTTTCCTTACATCAATATTTCCCGGATGGTTTGTAAAAATCCAAGTTGCTGAGTCTTATTCCTGATTTTTGATTCAGTTTGTCTAGGATGGGCTCGATAATTTTCATTTGCAGCAAGCTCTTGAGTAATAGTGACAAAGCTGGTTTGGATACTGAAAATTGAGAATATCTTAATTAGATTATAAGCCAAAAGAGGTCCGAATAAAACTAGTGTGTCTCTTATCTTACCATCCAGCTTTTTCCGTTTCATTGTGCTTATATAACTGCCTCTTATCTGTCTGAAGGCTGCCTTCTGAACCTCAGACTATCTGACGCTCCAATTTATATATGCTTTATTGATATGAGACTTAGAAAAGAGAGTTGATTATTTTGTTAAGCTAGAAAATATTCTATGAAGTATGGATTCTAATATTATTTGGAAATTGTGCTTTGCCACTCAAAGGAAAAAAAATAGATATCAGTAAGAAGTAAAGTGAAGTAAACTTCTAAATACCATACACTTAAATTATGTTTCAATAAATGAAATGTTTCAATAAAATGAAATGCTAAATATATAATAGATGTAAAACTTCAACAATCAAATAACAATAGTAAGAATTTTTCAAAAAGATATTGCAATTTAAACAATAGAATTTTACTGGCCCCAGTACCCTGGTTTAATTCATATATTTTTATTGGGGAACTAGTTCTGCAAAAATATCTACCAGTAAAATATTTTCAGCCTATATAACCAACAAAAGATGACTGGGTAAAGAAAATGTGGTATTTGTGCACACTGGAGTACTCTCTGGCATACAGAAGGATAAACTTGAAGCATATTTACAAAAATGGATGTATCTTCAGACCATAATCTCAAATCAAATAAATCAGAAACATAAGTTTAAATATTGTGCTGCTTCTCTCATGCGAGAAATCCAAAGTATAAATGAAGAGCAAGATAGAGGAGAGACACTTGGAAATAGGAAGAACTTTTTCAAGTAGGAAGAATGAGAGGTGAGTGGTGGGGAGAGGAAAGAAAGGGAAGGGAAATTGAAAAAGAAAAAATAATTGATAGAAAAATATTTGAAATAAAGCTTTTATAGATTGATAAAGAAAGAATAGCTGGAGGGAGGGGAAGAAAAAGGGACAAGAAGTGAATTAAGATATGTTATGCAGATATACTAGTTCCCGGTGATGAATGTGCTCATTATGTACTGAAAATGTGTAGTAACAAAATAATTTATAGATTTATAAATACTGATAGCTTTAAATTAAATATGAATAATGGTAATTTCCCTTATCTGTGGTTTTATTTTCTGTGGTTTTAGTTGTTCACAATCAGTGTCTGAAAATAATTAACTTAAAATTCCAGAAATAAGTCCTAAGATTTGCACAACATGCTGTTCTGAGTAGTGAGCTAAAGACTCGTGCTCTTCAGTTCATTCTGCCTTTAGGTGAATCAACCCTTTGCACAGCAAAGCCTCACTGAATGCTATCACCTCAGTTAGCAGATTGCTGTCATGGAATCAGTTTACTGTTGTAACTGGTTTTTATTTTTATTTTATTTTGTTCAATTTTTACTATACCTAATTTATAAATTTATCTTCATCAGACAGATCCATATATAGAATAATACTATATATAAAGTTTGTTAGTATTTATGATTTCAGGTATCCAGTGTGAGATTTGGAATACATTCACTGCTGATAAGAGAGAAGTACTGTATAATCATGAATTGAAGACTAACATTTCATTATGATGACTCAGATCTCAAAGGATGATATTTTTAATTTCTAGTTGAACACATACATAGACAATTGAAAAGAATAAAATAGAGTTTTCCATTTCATTTTTCCTTATTAACTCTCCACGTTAAAGGTCAAAGTAGACACGAACTCATGTCATGCACTGATTCCACTCTGTAATCAGTTGTAAAAGGAAGTTCCAAAAGCTACCTTGCTGTTTTACTGAAATACACTGAATAAACCCAGCACATCAAATATAATTCACGTACAGTAATTTGAACAATTCTCTGCAAGTAATTCAGAGTTCAATCTCAAATTCTTTAAAGTGTATAGATAAAAATAAAATAATCACATTTTATAAATGTTTGATTCCTTTACATCTCAAAAGTAGAGTGTTTTAATTTCTTCTAAAATGTCTAGCAACCCTTTAGGCTATTCTAGACAAGTCTGTTTATTTTTGGCATAGGGATAGTTAGAAAAAAAATACTAAAAGGAAAATGATATTCTCTATTTTCATTTGTTAATTGTGCACATTTGTGGAATTTTAACCTCAGTTGACATTCACAAAGCTATTCCTAAATGAGATTCAGCCGTCAGGAAAGTTAGTTATATAATTTCCACGGGCAATAACAGAGTAAATATCTGGGAGAATAAGTTATTTCAGATCTGTGTGTTATGCTTTGATGGAATTTTTGTCTTACATTCATATCAATGACAATTAGCAAATAATAGGAAAAAGAATGGCAGAGAAACGGATGAGTACTCACAAAATTCCAGTTCACTGCAAGTGTTTTTCTTTGGGAATTTCTTTCATTAAATGTTTGATCAATAAATCAGATGAGAGGCGAAGATTAGACAAGAAAACACTGATTCTGGCAAGATGAACAAGTAAATTATGTATAGTTTGAAAAGAAAAACAAGTAAGTTATGTATAGTTTGAAAAGAAAAACATATCTCCCATTAGATGTATACTATTCTACTTACTAGATATGTTTTTCTGCAGTCTTACTACACTTTCTGAAATTTTTCATTCTAATCTGTTTAGTGGGTATAGTCATCTAATCTGGTTAGTGGGCACAATGAAGTTTTCAAAAATAAAATAGAACTCATATAATTTGCATAATTTGGTATTAAATATGCTAATGCTTTATTCACTACCTTATACCAAGACAATATTCTTACAATTCACTTTCTGAAAAGTCATTTACGTAATATGTTAATTATGATACTATTATTATTATATGGGTATAAATTAGTGACTATGACAGAAGACTATCTAATTGAAATGGAGAAAAATAATGAACTATTAAATGAAAATATAACTGTAGAGTTGTTAATTACTAGAAGTTTCAGAGTGACCTAATTATAAGAAATAAAGGAGGACATTATTTACAAGAGGTTTTCATGATACTCTTAACTAAAATAGTTTAGTTGAGACAGTGTCAGCCTTGCAACAAAAGAAGAATAATGTTCAAAAAAGAAAAGGTATTGTGAGGAAAGTCTCTGATGGAAGGAGGTAGCATGAGAGAGTTCATTATCCTAATAATAAACAGGGTAGTTTTCATCACACATGCTTCTGTTCCATTATTTAGACATATAACTTGGAAGAAAAACATAACTAAGGTTTATTTTTTAAAATTTATTTTAGAAAACACAAGAAAATTCTTAAGCTTTTATGTATGCCTGTCATTCATTTACTACTGAGAAATTTATTTTGGCATAAATTAAAGTGCTTAGGAAGATTTTATTTTATTTAGTACTATTGCAATAGTTGTGAAAACTATAATAATAGGGGAGAGAGATTTGACCCTTTCTAAATACAATAAACGAATAGAAATATATAGGTAGTAGAAAGAATGGAGGTAAGGGTGACCAGTTAATGAAAAATTACTAAGAAAAAACAGCAAGAGTAGAGTACTGTTTTACACTTACTTGCCAGAATTCTTGCTACATTTGGCATAGATAGGGTCAAAAGACATGATTTATGGGAATGTAGGGCCAAGAAGAGGCTGTATGATGTTTGAGCAGGGCAGGTACTTTATCACCCCCGTGATCTTTTTACTAATTCTTGGGTTAGTCATATCAGATTTACCCCATCTGACTAATGTCATTTGAACCTCATCTAAACTTTTGACTTGCAAACCAAAGCAAAGTCCACAGCACTGCCAATCACAGACATTTACAGCTATAAATCCACTGACATCTTACTTCCTTTTGATGCTAATATAGGGAAAAAGATGATGAATCATGAAAACGATGCTATTTTCCTGCTCTATGAAGCAACTGCTAAATAAAGAAAGGGAGAAAGAAACTTTTTTCCAGCTGTCTCATTGCCTTTTTAAGCCTGTAATGTAAGTATCTACAAAATGCGGCAAAGAGAGAGAAAACCATGGAATACTAAACCATTGTGCCTTCTTGGAGCTAAATGTGAGAATTTCATCAGATTCAGAACATGTGGGACCTAGAGATATGGAAGGCTGTAGAAGGACTCAGCAGGAATAATTGGAGGAAATTAGGACTATAATTACCCAGAATAAAGCCTATAGCTAATACCGAGGAAATTTGCCTTATCATGAATATTTCTGAATATGTCATGCTTTCTAAATGTTACATAAACTCAACATGGAAGCATTTTTAATTGCATATACTCATTTGGCATGTAATTAAATTTCCACAAAGGAAAAGGCCATCAGATTGCAAGTTCCTTAAGGGCAGACACTGTTCCTTATTACATGAGATACTTACAGTTAATGGACATTATCCTTTTTCTGTAGTGTGTGTTCACATTTTGGGGCATGAAAATAAGCATGAAGTACATACGTCTATTTTCATGGGGTTTGAAAGGTAGCTAGAGAGAAACTAAGGGAGAAAGAGAATATAATATTCACAAAATAATGCAATAAATCCTATGTTAGGGATATAAGACATAAATTGCAGGAAACAAGAGAGGACTGTGTAGAGATTAAAAAAAAAAACTTGAGGATATTGGAAGAGGTCACCTGATCTGACAATAGGAGTTAATTTAAAAAACCACATTAGTAGGAGTTATTTCTCAGGGATGAATATTTATCTTTAAAAAGATGTCAAAAGGTTGCATCCATTTGCCTATTAACAAGTTATAATAAATAAATGAGTAATGTCAGAAGAAGCACAGCTTTAGACCACGTATTATCCAGGGACTTCAGAAAACAGTATCCTGGCATGCCTACATGTACTGTATAGTACGTGAGAAATGTGATTCTGGGAAGAGAAGCAAGAACAATTCTGGGAAGACAAGCAAGAGTTTGAATTTTATTCTGCAATTCACTAAGAACCATAAATGGTTTTAATCAGGTGTATGAAACCAAGAAGCCCAATTACAATATTCCTTAATTAATCCATGTGAATGGGGGCCAGGGATTTAGCTCAGTGGCATGAGTTCCTGCCTGGCAAGGGCAAGATCATGAGTTCAATCCCCAGCACCACAAAAAAATAAATCCATGTGAAGATTATCTTTAGAGGCTAATCTAAGGTACTGGCAGGAAAAACAAAGAGAAGTAAAAGGCAAAAAAAGTGGAGTAAGACTCAGAAGGACTATCATTTGATATGGGGGCTAAAAGGAGAACGGAGACCAGGTTTCTGGCTTTGCCAATTTACATCTTACTAATACCTTCCTGTGGTAAATTACCTAATGGTCAATTTGTAACAACCAGCTGAGCTGAATCAGTGTGGTTTTGGAGTGGGAGGCCTACCTGAGGACAGCTGCCAACCAAATGAAAGGATTACGGCGGGGAAGATGGGATGCTGTTGATTTTCCTGGAAAAGATTGTTGTGCAGGGTTTCATGATATAAACTCAGGTGTTCTTATCATTGGAGTCACTTGGGTCCTCGCTGTTGCTGAGGATGTTTGCGGTTCTTCAGTGGGGAGCTCTGGTCCTTATCTTGAGCATGGCTTCTTGGCTGGAGTTCAGATCTCTCAGCCCAGTAGCACAGACCCTTCACTTCACTGGCATAGACATTCTAGCTTCCACCACTGGCCTTTGGTGCTTCCCAGCGCAGATCCTCCATACAGATTTGCATGAGACATTGTAGTGGACTCTAGGCCTCCAGCTGGACTCATGGAGGGCATTGCCTTGGGCTCTAGGACTTGATCTCTATTCACGCAAGGCATTCCCAGGAATTCAGGCACTCAGTTGGATTCTTTGGGTTTCTAGTGCATGGAAAGATCTCTTGAACCTTTCTGTATTTTAATCTTGGGTGAGTATTATAAAATATTCCTATAAATTATTTGTTTTATATTAAACATATTCCTTTTCAAACCTTGACTACACTTGCCAATACTTAGCACATAAAAGGTGACAAGAAACTATTTCTTTATAAATATATATAGTAACAGATAATGCTGATACATTTGGACCCTTCTCGAAACACCTTCTCTGAGTTCAACTGTAGCCATGATAGACACATTTTCACATGTAGTATTTCCTCTGTGCTTCTCTGCAGGACGAGAAAGGTTGGTTCCAGACTGCATTTAGGGCAGACAAGAAATGCCATGGATGAAGCACTCCCATAGATTTTTCTTGACGAGTGATATAAAAGATTGTTACATAAATGTGTCAGGTTACCCACTCCTTAGTAGGGTAATAATGAATCCTAGTCACCACAGTACCTCAAAGTCTCTCTTGAGAGCCTCAACTTCAGTTGTCCATAGCAGGAATCCACTTTTAATATAGACTTGATTTTCTCCTTTTCCCATGTCAGTTCTCACTTCTTTGCTTGAGCTTCTGAGTTCACCTCTCAAATAAGCCACGGATCCTGATCCCTTTGCTAGATTTCTGCTTTTGGGGAACCAAATCTAGTGTAGTAGGGAGAGAATTCAGTAATATTTTAAAATAGAATTGGAATATTCATTTCTTATGAAACAACAGCAAAACAGATCCTTAAAATGATGGGTTTTTACTTTATCAGAAAGACTAAGGAAAAGGAAAAGAAAAATAAATCTACATGAGAGTTGCCACACAGCATAGAATAATTTCTCAAAGGCTAGAGAACATAAATTGTATAGTTACCATGTATTGAAAAAAGAGTATGAAAATAATTCCACTTTCTTAATCCTTTACCTGGAGCAGTCTCAGATTTATCTCTCCTTTCAGTAACGTGACCTACTGGTAACCTTGTTCCAGGTAGAGTGCTAACCCCAAAGCCAGCCAGCACACAAAGTAGAAAACCCAAATGGGTTGGATGTGCATAGCTGCTCAGGGATACTTCCCTGCTATGTAGTTCAGTAATTGTCTTCATGAAGAGCAAGTGAATTTTGCTTTTCATGAGTTAGTATCCAGTATTAAGTTTGGCATAAGAAATTCTTTGGTATTTTTTACAAGAATCATACACATCTCTTACAAGGTCAAAGAAATCAGGCTAATAAGACTAGTATCTCTTTGTCAAACGACATTAAGTGTGATAGAAAAAGAAGATGCAAAACAGATGTAGTTTTATTAAAAAGAGAACCTGGTCTCAATCAAGGCTTTATCATCAAAGCAGAACCTTGTCACTAAAGCAGAATCTTCCTAAGTTTTCACACACAAACCAGTGTTGCCATAAAGACTGCTAAAATACATACAAGTTCTGAATAAATTGTGAATCAGCATACAGATAAATATAAAATTACTTAGAGATTCTTGAATTTTATGCTTAGTTGCTTGAATTTATCTAGTCTGCATGAAGTCCAATAAAATATTTAAGTATGATGGCAACAACTGCATCAATATTCTTGGAAAATAAGTCATATAGCAGAGACATAAAATGCATGGCTCTTCAAACAGAGAGATTGAGGATGGCTGTAATGTAATCTTTTAGTTGCTCATGAGTCAGGTTAAAAAAAAAAAACCTTTAACATCCTAGGAATGGGGATGAGAGAGAAGAAAAAGAGTGATATCTGAAATAAAGAAAAATTTAGCCAGAGAATATAAAGGAAATGGTCAATTTAAAGAAATGTGTGGCAAGTGACTAAATAATATTGCCATTCATAGTAAGGAGTTTGGATGAGAAACATTTTGGACAGTAAGGTATTGGTTTGATATTATAAATCCTGGATTACTTGAAGCAAGCAGCCAAATTCAAATATGGCATCCAATAAGGATTTGATTTAAAGAAAAGCAGGTGTAAATATTTGCATTCATAAATGGGTCGTTTAAAAATCAAAGCCTCGATGTAGCAGAAAATGCCCTCCACCAAGCCAATAAACTTTAGCTTGTTATTGGCCAGGTAATAATTCCTATTCCAGTTCTGGTTGCTTCTCTCTCTTAGAAACAGCTGGTCTCTGTGATACACATTGCATAAATCAGTCCACAATTAACAAGCCATTCTGCCTCTGTACTTCTTGCTTGCTTATCCAATATAAGCCCTAGATCACCAGTGATTGAGGCCTGATAGTCTGGGAATGATCTCAGTCAGTGCCTCCAAATCCTGGATGTCATTTCAGTATTTCTGTTTGCTGTCACATCCACACACTTTTCAGTGGAAATTGTAATGAGAAAACATTATAAAATTTAAAAAAAAAACTAAACATCAAAGATACAGTACCTGGACAACAATCAAAATCAAGAATGGAATAGGGAAAAAGTGTGAAGAGAAGTGTTAAAAGATAGATAGACACCAATGTCAGAGCAGGCACAGCCCGCAAAAGGTATGCTCAAGTTTAGGAGTTTAGAAGTGTTAAATTCAGCAGAAATAACAGAAAAAAGGCTACACTGATTGTAAATAAGGAGAAATTGAAAATTAGAGGATCAGAGATTAATCTAGAAGTGAAACTTTTATTTCTGTGTCATGATTGTTTTAATTAAATATGTAAACATTCAGGATTGTACTGCAATTGAAACCAGTTGTAATTCCTAATGCTTAAGGATGTTAGCTGAAATGCAATCAATGACTTACTAATCATTTTAGATTTTGTTTCCATTTCTTTCCCTTTCTACTACAAAAACTAGCTCCTTTTCTGTATTTTGAAATATTAGTATATTTATTAAATGTTTACTAAAATAATTCAAAAATTATTAATAAGCACAGTATGATTAAACAATAATTATTGCTTATTTCAAAATATAAGCAACTGATATCAATCATTTACGTCTGCCTTATAGACATGTAACATCTATGAAATGCCTATTTAAACTTAAAAGTATTTTCCTGAAATTTTGTTTTCCAATAACATTATCAATTCAGTCTGACACTGATTCAAATATATTTTTATAAAACATAAATTAGGTGTTTAACAGAAAAGTTTCTAAGACCAGTCTTGTGCTTACTTATCTGTGCTTATTACACTTTGTATATTGTATCAAAATATTAGAGTAGTTAGTTTTAAACAGCTAGGAAAATTTACTAATTGATTCCTATTAATCATGGCTAAGTACTACAGCTTATACCTCTGTCTCAGGAGTCTGCAAACCTTAGTTTACATCAAAGTCCTTTTAGCACTTGCTTGGTCCTCTCTCTAGTATCTGGTCCTATAGGTCTGAAATAGGGGTAGAATATGCATTTTTAACAAGTTTTGCTGCAACCTGAAACAACACACTCTGAAAACTAATGCTCCAATCTTGTGCAAGCAAATTCATTTGCTTTGCAAATATTCACTGAGTGTTGACATTGCTAGCAATTAAAGATTAAAAATACAAGGTCTCAAGCACAGCAAGACAAATATGTATTAAGTACTATAGGGGAATACTTTATAGTGTACACAATAGATATATTGATATATTGATTGACCAGTTAAGATAATCTGCCAAATGACTTATTTTTCCAAATAATTATTTTTAAGTAGATCATATCAACTTTAATTAAATTGCAATTTAAAAAATCACCTGGAATCACACTTAGCAACCACTTAATTATTCTAGGCTTGTTTCAGCAGACTACATATATTAGTTTCTTACAATAACTTAAAGCATTATTGCAAATAAAGACAGAAACCACACTGAAAAAATGAAATATCTAAGAAATTATATAGTTCAGACTATCAATGCCAGGACAAAATAAAGACTACTGGCTAACTAGAGAAAATATTTTAAATGTATATGGAAGAACAAAGCTGAAATGTATATTTTAGCACTTTAAAATTATTTTCAAAAGATATTAACACAATACAAATGTGGAATAAATGCTATAAATAGTTCACAGATATATAATTGTCTGAAAAAAAGTAGATTCAACTTCTAAAATGACAGATTTCAAGATGGACGTCTTCATGGGTTTCTAAAACTACTATCCTCTTACCTACTACCTCTGAACCAATTGATAACAAAGACAAAATAATAGTTCATGATCATTATAAGTCATGTCTTTATCACAGGTGATTGAGAGTGGTGATCATGGTTTGTAGCTCTATGCTAACAGTTCCTTAACTGGGAATCTTGAAATTAGGTTGAATTCTTTACCTAGATAGGAAGGTGGAAACCTGAGGAGGCCTGAGCTCCAGGGTTAGAATGTATAATTGGATAAAGAAAAATAAGGCTTGGGTCACATTACCCATGTAATATCTCTTTCCATATCTACCAATCAGAAAATTCACTTGTGCTTAGAGGCTGCATGCATAAGTTGGAGGGAGAACCAGGAGTAGCCGGCTAATAGAGTTTCCTTCCACAAGGCAAAAAACATCAGGAATGGGTAAACCATCTTACCCCAACATTGTACTTTGAAATATCCATGTGGCATCACTTTTTTTTATCAATTTGGAAATGGTTAAAAAAGAATAATATGGTAATATTTACAGTGCCCAACTTTTGACCCTTTGTTATGCTACTGATGGTGTTTATAAAGAAGATCATTAATACTTTCTTGAAATTCAATTTGATAATGTACTCCAAGGTCCCAAAAATTATTCTGGCCCTTTGGCTCAGCAATTTCACTTTTGAGACTTCATTTACTGACATGGGCAGGCATATATGTAATATTTTAGATATAGATATATTCAGAGAAGCAATGTTTAAATAAGAACAAGAAAACAAGAAAGGATATAATCTAGAAAATACCTAAAGTATTTATGTAATTTTTATATGATATAATGCCATATATTTAATGGAACTAAAAGGTACTTGTGCTATGATATTAGGCTAAAAATAGATTTTAGAAAAATATATTTGTGCCATGTTACAGTAACATATCTTTTCCATACTATTTTAATCACAGATAAAATGATTGGGTACATACAAAAATTTAATGGTGCTTTAATTGAGATTTTGTTAAATTTTAATAAGCATTAATCTTTGACTTTATATTTTGTTCATCTCCTATAATGAACATGTGCAACTTTAATTATAATGTTACATGTTTAATAACTAGAAAAGCAGTAAAATGTCCTATATATTACAATGGGAGAGTTCTCAATTTTAAGATTATTTCTTTTAAACTTTTTCATCCTAATAAAGTTTGCCTTTCCTCTGTGGTTCTAATTATTAAACATTTTAGCACTTTTGGATAGAAAAAGGCTACTTATCCTATAAAATTCCATGATTGGCAACCCTTTATTTGAGAATTCATATAAATATCCTCCATTCACTAAAACTCCCCTAAGTAGTTTTCATTGCTACTATTTTTAATATAACTGATAATGTATGACATGTATATGTATCTGTTATAAAAAACTTTTGAAATTTCGCTTATAAAAATAATTTAGATAACAACTTTGTAAAGTAAATATATTTGCAAAACGTGTATTTTATGGAAATCAGAATCCACTCCAACTAAAAATATTTAATGTATAGTCTATAGCATATATAATATATACAATAAGATGTATTTGGAAACTAACTTTTTTCTGTCATTATATTGGTCATAATTTTTTTTCATTACTTTAAATATATATATATATATATGAATTTTCTATCCCAATTTATTAGAGATAATATTGCAATTGTATTAACATTAAAATATAGAACAAAAATCAAAGATTAGTATTTATTATCCTTCATCAATAGAGCAAAGCATGGAACTTACTAATTTTTCCATTTCGCCCTCCTTCAATAATTTCATAAAACTATTTTCAACCTTGAGATATGATGAAGTAGGCTTTAATAAATTTAATCATTCATCAATTAATTGAGTTTATTAATGAAAAAGGATACTTAAACATTGTTCTGAAAGTTTCAACTTATCTAAATATTTTAAAAATAGCAATTTTATTGAATTTTTGATAATTTTATATTCTTATTGTTGGACTATCTCCATTATATGAGTTTCATTCAATTCTTAATCTTATGAAAAATGTGTTACTAAAAGTTAAGCTACCATTATGTGCTGAAAGTCATTCAAGGTATGTGGTACTGAATCTTACGCAAAATTAAGCTTTTTAAAATTACCTATAACTATTCTTTCCTTGAATAAGCAAAATAAGTCTATTTATTTTCTTAAAATGGATGCTAGATCTCAGATTATATTGACTTTTTGTTTTACAAGTCCTATTTTAATCTCAAAATATAAGGTTAATAAGAGATTTACTTTAACCTAGAAAAATAAATTGGATGATCCTTATGTTGGACATTATTGTGTTTTCACAGACCAATAAATTCTAAGAGACTCCAGGAACTGGAAGAGACAGGGAAATATTTTTTTCCCTACAGCTGTCCAAAGAAGCTTTTTGTTAACATCTCAATGAGACTTCTGGACTTCAGAACTGTGAGAATAAATTTATATTTTTGTAGGCCATCCCATCTGTGGTGCTTTCTTACAATAGGACTAAGAGACCAATACTCCAAGTATAATGAAGCTTTAATAGAAATCTAGTTTACTAGTGAATGAGATTGATCAACAAAATAATTTTCTTTAAAATTGTCCCATGATTACACACTTAAAACATTTCTCTTCTTAATAACAAAAATCATAAAGAATGGTTGTCAGTAAAAAAAAAATGAAAATGAAAAAATAAATAAATGGGCTGGGGATTTAGCTCAGCAGCATAAGTGCTTGCCTTGCAAGCGCATGGTCGTGAGTTCAATCCCTGGTAACGATAAAAAAATTAAATTTTTTTTTAAAAATTTAAAAAAAGAATGGTTGTCAACTAAATTGTCAGGATTAGTATAAAAATATGAAGTTGGTAGTACTTCTTTACTGGTTAAGGTGTTATTATTTAAGAATCAGATTTAAATATTATTTGGTCTATTAAATTTCCAAAATGCACAGGATCTCTATATTCTTTCTTCAAAGCTCATAAAATAAATAGACTTCTTTATAACTCTTGTAAAATGGGATTTGAGAGACAGAATCAAAAAATATATCAATGCCATGGATGGACACCTCTGTTCTAAACTAATGTATCAGACAAATATAGGCAAAATAATATGCTATTATTGAAGATTGAAGAAAATACACTCAAAGCCTACGCCAATCATATAAAGAATATATCTGCATTCTTAATTGCTCTTTTATTTGTTAATTTCTTGTAGGTAACTCATTTAATCTCTTTGGATTAAATTTTCTTGCATATAAAATGATTTTAAATTATCTCTAGTATCTTGTCCAGATTGAATAAGCTGATTTTTTATGTCAAAAGAAATTATATTTTAAAACCTGTACTTATTATAACTCATGCTTAAAAGAGAAGACAGATCTTAAACCCAAAGAAGGATTGCATCATTGTTAAAATACATATTGATGGTATGTTTTTCTGATTCAGGAGAAAAATGCCATTTAATTAGTTGAAAGAATGTCAGACTAGGAGTATAACTGATTCATTATCCTTTCACCATTGGGTTAAAGCTGAAGTTGCCAATTATCTTAAAGGAAGCTAACTAGTACTTGGAGAAAATTCAAAATGAAAGACAGCATTTAAGGTGATGGGGGTAGTAAAGCTAGGTAAAATCAGGAAAGGTAAAAAGAAAAATTAAGTGTAATCCCTTAAACAAATGATCAAAATGACCTTCTTCTCTTACTTAGGAGGTACTGAGAAATACAAGTACAGCATCAATTTCTAAGCTCAGTAAGTTGTAGTTAACTAAGTCAAAGTAAAGCAAAGTTAATTTGACACTTTTTTGGGGGGATCGGGTCTTGCTGATAGTGTAGGCTGGCCTTGAACTCATTATGACGTCCAGGCTAATCTCGAACTCATGGTGATATTTTTGCCTCAGCCTCCTTGGTACTAGAAATACAGGTGTGCACCACCATGCCCAGCATTACACTATTTTAATGCTAATACATCAAGAAATTTTACATTTAAACTAAACTCTAAACCTATAATATCTAAAATGCTTATCTTTTATAAATCATAAATATTTTTAAGATTGCACAGGAAAGAATAATTTTAATGTCACAGAAAATGATTTTTAATGTAGACCAAAATTTCATTCTATTAAAAAATTCCAGGTACAAAACTTGAGCAAAGCAAATAAGTATTTTATTTTTCAAATAGAATATAGTTTTTTATTAATCAAAACTGTGTTAACCAGAATATCTAAGAGATCTTTACTTTAGATAAAGAGGAAAATAGAATTTTTTTATAATCTGTGTAGCTCAAAATAGGATAAGGCTTTTATATAAAAGACATAACTCTATACATTTTACTAGTAAATAGGCAAAGATCTGTAATGCTATAAAATGGAAAAACCAAAGCAAAAGTGTTTTAAAATAACAATAATGAAAAAAATATTCAAGTTTATTCACCAAAACTATCAGTGCCACCCAATTTCTCCTTTGAAACTTAAGAAATATTTATTTCTTATAAGAGAAGCTAATTCAATGTTTAATTTTGGGTGGCTATGGATCTGCATTTTTCATCAACTTTAAATAAGAAAGCAATATGATTCTACTTTGCCTGTACAATTGATTTAAAAAGTAACATCTTTTATTTCTTTCATTTTTTTGTGAAAATGTATGCACTGCAAAACCTTATTCACATAAGCAAATAGATGGGAAAGACGGAAGGTTAGGAAGATGATGAATGAATAGGTTCTGTGCAGTCCTTACAAACAATGTGCCAAATGACAGAAAATTATTGTTAAAGTTTTTATTTTCAAAGATTTACCAGCCACCAGCTATATTCACATCTCTATAATTATTTTTGTAAACAAAATTTTGAAAATCACTTTAATAGTCTAAAGAAAGACAGCGAGAAAGGAGGAAAAACAACTATGGAACAGACCCAAGCAATGTACAAAATGGAACATTTATCTGATAGAGGATTTAAAAGTGTTGAATAACCTCAGTTGTACAGTTTCTTAGGACAGCCAATGAGATTATGTCTGCTCCAGTACACTCAGGAGGCAGAAGATTGCTAACTCCAAGGAGTCACGTCTTGAAGACGGGATGTTTTGCCAGTTCTAACAGAAATGGATGTTCTGGGAGAAACAAGGAAGTTCCCAAGGGACAACTACATAAAAGTTAATTATCCAGCCAAACTGTCACTGGGCCTCCTTGCTTGCCTGCCTTGCTACCTAAAACAAACATCTGTGCTCAGCAAAACTCTATTACCATTGTTGTTTCTCAATAAATCTGGGGCTTTGAGTTAGTTCTGGGCTTCATTCCATTTCAGTGAAGAACACTGGCCCCCAGACAAAGCTATTCTCTGCCTCTCATGTCTTCATTCCTCTAACAGAGTTTGCTGGCCTGATCCTGGCATTTTGTATTAAGAGTAAACTACATATGAATGAAGACTAAAGGTGTGTTGAAATTTTAAATCATGTATATATAAATGACATGCATGTTTTAATTCTTAAGTGTCTTTTTTTTTGTTTTTGAGATCATAGCAGCCTTGTGAGGTTAATGGATCTGGTATTACCATGTACTATTGCAAACCAGGCAAATTACCAGTGCAATGGTGAATCACCTGTCCAAACTTTTCCTATTAGTGGTAGTGAAGTTAACACTTAAGGCCTATTTACTCTAGCTTCTAATCCGCAGTGTTTTTCACGATAAAATTTACTTTATGGGAAAAATCTGAAACAAATTATGGGAATATTTTTTCTAGTCAGTATAAATGGCTTAATAGTACTTTTGAGTATAAATCAAGATTTTCATTATACTCTGTTTAGGTAAGCTTATTATTACAAGTTTTAATTTGCTGCATGCTTTGTCATTTTAGTCTACAATATGTAAAGAAATAAACAAAACAATAATAGCTTTCATAGGTTAAGATAAAAGATGAATGGATAAAGGAAATTGGAAATTTATTCATAAAATTAAATTGTTATTTATCCATAAAGAAGAATAATTTGCAGCGGAATGAATGAAACTAGAGATCATTATGTTAAGCAAATGAAAAGCCAAAGAAAGAAGAGCATTTCGTTTGTTTTTCTTATGTGGAATTTAGAGTAATAACAAAAGACAAACTGAAAGTAGCAGAGGGACTACTGAGAAAGAGAACCTGGAGGAGGAAGGAGGGGAAAAGACAGTACAGGAAGAGAGTGGGTTAGATCAAAGCATGGCATACGTATGTAAACATTACAGTGAAACCCACTAATTTGTATAATTAATATGCATGAATAACTTTCATAAAAGCATATGTTTTACATGATGTTTCTAAGCTACAGTTGATGTTTCAGTTTTCTCCCATGATCTTCAAATTATTAATACAAAAGTGTATGCTAGTAATAAAAAATGCTCTCATATTTATTGAGCATTTATATTTTCAAGCATCAGCTTTACACTTTGTACTAGGTTTATTTTCCTATTTTACAATGAGGAAACTGAAAAAAACACAAGTTTTTAAAGTAAAATTTGTAAGTTCACAGCTGATTAATATCACACCCCACACATAAATACAGTGATTATAAAATTCTCATAGTCTATGGCCATGGTGGTCAGCTGCACAAGAAAGCAATTCGCCTGCCCTCTTGGTAAGCACCTTTTTCAGGTGCAAGCCAGAATGAGACCCAGTCCGCCACTCCTGTGAGCCTACCAGTGTGCAGGCTGCGAATCAAACATTCCAACACACTCCCCCGCCCTCCCACAGTTAGCAACTGGGGACAGAGTTCTGAGCGTCTCTTGGGAGGATGACTGTATGCAATATAGCAAATATAGGGGATTTCCTTCTATCTTCTGTTTGAAAGCAAATGTTGTTTTTCACTGTTTTGTTTCATTATGATTGTTTTACTCTATTCAATATTCTCTTTTGATTGGTTTTATAATGTTCTGTCTTTGGTTTGATTTCACTATAACTAATTGGATAGACAACTATTGTGAAGATAATGAGCTATACTATGGTACCTATTACAGTTAACCCAGTAACCTCCTGTGAAGTTCTGTACCAATTTCAACTCATTGTCTCGATTGGCTTTGTTCTGTCTTGTTCTGCTGTATATCTACTACCTTCAAAATTAAAAAAAATTTCATAGTGTTTGTTGCTGAATGAAACTAAAATTCTGACATAGGGTAGGTACTTCATAGGGAAGATGACAGTTGTGCAATTCTTTTAATTCACTAATTGATTCTACTTTTATTCAATACTGGAGAGAAAAGATGGAAAAGAAAAAAGTTTACTATAAAGACATCTGTAAGGATTGAGTTATGGTTTCTGATATTTAATAGAACAGGTAATTTTTACTTTATAAAAACTTTTTACTTTTTAAAGGGGAAAAACCTTTTTAGATACTTTTAACTGTGGTGGTAAATCACTGTATTTAACATAATAAATTTCAATACTGTTACTATTTTAAATATTAGTTTATTAAAAAGGAAAAAATGTTATGACTACAATATGATAAACAAAAAATAAAATAAAAATACAACTGTGAAAAATATATATGGCTTGACTCTGAGGAGATAATTCAGTCATAGTTATAGAAACCTAATAGTTTGAGAATTTCAAATTTGTTTGTCAAAAACTATAAATTTCTGGAAAAAGTACATTAAAATTTATATTCAGGGAATACAGCTGTGGAATTTGCACACTGTTATAAATTTTTTTCACATGAACATTAATAAAGCCTTAAGCCCATTTCTGTAAGCCTCTCCAATTTTCTAAAAGTGCTATTTAAACATTCTTGGCTCCTTTTGCTGACTTAGGTCTGCAGAAAATTTGTGCTCCAAGTCAATAACTTTACAACATAAAAGGGCTCAGTTTTGTATCATGAAAACCAGGTGTCAATTAAATCTGTACCCGTTTTCATCTGCTTTTATCTTTCCCCACTGTCATATAAGGACCCTGCAAGACTTTCTGTACCAATATCTGCTCATGGCTCTCTGAAATCTGTCCTGGCATTTAATGAATCATCTTATCTTCTTAGCATTGTGCCTGCATTTGACTAAAAGACTCCCAATGCCTAAGTTAACACTGTTTTATTCTAAAAAACAACCCTACACAAATATATCATAATACATCTGTAAATCATGCAAAAGAAATGGCCGAGGTTTTGTTCAAAGTAGAGTGCAAATAATCTTATTTTAGTGTTGGAGAAAATTTTCCAAGAAGAAAAGGTTCTTTGAAAGCATTTCTTTCAAGGCGATCCAAAAACCAACTGGCATACAAAACAATAAGTTGATTCTCACCTTTTCAGGAGTAATGGTTGTAACTGATTATGTTGATTATGTTTAAATGATAATTATACATAGCTTGATATGGTTAGTCATTGACTTAGACAAGAGTTGCCCTTTGTCCTTTTAGTCAGGAGAAAACAGTTGCAGTTTAATTAAAATGAGATCTCATCAGTTGCCGATAATTTGACTGAGATACTCAGTTTAAAATGAATTCATGATATGAAATAGATATCAGGCAAAATTTTAAAAATTGCATAGCCAGTGGTTGTAGCTAACACAAAAAGTATGTATCATTGACAAGCATATTAATATTGTACTGCATTTGGACTGGAGGATAATACTGTTTTATAAATGTATCAAAATATGTGAGGTAAATACTCCATGATTATTTCTTTCAATGTATTGATCTGGACAGTCAAACTAGTTTAACACCTTACATTCACTTTAATACTGTAGTTATCCTATATTCATAAAACCAATAATGACTCTTCAATAACTACAAACCAAAGAGGTCAATTCTTATGAAAGACCAGTATCCCTTGCTTACAAATGTACACTGCTACAGGGCATTTATCTGTTGCTTAGTCCTTAAATCACTGTGCATTTGAAACTCAGGCACCAGGTCATAAAAGACTTGTATTAACAGTGAATATTGATATGTATTTTTTCATATACACAACCTATGACAAGATAAAAAAGCAGCACATAAAAGCTAAAACACATCTACAGCTTACTGATATAAAACAGGACTTCATTTTTCTTGAAATTGAAATCTAAAATCATTTACATTAGTGCTATCAATGATTTGGTATTTCAAAGTAAAAGATTGCAGGCAGGAGTAGGAATGAAAACAAAACAAACCAAAAACTCCTATAGCATTCATAAAGGAGTCAGTTCAGGTTTTTACCAACAAAAGGCAATATGAATTATTCTTGGACATAGACACAATCACAGCCTCTTGTGGAATATGGACTTCACATTCAACATATGGAAAATTTGTTCAAACATATGGTACACGAATCTATGTGTATGGAAACTTGTTCCTCTCTTCTCCATCCTGTCATACGTGAGAGTTTATGGGAGAGAGTGGCGGTGGAGTTACTAAAGCAATGAGAATCTGACACAGAATATGCGACTTGTCTATTGAAACCTAACTAGTGTGTGTAGGCTGAGATATAATTCTAGGTCCCATAGAAGACTCAAGTAGCTACAGTATTTGGATGCTACAATGTTAAAATTTCAAGATAATTCTAATAATAACTCTTTAGAACAAAACACTCTTTATGTATCTGTTAAGTTACCACTATTTTAGAAAAAAGGTTTCTTTTAAACCATAAATTAATGTTGGGTTCATAGAAGCACAAGGCTCTGAATACTGAACTCAGAGAATCAACACACTTGGATGGAAAACAATACTTGTATTACCAGGGTCTAGTCGAAATGTTTCTCTTTCTTTTACCACAATTAAGTTATAAACCACATTATGATTCTTTCATCAACAAAAGTTATGGATTTTATCATTTTAGGTGTCGCAGATATCTTGAAATAAGAGACAACAGCATTGTTGTTATTAAATTTGTAAATAGACAGTATAATGAAATGGCTTAATAAAAAACTAATGTAAACTTATATCACAAATTTAATAACTGATAAAGGTATTGTGACTTAAATGGTTCCTTTATAATCTATGGACTTCAATCTATACATTTAATAATGCTATTCTGAGATTTTGCATATGAATCATCAGACTTCTAAAGAGTATTAAATGGGCAAAGATGCCTACGTTGAACAGTTCAAATATTGCTAAGTGTTTTAAAAGAATATGAGTTTGTTGAAAACAGTATTCGAAAACAGGTCAGACATGACACTTAATGTAACTGTTTTGCTTAATTTAAAATGATCAACAATACTGTTACTAATAATAATGCATTAGAGTTCTAAATTTTAACTATTTTGTCAGGATGTATGTAATTTTGATGTATCCAGATATTATTGGAGACTTACAAATTGCTTTCAAACAGTGATCTAATTGGGTGACATACTGAAAATGGGATGAAATTACAAACTTTTTTCAAAAATTACAACTATGAATCTTTTTGCAAAATATCAATACACACACATAATGAGGCTAAGCATATTTCAAAGAACACATACTCACATTCAAATCCAAGAATTTCCATTCCATCACCATCTGAGTGTGAATACCTGACTACTTTTGCAGGAATTACTTCTGGATCAATCTCTAAAGAAACCTCAGTTATGCTTAATTTTTTTCATATCCTTAACATTTTAAACAATAAAACTGACATCTTCATCTGAAATTGTTGTACATAAAATTGATTCTTGCATCCTAAAATTCTAAATTCTTAAAATTAATATTTGATACTGGTAAACTGGCATCTTGTCATGGAGATTTCAATTGGCTATAAATATTTTTAAAAAGTTTTTGTGGGTAGGTCATTTGAAGAAGTTATTCTTAAGATGAGTTTTCCGCAATAATTGTTCGCTAAACTCTTGCTTTCGTTTTAGTGACCAGTAGATATGGAAGCTTTTAAATGTAACCAATGCCAGTCCTTTCAATGTGCAATTACACCAGGAAGAATTTTCTGGTGTATCAGGAAAAAAGGCTCAGAGAATCATGTTGCGGAAATATCATTGCAAGAGTCATAGCTTGTATTAAGTTGAGACAGAGCTTGTTGTGGTAGAAGCACAATGGAAATCTTGAACAGAAATTCAACAAAACATTAAGAAGGAAGAAGAGACAGGAAAAATACTGAGAATATCCCATGGCATTTGACAATTCCAAAGCATGTAAAGACTGAAAGACGAGGCAGAAAACTGTCTTTCGGAGATTTCAGTAAGCAACAATTTGCATAAAAGTAAATCTGAGTCAAAACTATTAAAGCATGCCTATTGCTTGACTGACATAAAGGGCCAAGGTCCAAGATGAGACAAGAAGGAGAAGTCAGTATAACACAACTTCAACAAAACTTTAACCCAAAACACAATAAATTCAAGGCAGGTTGTTTAGGAAGCACATCATCATTTAATGCTTGAAATCAAATATAAAGTCAGAAAATTAAAGAAATTGGAATTAAAATATGTATCATTCTCAAATAAACTAAGAAATTTATTTTTGAATAAAAAATATGAAAGCTGGAAAACGATAGAAATCTATGCTTAAAACAGGATACATAATTTTAAGTTTATAAATATTTGCATTTAAAACTATGAGTGCAGTGGGTTTGAATATAAACAATTTTCTGAGAAATAAATATGTGTGCATTTATACAGAATGTGATATTGGAAGGAAATATAAAGCGCTGTGAAAGTGTTGGGCTCAGTAGAGAGGAACTGGGTCGTTGCATAATAAGCCTGCAAAAAAACCCCACTGCATATCTATTATATTTTCTGAATTTAATTTTGTGTATATGTGTTCAAGTGGAAACAAAAGTTTAATTACTAACGGTTAAAATGTGAAACTTTGAAGGAGAGAAAGGATGATTATGAAATCAAACTATGGTAGGAAAATATGATGAAATAACAGAGTTTAATGAGTATTTGTGTGCATTTAAATGGATTTCCCATGCTCTCAGTTTACTAGTTGGCCTAAAGGTCTCTGAAAGTTGATGTTCTAAAATAAGTTACTGTCTAATTTTAAGGATCTTCGGAAGGCTAGGATACATATAGTCACATACAAATCTTTAATCCCAGAGACGTGTGGAATGGGGTAATTTTCCAATCTAATAATCCTATTGCTCTTATAACTTCATTGAATAGGTAGCTGATGATGTTTAATATACAAAAATCAATTGCTTTTCTATAAACAATGATAAATTGAAACAAAATTGCAAACATAATACTCTTTATATTAGCCTATAAAATAAAAAATTAAACATATATATATATATATATATATATATATATATAAGAGCTATGAGGATAATCATAAATTCCTAATGAAACCAAAGAAGAGATAGTCTCTGCTCAAGAATAGGAAGACTCAATATTATCAACATGTCTGTTCTAAATTGATATATAGATTCAATGCAATCCCAGACCAAATCTCAGAAAGTTATTCATTGGATTTAACCAAATTCATTCTGAAGTTTATATGAAAAAGAAAAGAGTACAGACTATTTAATATACTATTGAAGGAGAAGTAATTTGAAATTCTAAAATTTACCAAACTTTAATAATTTCTCTAAAGCTATGGTAATGAATATAGTGTGATATTAGCAAAAAAAAGTCCAAATAGACCAGTGAAAAGAATAGAGAGCCCTGAAATGGGCTTATATAAATATATTTACTGGATATTTTTACACAGGATCACAGAAAGTACAAAAGGAAAAAGAAAATCTTTTCAAAAAATGACTCTTGATAAATGAAAAACTGTATTTACATATGCAATAATGACACAGGCATTACAAAGACTTACTCATAATGAATTAGACTTAAATGTAAAATACAAATGATGCAGCTCCTAGAAGATAGTTTATGAGAAAATCTTGAGAACTTAGAATTTGGTGATGACTTTTTTTTATATGATACTGAAGGTACGAACAATGAAAGAAATATTTGATAAGCTGGATTCATTAAAATTACAAATTTCTGCCCTGAAAGAAATATCAGTAGAATGAAAAAGATGCTATATAATGGTAGAAAATATTTGAAAATATGGGCTGGAGATTTAGCTCAGCTGCATAACCGCCTGCCTTGCAAGCGTGCAGTCGTGAGTTTGATCCCCAGTACCAAAAAAAAAAAAAAAAGTTTAAAAAAAAGAAAATATTTGAAAATATATATCTGACAAAGGACTATTATCTGAAATGTAAAAGGAATTCTTAAAACTCAACAATAAATAACGTTTTCTAAAACAAACCAAAGATACTAACAAATATTAAATTAAAGAAGATATACAAAGAGCAAAGAAAAATACTAAAATATGTTGCAAATCATATATCATTGTGGAAATACAAATTAGACTGACAATGAGATATCAATATATACTTATCAGAATGACTAAAATCCAGAACATTGGCGATACCAAATACTGGCAAGACAGGGAAGTAACAAGAACTCTATTTTAATACTGAATGAGAAGTAAAATGGTACAGTAACTCTCAAAGACATATTGGTAGTTTCTAACAAAACTAAACATTCCATCCCTTGTGATCCAACAATTGTACTAATTCTTATTGCTACCATTTGATAATCTAATATCTACAGAAAAAATAGCATGCAAAAACTTATAATAAATTTTCATACTCAGTAAAATTTAAATAAAACAAAACAAAATAAAATGTCTTTCAGTGATTATACAAACTGTGGTTTATCTACAAAATGGAATATTATAATGCACTAAAATTAGCTATCAAAGCATGGAAACACATGGCAGAAATTAAATATGTATTAGTAATTAAAAATACTTTAATAAGGCAGGGTATTGTACAATTTTAACCAAACAACATTTGGAAAATGGCAAATCTATTGAGTGTAAAAAAATTAGTCATTTCTCCTGGTTGGTGAAGGTAAACAGAACACTGAAAAAGTTTAAGGTAGTAAAATTACTATATTGTATGAGATACAAATTAAAGTCTTTAAGACATTAAACAAGGAACTTCATACCTGGCCAAATCATCTTTGGTAACAAAACTAACGACTGTCAAATGAAATAAGAGATTGAAAAATTGCTATGGATACTGAAAGTTACACTTCTAATTGATAAAGTTTCAGGACAATAGCACTCCTTCCAGAATCATATATTTCAAATATGAAAGTCCTTATGTGGCTATCAGTTATTTCAAAGTAAAAGTAAAAGTTGGTGTGTCATTACACTATAAACCATAATTTCCTTGAGTGGTTTTCTTTTAAGAGTATTCCGTGAATTTCTGACTCAATTGTTAGCAGGGCAATGATTCCTGCCAGAGAAAAATGTGCAAACTTGCACAGAAAGTCAACATACTGTCACTGCAATCTGTGCTAGTTGATATCAGCTTCACTACCCCACTGTAGTTAGTGGAAACAGCTTTGACTTCAGAGTGATTCCTACTTACATTTATTACTGTGAGAGTAAAATTGCTTTAGCAATTATTTAATACTAAACTTTTGTGAAGTTTTTTTTGATGCACACACATTTTACTTTTCTTCAATGATTTAGATTTTTTATGTTTCAATGTTTCAATGTTTTATGTTTTCTAAATTCTTGCTCCATATCAAACACATTTCTGAATATACTATATCTGCATTTCTTCACTCATTCATTCAGGGAGTACTATTTTTCATCTAATTTTTCATCTAATTTTGCAGGTGACAAAACTGAGCAATGGAAAAGTAACTTGGCCAAATTTATGAAGAAAAACAAGGAAACAGAATTGAATATCAGAATTCATGATCTGAAAATAATACTTTTTTGTAAAAGCACACCACTTGGCCTAACAAAGAATTCCTCACAACTACATATTGTAGATTTAATTGTGTGGATTTCAATTTGCACTAAGATGAAAGTAAGATTAGGATGATCAAGATACACCATTTAGTACACCAAGAATATTTATGAAACATTCCAATTCATAGTCATCAATATTGGCTTCAGCTTTCTTTGTATATTTGTTGTTTTACTAGTTCTACACAAATATATGAGCATTGAACATGCTAACTCTGAAACAAAGGCTGCATGAATGAATAACTTAATAAGTGACATGAAAACATACTTCTGATGATTTTCATAATTTGTACTTTAATTAATGCTGCATATAATATTTACCCCTCTTTTTACCTCAGATATGAATATGCTATGGAAATGCTCAAAAGTGGCAGACTATCCTATAAAATATTAAAATACGGTACATGATCCTCAAAAATACAAATTCTTCTTTTTATCTATTCCTTCCTAACTTTACTATGATTTCCACTTGGCAAATGCTAAAACGAAGATTTGGAGATGGGGAAATTAATGAAAGATACTTGAACACCTGCCATGGTGTTGGTCCTTAAAAAACTGTGAGAAAAAAAGTAGTAAAAGAATGGAGAATTGAGGACAATAGCAGAGAGGGGGGGGAAGTTTTTGTGAAGCTAAACTTTAAGCTTTCCAGGAAACTACAGACTGTGAGAAGACCCCCACAAATTCTTTCTCAAAATATTTACCTCATCTTTGGCTATATATATTTTGATCAGCTCAATTGGACAAGCATTGCTAGTATAACTGAAGAAGCCTATGCCCTTCTAACACTTGACAATTACTCAAGGAGAACGAGGAATCTTGAATTGTGACCTCTGAGGATTTCTAGTGGGTATACTCCTTGTGCTGTATTTGTTCCATTATCAAATATCTAGGAGATTGTGGAGAAAGTAAATGAATGGGCCTCTCAGGAATTCAGCTCCAGGGCCTGACGACAATTATTCCCAGGCTGCTAGGCTCTGATAATACAGCTTCAAAAAATTAATTCTGGTAATTTCTGGTGTCTGAGAAGGCTATATTGTGGGGAAAAATACTTGTCAAGTGTCAGTAATTAGAGAAAGCCACTCCTGCAGAGTTCCCGATGGCCATCTGGAGTTTCTCTGACCTTTCTCTTTGAGTTAAGAGTCAGCCGAGGCAGAGCCATTAGGCAGTTTAAAAGCATATTTTCACCAGACATTGTTGACCACACACCTGCAATATTAAGCTGTTAGAAAAAAAAAAAAAACATAAGGAGTGCAAAATGTTCCTCCATCTTGCCTAGCAGGAAGAGGATTGTAAATAAAGATGCCTGATGGTTTCAAGGTGACGTGCCGTTTTCCAATCGGTTCTTTCATGGAAAATTGCCTGTGCTTAGGTAGTCACCAAAGCAATGAAATTAAAGCACTGAAGTGTCATTTTATTCCATCACCTTTTAGGATCCAATTTATTCAGCAGGTTTTTTAAAACCAGTGTTTGAAACTCACATCCTTCATAAGTCTCAGATAGAACAGATGGCACAGCCATATTAGCAGTGACACTATATATGCACATCAAGTGAACTGGTGCTATTATCTGGTTAAGTGCCTGTCAGCATTTCCATTACAAACCCAGCTTTCAAGGGTCTATAATTCAGATACTTTAAATAACATCTGGCTGAAACTTGGTGTATAGAAATGATGAGTGTTGAGTAAAAATTAGTATAATTTTGTGAATGCATGAATACTTTTAGAAGACTCAGCTTGATCAACTGGGTCCTTTTTTAGTGATGACTTCCCCTAAGCAGTATATTTTAGGGTTCTAAGCACATGTCATTCATTTATTCAGTCAGTCAATCAGTCATGAAATATTTATTTCACATTTTCCATTTGCTAGGTCTTTTTGTAAGTGGTGGACATACTCTGCAATACAAGCAGAGTACCATCTCCTCACAGGACTTACACATTCATGAAGAAAATAGAAAATCAGCAAATAAATACATAATAAAACCTCAAATCATTCTGCATAGTTAAGGATTAGAGTATGACACACAAGATATTCTCAGTATTTTTAATAATATATCTGGGTCTTTCTAATCTTATTTTTATTCCAGCATCTAAAAAGTACCAAACACTCCTTTTAATGCTTATATTGTTTCAACTGTAGATGCCAAGAATAAATTCAAAGCACACTCCACACTAACTTTAACTGCTAGAGTAGAACAACAGTTTTACATTTGACACCTTCTGAGTGAACAAAAGATACTAGAGAAAAACATGGGAACTGAGCTTTCAAAGTAAATCATTTCAGGTTTAAGGGAATTGCTAACTTATTTCTAATTGAATAAGGGCTACTTAGGTATTACAAATCTTGAGGCTCATATAATTTTAAGTATCCTATTTACAAATAATGTCTCCAATAACAAAAATAATCTTAAGTACAAATATTAACATTTAAATGTTGGAAATTTAGCTCAAGGGCACTTGACTAGCATGACAAAGACCCTGATTTCCATCTCCAGCATGAAAACTAAGTTAACATTTAGAATAAAAACTCATAGATAGCAAGAGATTAATTATTAATACAGCTCTCACTTTAACTTGGTCTCAGGCATCCAACAAAAAAGTGTAACCACAAAATATGTAAAACAATATGAATATGATAGTTATAAAAGAAATTCAATTCTGTAACACCTTCTGACAATTGCCAGCTACACTGACACCTCTCTATCTTTATGTATTGATGGACTGTACAGGTTTAAAGTACTGAATGTAGGAACTTAAAATCCTTGGACTGTTTAAGAATAAAAGTATTCCACAGAGTTCTTCAAACACAATTCCGCCAACATCAAGTGACCACCCATCCTGTGCTATGACAAAACATAAAAAGAGGGATATGTAGGGAGTCATTCAAGCTGGAGATTGATCACATGCGGGGCTAAAGCATAGCCTTCCCTGAAAACACAGAGAACCCAAAACAAGCCATGTAAACAAGCTGTTCAAACTCCAAGAAGGCAAGGAGCCCAGGTCAGCCAGCCAAACTAGTGCTACACAGCAGGGTTGAAATTGACATCTTCCTCTTGAGTGTATAAATCAACATGATACAGTGGTTGAGCAGTACCTTCTCTTCCATCAGGAGAGATGGTTCCACCTGATCCCCCAAAAAATATACATTTATAAAAGCTCCTAAAACCATAACATCAAACACCCAGGTTCTAGGAAGAAATTCATGCAAGGGGCATAGGCTCTGAAGCTTTATTTAGATTTTCAGATTTCATGCTAAATTAAATGCCTCCCTGTAGAGAAATCCCCCTAGGCCAATATGAGCTAACACTAATTGTAAAACCAAGCAATGTAAAAAATCTAAATACAAATCTGAAAGAAAATAGAAGACACACCAAATTCTGACTGACTTCTAAGGAATGAGAAACATTTAAGTAACAAGCATCAGGAATGAATTATTATCATAACCTTCTCTTTGGTGCCCAAGATTTTTTACCATTAAAAATCTTGTATCATTTTGTAAAACCTTCTTTGATCAAGGCTTGAGAATTGTTTGCTCTTTACTTGAGAAATTAATTTAATATAGCAAAAATTGTCAGTTGCATCAGAAGTGACAAACACAATTAAAGAGAAATCCTAATGCCCCGTTTTTTCTTAGTGAAAAAAGAATATTATTAATCAGAAAATGGCCATGTATAAATCGTTCTTGCTAAGGATCAAGATGTAGAGGAAGTTGGAGACATTTATAAATATTCTAATTTATCAGATCTGGGTCCAGAAGTACATTAATTTCTCTTTCTAAACCTTACTTTTTTATCTACCAACTTCAATAATAGTATTTATATTTTAAAGGTATTTTTAATCTTATGTGGTATTAATATGTCTAGAGAACTTACTACATTGTAAACAGATAATGAATAATTTAATCTTCATTCACATTTGCAAATAATTGTAAACTTTGAATATGTGTGGTAAAACAAAATATGTTGTATATAATCTATAAAGTTCTTTCAGTATATTGTCTTCTTTCTAGGACACTCCAGTCACCACAGGGTGAAGTCTGCTATGCACTTCTCTCACTACTGAATCATAACATTCACTATAGTGCTATACTATAGTATGATAGTACTATAGTAAGAGCTTCCATAGATTTAACTGATTTCTAAAAAGTGGAATAGAAATTTTATGATGTTAAATAATTATATTTGTTCTTTGTGCATAATATCCTATAGGTATAATGGTCAGTTCTTTTGTTCAAAGATATTCTATTAGCCAGCCAATTACATTGGTGATCTGTTAACCTCCTTTATAGCTCAAATGTTCCCTGTTCTCCAATTCATATGAAGCTTTAAGAATGCCATATGTTCAATTGCTTCACTCTGTACTTAGCCCCTTTCTTACTATTATCCCCATCTGTGTAACTGCATTCTTTGGGAATGGATACTTGATTTTCATTGGTTTTAAATCCAACTTATTGCCCGGTTTATTTACATATGCTTTGGTTAATTGCTTTCTTTGGGTATTTGTTTCATGTTTACTTGACTAAAATAAAATCTTGTTTGAAAGAGTGTGTTCTGAAAAAAAATGGGAAAAATTTCCAAATTTTCCATTTTACTTCAGGTTTGCAATTCTAAGTATATGAATGTTTATGACTGGTCATATGTGTTGAAGAAACACATCTTGCCTTTGTTCCTGAATCACTGAAGTGTAGTTCTCAAAGCCTGCATTTACTGCTATTATCTCATTTTACCTTTATTTAAACCATTTAGCTTAGAATAGAAACATAAGATCAAATAATGGATAAATGTCTAGTGATGGCATATTATCAAAATGATGCAGTTGCTATTATAATCACTGAAAGGTTACAATAATCCCTGAGGATGTCTGATTGGCTTGTTGTTTTCATTGATATCAACATTGTTTCTATATTTGCTTTAAGATTGATGTTAACAGTCACTTCAAACTGAAAGAATTCCTAATATTTTTATATACACTTGAAAAACTGGTGTGCATAGTAAAGACAGACTTATCCAAATGATTACATTGCATTGGGCCAAAATGATATATTTGCGTAAGTGTCTTGTGAAGAAGTCTATCAAGAGATTTTTTTCCTTTGTTCTTTTATAATGGAGACAATTTAGGATACATTGTCCTCTGACTCTTTTTACAAAAAGGGCAAAAAGAGTTCATCAACGATATAGGAATATGCTTCTACAGTGTATTACTAACCACAGGAATATGTACATGCATATTGTAAGTCTATTGAGTCAAGTTTCTTATTTAGAGGCCAAGATTTGACTGTGAATGGCAAAATGTGCAATTTCAAATATATAGAACTTTAGGAAGGCTTATAAAATGTAAATATAATTTTTAACATACTTTATGAGTCCCTTATTAGGGTAGATATGTGAAGATTGTATGATAATTTTTCTGGAAACTGGGTGAGGCAGACTAGCCTCAAACTTGTAGTCCTCTTACCTCAACCTCCCAAGTACTGGAATTACCAACTCTCACATGCCTGGCATAAAATAATTATTATTTTGATCATGTTTCTGAAATTGGAGCTCTGAAGACACTACTAACATAGTGCCAGGTGAGTACAAAACTCAAGGTAAGAATGATGGAACTTTTACTAGTATTTATTCTCTTAAATCAGAAAGGGAATAAAATGATTTAGTTCTAAACAATTGAGGCCTGGGATTTAGCTCAGCGGTGAGTGTGAGGTCATGAATTTGATCCTTGGTACAAAAACAAACAAACAAACAAACAAACAAATAAATAATTGTAGCAATCCTTTTAAACATAGGTATATGATTAAAAAGATAGAATCGTTTTCATAAAATATGACTTCAAAATATTCCTGTCTTTAATGTTACCATAGCAAAAATGTCTTGTGAAGCAGTGTTTATTATCAGTTAAAGGGTCATTCTTTTGTTTCTTTGGAAAAGACGATTCCAGTAGATTTTTTAAGAGGTCAACAAATTTGATCATGAAGAAATATCTATTAATCCATATCAGTAAGCACAAGATTAAGAAGAAAAGTTAGGAAAGCAACTGTAGATCCTTATACCTCCTATCTGTTCCTTATTACTGCCATGAATGTGAGGAAATGAAGAGCAGACAATGATCAATAAACAGGTATACTGAGGAATGCAGACATCAATTTTTGTATATTTAATTCTATAGCCTATTTGAATTAAATGCAGAAATTGTGCTAATGATAGTGAGACTCATTACCTCCTTACTTATTAAGATAAGAAGATAGAAATTGCCACCCAACTGAGGTAATTATGAAATGATATGCATTGTTATTCAAAAATACTTAGTCCAAGCTGGACGCTGAATACATGATTCAGGACATGAGTACTATTTTATAAACTATTAGTTTTCTGGAAAAGTAAAATCACTTTGAGTAGCACAGCATAATATGATTATTCAAATAATCTTCATTCATTAGAGTCTCAGTCATTGTCAATTAAGAATAATTTAAACTACACTATACTGAATGAGCTGGGCCTCTGTACTACTTATCAAATAGTAAAAAACACCAGGGAAACTTTTAAAATTATCCACTTATGTTAGAGAATTATTATTGTTGATATCTCATTGCCAGTGTGTCAAATAACAAACATGCTAATGACATAGTTTGCTTTGTCCAATAAAATTATTATTTGGCAGTAATTTTCAATTTACTTGTAGAAACTAGAGATATAATACTTCATTTTTAAATGTGGTTATTTGTGGGCACACAAACTTTTTTACATTTCATAATTTCATTTTCTAATTGGGCTAAGATATGTAAATTACATTTATCAAGATAATCTGACGTCCAGATCCATTCATAAGGGATTTTCAGTCATTGGTATCCAGCAGAATGATATTTACATTCTCTTGGACTGAATGCTTATGCACAAGTAGTTGTAGCATGCCCGTTGTCACTGTGCATTACATATATTAGACAGAAACAGGTAAAAAGACATTTCACAGATATTAATTGTTATTGAAGTTTCCCTTGTCAGGAACTACAGATATGAATTTATTTCTGAAACAATTTGGGTCAGTCCACACACACTATTTTCATAGTCTCCATCCTATGCCCCTTTTTTCCTCCTCCTCTCCAATTGGAAAAACAATTACTTTAAAAATATGTGCTGTTAAAAATAAATCAGTGAGTAAATATAATGACCAAGGTATTTAGGGACACACACACACACACACACACACACTCAAATCATTCTTTTCTCTGAATGAGCAGATTAGTATGTAGTTCTAAATCTCCTATAGGGGGAGCTGCTGTACCGTTGAACATTGAAGACATGGCCTTCATTTAGATATTTACAATTTTAGACTTATTTTACATGAACTGAAAAGAAATACTAGGACTGATTAACATGTAATTGTGGAACACATTTTTTTCTTTCTGCACAATGTCAAATGAATATGTCTAAGGAAGTTGATACTACAATCTGTTGGTAAAAAAAAAAAGTATTTTGTTTTGTTTTGGAAGAGCATAGACGAGGTGTCAAAGCAAGGTAATAATGTGGTCTTCTAAGACACAAAAATACAGATAACTTCACAAACCATAAAGTGATATCATCTCAGAGCGGTGAGAAACAAAGAATTACGCCATATCCACTCACCTCAATTCTACTGCACCAACAGGGAGAATATCATATTATAATATAAATTTTATTTAATTGATGTCAAAACTACAAGACTGATACTTGCAAATGCAGTACTGAAATTATTGAATCATCATGGAAGGAAAGGAGGAAGTAGTTAAAATTTTTGCCACTTCATTTTATATGCTGAGAAGCACCAAAATATAATTTGCTGAATTTAATTAAATTGTAATGGAAATTTCAATCTTTATTTCCTGATATTTAGCTAAGGGTTATAAATTTAAATTATTTACAATTATTGTTCTGAAGCAAATTAACCACCTTATGGTAAAGTTTGTATCAGTTTTTGGAAAAGAAATACTTTAAAATGAGATGAACATAACAATATTGATGAACTGAAATACATAATTTGAAGATTTGAGACAGAATTGCTAGTGTTATAAAATATTAGCCAATAAAGACATTTAAAATCTGTAAAAGTTGTGCTTAAACAATAAAATTATATCTTGTGTAAAATTAAACATCAAAATGAAAAATATTGGTACCTTTTAATGGTGAAATCTATGGAAATTGCTTCATTATTTGCTTTCGCAGTTTACCCAAAGAATTGTAAGCATTTAGACTTCACATTTGAAATCAAGAGAAGTATTCAATTTGATGAATATGTTTTTAGATAGTAGAGCCTGTTTCATTATAAAAGTTTAAATATTTATCATGCTTTATACCTCACTGATTTACACATAAAATGAAGAGATCATTTACAATATTTTTCTGGAGTTTTATTTTTCTTTTATAGTTACTAAATTCAATGCTGGAATCAAGTTCATAAATTATATAAACTACTGGTTAGTGCAGTTCCTATAGCTCTTCCACATGCTGAAACCTTAATAATAATCTTTATAATGTATAAACTGACAGAGAGAAAGGCTAACAGTATTTTTAAACTTAACTAATTTTTAGCAATTCATTATTCTGAAATTTACTAAATCAATGCCAGAGAACATAATTTTGCAAGATTTTAACAATGATACACACTTTGTACTGTGGATTAGGAATACTACACAAGAAACCTGAGTTTTCAAACTATTTTCAAAAATATTTTCATAGAAAAGAAAAATAAAATATAGTATTCATGGGTCAGAATTAAAAAAAAAGAAAGACACTGGTGCTACTTTCCTGAAACTGGAATGTATCAAAAGAACAAGTGCAAGTTTGTTAAATAAGTGGTGCTTTTTTGCGGGGGAGGCATACATGTTCTCACTATGCAGTTCAGGTTGACCTTGAACTTGCTGTAGCCAAGTCTGGCATCAAACCCAGAGCAATCCTCCTGCCTCAGCTTTCCAAGTGCTAGAATTCCAGAGTTGTGCCATCGCACCTGGGTATATGCTTTTTTATACACACTTGCATCTTAAGAATGTCAAAGTCTTTACCACGTGAACATATTTATTGAATAAATCGTATATGCACACAAGCTAACTTTAAATGAAAGAAAGTGAAATCTGGGGCTAATCAAGTAACTTGAAAGTGTTAACAATGATTCCTTGAGCATTATACCTGGCCTTATAATAATCCCAGAGAATAAAGTGTCCAGAGTGATATCATGCTTGTCACCTAATGGAAGCTATAAATATATGTAAAACCTAAGAATTTGGATAGGTAGAAAATAATTATGCAAAACTCTTGGATTCTTACTCTATTGATACATAAAACTAAGGGATTCAGGTAGAAAGACTAGGAAAAAGAAGAAAGCTGTTTACAGAAAACTTTACAACAGTACTGAATATTATAGGTACTAAGTGTAACTGCAATTTTAAGTAAACTGTTGTTAACCAGTGAAAAGCACACATCTATACATGCATGTATAAGTATTTTGTAAATTTAAATATAAATCCTTAGAGATAGAGAAAATAAAGTATCTATACCTTTGATTTTTTTAATTTAGTCATATACGTGGTAGTATCATATATAAAAGTACAATAGCTTTGAAATATTTTCCATTTATATGCAATAAAATAATTTTATTAAATGCTTTAAAACCAAGGCAAACATCAATATACTCCCACTACCTAATCCTTTTCTGCATTTCCTAACACAGTTTCCTAGAGTACATATTCACCATTTCAATGTAAGTTAAGACACAGAAATTTTTAAAATTTATATTAAGTCTTCTATTGGAAATGTTAAACAAGGGCATGAGTATCCAATTATCCATGTGCGGGGATTTTTATTTTTTTAAATTTTTGTTTATTTATTTTTTTGGTTCTGGGAATCAAACTCAGGACCTTGTGCTTGTCAGGCAAGAACTTATGCTACTGAGCTGTAACTCCAGCTGAGGGAACATTGTTTAAAAATGTATTAGTATATTAGAATAAAACTTAGGACATATTGTAGGATGCTTGGCAAAGTGTAGTCTTTATCTTGTTTCAGGATGTATATTTATTACAATTATTCTGGATAAATATTGAAAAAGTGTATGCTGTAGTTTCGCAGTTAGTCTTTGTAATTTACAGAATTTATTGCAGAAAATGAACTTGTTCATTTTGCAATAAAAATAACCTAGGAAACATTTGCTTTACATAAAAATCAACAATTTAAACACTGATGTATAATGAGACTGGTTTTTAATGAGAGTTTGAGGGGACTGCTAAGTCAGTATTTCTGAGTTAATGAGTACCTTAAAGGAGGATTCCTAGCCTAAAAGTTTTGGGTAATTTTAATGTAAGATTTTGGAAACTTTGTTTGCTGATATGAAGTATAAATCATAAGTATTATATTTTCAAAGTATTTGACCTTTTCCTGGTGTAGGTGGAACATCTTGAAAGTAAACCTTGACAGCATGTGTTACAAAAAAAGAAAGCTTCACCTTACTAACGGACAAACAGATAAGGGAGTGCGAGCTCTGTAATGTCTGAAGTGTGCAGTGGTAAAACACAGAACCAGAAAGGTTTTAGGGGCTCTTACACACCATGGTAAGGATGTGGAACCCTATGAGTTGCATTTAGGTATGAGGAACAATGGAGTGGAGATGGGAAGTGTTACACGATATATTCTAGAAATCAGTATATTTGGTGATCACATTGAAATAATATTTAAGAGTTAAATTAAATAGGATTAGGTTGAATGAGCTGTTAGAAACATGTGGCTAAACCTATCATATTTGAAACCATTCAACATTTTATCCGAAATTATTTTATATAGCTGGACACAATCTATCAAAATGCCTTACTTTTAATATTCACACAGTGCAATGCCATTCTGGGCTCACAGATGAACCCATTAGCTACAAAGTAGCATTCTGTGATATTTTTATAAGTATATATACTTTCTAATTTAGATGGCTGGCTTTAAATTTTTTTCCTTGACTTTTGGAAGGAAAATGAACTTCAAAGGAGTTCTCACAGCTAAATTTGCTTAAGAAGATTAAGTGAATGCTCTGCTGATGAATGCAGAGCTGGAGTGAGGAACATTTTGTGCTTCAGAGGAGAAAAGGCAGAAATGCATGTAGCATTTCTATTTTGGAGAGAGTGGCTTTTCATTTGGTCAGGTTCTGAGAATGCATAAACTCTTAACAGTATATTTTCCCTTTGTTTTTACTTTCCTGTTTTTATCTCACATTTTTTTCTTTTGATGTGGGGGATCAAATCTAGTGCCTTGTACATGACAGGCAAGCACTCTACTGTGGAGTGACATTCCTTGCCCTCTTTCACACATTTTCAATTTTTTTCCTTACTCATTTTTCAAACTGAACAAAGTGGTGGGTGATAAAGGAGGTCACAGTTAAAAAAAACATTATTTCTAAAATTCTTGTCTACTCCAGAACTCAAACAGTTTCTTTGTAATATTATCCATATTACAGTATCCAACTGTGAGTCATCAATTCCACTTTGGCTTATAGTCTCATAATTCTACTAAAATTGTTCTTATACAGGTCAAATTGACAAAATACAATGAAGACTACTTCCATGACCTCAAACTCAAAGCTTTATTAAATTGCTCAAGTCTACTGGCTTCTATAATGTTGCATAATATGTGTTTTCCCTTGAAAACATCTCTCCATTCCCCTTTGTCCCCTATCTGACACATTCTCTCAACAACTCTTGAAATCTTTACATTCCAAATATCTTATCTTCCAAAATTTACAATTATTGATCTCCTTCAGTTTATATCTGTCTCTTTGATTGATCCTTAACAACTCAAGTTTTGAGTTGTCTGCATTATTGAACTATTGCCTATTTATCCTCATTTTGATGTTTAGTACAGTTCTTAAAGTTGTTCCTGAATTTCTGTTGGTGTGTATATGAGGTACCAGGCTTTGAAACGAGAGCATTCACACTGAACTCTTTCACTGTCTTTTTTATTTAATGTATTTATTTTTAAAGTTTGAGGCAGAGTCTTGCTAATTCTTTGTTGCTCAAGTTGAGCTCAAACTAGTGAACCTCTTGCCCTAGGTTTTTAGGGTAAAAAGCACTCTCATTTTTGTTGTGGTTTGCTTTACATTAGCTCACATCCATAAAATGAAGCAAACTTTTTTACATAGCATAGAAAATATTTGTGGTCCAATTTGGACAGAAAGTAGTAGTACAAGTGATAAAAAGATACATTCCAGTTTCTTCTTACTTTCTTAATAGTTATGCACATAATGGACTAAGAGCACTTCTTTCAGGATCTGTGAATTGTGTAGTGCGTCATTGGCTTCTACTTTGAGGCTTGAATGTCTAGAAGAATCTGAAGTTCTCCAGTTTTCAATTGGTGCATTAACAACCACGTCAACTCATGGTTTAAAACATTTAGTTGCTCAAAAATCTGCAGTGTATTCAGGGCTTGGCAGAGAGAATTAGCCTCTGATCTATGCAGCATAAGCTGGAGTGGCTCAAAGGCAGAGTGTAGAATTATCTGAAGGCTTATAGCCTCACATATCTGATGCTTAGTCTTACACAAGACAAACAGCTAAGTACGGAAACAGATGAAGATCCCTTGCGTTGTTTTCTGTCCCTATGTAGGCTCTCCACCAGGTCTCCCTAGTATCATAACTGTAAGGTGGCTAGACTTCTTAAATGTCAGTTCAAGGTTTCTAAGATTTGTGTTTCAAGAGAAAAAGGACCAGAAGAAACCATTATGACCTTTATGATTTGGCATTAGAAGTCATGCATCAGTTCCATTTCATTTTATTTATGGAGAAAGCCATAAAGCTCACTCTTCAAAAGCCCAAATAGAAGAAGAGGGGAAATAGATTCCACACCTTGATGGGAATCTAGCAAAGATTTTAGACGTTTTAGCAAATAAAATTTTCCATGTATTTGCATCTGAATAAGTTTTATGACTTGAACCCAGTAAAATCATAGCTACATCTAATCACATTATATTGGATATAAGAGAAACCTTACTGAATTATAAACTGATATTTTTTGGCAGAAAACTATGTAAACAATGCAGTGTAGTCTAGCTTGCAAAATGTAACCTAGGACTCTAAAACAAGTATCTTGAAAACCGGTTCATCTCAAGCAATTCCAGAGAGATTATGGATATTAACAAGGTTTAAAAAAACACACATAAAGGGCTGCATATCCTTCTAAACCTCCAAATGGAGATTATTCTTTTTATCAATTACAGAAGCAGCTAGAGCTCTAAAAGCTCTCTTCAAATATAAAGTATAGAATCTAGAAAATGTATCATCTTTGTCATTTATATTTCATTTTTTATTTAAACCTCAATCAGTCTTCCCATCCTAATTTAATCCATTCATTTATTCCTCTCTACATTACACCCCTTATTTAAAATACAATCCACTTTTGTAATAGATGGTTTTTCTAAGAGTAAAATAAATTCAATTATAAGACTGAAGGAAGAAAGGTGGAAGTTAAGGACTTCAAGTAATTCCATATTAAGTACCTAAGAACAAGAAATCAAGCGTGCTGACATGGCAGAGCCGAGCAAAATAATTAAAGGAGAAGGATTTATTTTTGAATTTACCTACCCTCACTAGGGATATAGCTCAGTGGCACAGCATCTGCTTGGCAAGCAAGAGGTCTTGAGTTCCATCCCCTATACAATACCAAAACAAAACAAAAAATTGCCTACTGTCTTGAGATTTTTGCATTAATTAGTTTATGAATTATGACCTGAACTATGAAAACAGCTTTCTCAAAAATGAATGATTCATTGTTTCTTGTGTATTATCTCAGAGTAATTATGCCTTGAATTTTCTCTTCAAATAAGTGATTCAAATGAAAGATGCAGAATATATTTCCATCCGTCTTTGTTGAGCACACTGAGTGTGAACATGCATTTGTCCCTCCTCATTGTCTTAGTTTCTCTACTATGCACATAACCAGACACATTTAGACCTCTTTCTCCATAATTTCTGTTTTAACCTTGAAGGAGCTCTATTAGCATCCAGTATAATATCAGATGGAATTTTTATGGTGCCATAGTTGCTGAAAATTGCAAGTTATTTGAAACATATCTACTGGGATGTACAAAAGGAATGAAAAAGAGATATCAAGATGAGAAATCTTATGTGGAAGAAGGAGCGCATCGTTCTTCTAACTTGGCCAATAAAACCATATTAGTCTCCATTGTATTAGAAGGATTATTTTCCCATTTATTCCATCCCAGATATTCATTTCTCCCAAAGGATGACTAATGTTGCAAAACTGTATTCTCTCTTGACTAGAGTTGATGGATCAGAAGCTCTATCTTTGAAGCCATGGGTACTAAACACAATTGCAGGCTGATATTCCTCCTCCATTCTGATTAGCTAAAAGCCTCCTCGGAAGACACATCCCACCCCATGTGTGGGTTCCCAGGGCAGAATTATAAAATTAGGAATATATGAGGTATCCTACCTTGGCCTCAGAAACTTTGACAATTCAGTTCTAGTGGATATAAAACATTCTTACATGGTATTTTAAGTTTCCTGATGCACTTGAGCACTTATTCATCCCTGTACTATTTATTAGTCTCCTTAGCATCTATATTCTGATTCAAGCAATTTATAACATTGCAAATACCATACGGTCTTTACTGCTGAAACTAATTGTTGATGATTCTTTTTTCTTCTTAAGAATATTACTAATAATATGTTGGCCTTTGCTTCTGTTTATAAATTTGTGTTGTTCCTTCACAAACTACAGTAATATTTTTGAGCTTCACTTTGAATATATATATATATATATATATATATATATATATAACATTGGGGGGATAACAGACATTTTCTTGTCACCTTTTTGTCATCGTTTTTGTTTTTCTGAAACTAAAGTAATTCTAAAATCCAGCCATCCCTTGATAGGCTAATTATTAGCTACTTTGTATTTGGGGATATCTATATCTATATCTATATCTATCTATATCTACGTGTGTGTAAAATAATAATATGTTTCACTACTTTTTCACATTTTACTTTTTATTTGATGATGACTTATCAAGAGGGTTTAAAGTATTTCTTGTTTTATTCTAAAAATTACATGGTTGAGGTTTAGTATGTTTTGTATGGATAACCAGACACAATTGAGTTTGCTTTCTTAAGCCCTTTAATTCTTCTTGTTACAAAGCACTTATCTTAGTGGCATTACCTAGCCCTATAAAAACTAAAGTTTACATGTGAGCATCCATGTATTTTTCTTCTTCCTAATGAATGGAAGTACTTTTGTTATTATGTCATTGAGATCAATGTTGGCCGGTTGATTTGCACAGACATTCTCAGTTGCAGAAAAAAATTTGATGCTCCCTTTTCTTATATCTTCTTCTGTGGCACAAAAGAAAAGTTTATTTAACAATTTTCCAAATAGTTATGCTGGGGTCCACTTATGCAGCATTGACCACTGGGATATGGACAAATGTTTATTGTGCAGCTTTAAGGCATAAATCCATGTCTTCCAAACACAAATTTTCATCAAGTATCTTCCACTCTGTTTCTCTCTGCCCATAATTCTGTAAAGAAAAGATGCCAGGGCCAGGGATTTAGCTCAGGGGCATAAGTGTTTGCCTGGCAGGCACGAGGTCATGAGCTCAATCCCTGGTACAAAAAAAAAAGAAAGAAAATAAAAGATGCCAGGATGCTAGATATTCCAAAGCTTCCAAGACTTATTCTCACCTATCAAGGAGTAATTGGATGCAGGCTGCTCTGCACTGGGCATGAATTGGGGAAGATATTTCTTCTTCAGTTGAAGCAAAGCCTTTGTGCATCAACTGCTGAGGGTGTCTAGGGAACTCTGCTCTTTAGTTTTAATGCAGTTCTAGGAGCATAGCATAGCATTTACTTGTTTCAAAAAGAGTATACAATCCATGATAAACAAAGACTTGAGCAAATACCAAAAACCAAAACTATCACTCTTATTTCCTGGGTACTTTATAAAACATTACAAGTACATTTAATTAAAAATTGCAAAGTTGAATAAATTTCTTATATATCTAGAATTATGCTTTTTAAAAGAATATTCAAACTGGGCATGGTGGCACATGCTTGTAGTCTCAGCACTCAAGAGATTGAGGGAGGAGTTGGAAGGCAGCCTGAGTTACAAAGGGAGTTCAGAAGCCAGCCTGAACCATATAGTTAAACCACACCTCAAAAAGACCCCCTAAAATGAATATCCAATTTATCTAATAAATATTAGATATCTTAATTATTTTATATCTTCTGAATTGATAATTTAATGATTGTTAAAATGCACATTTAAGTATTACTTATATTATTTTTAAATTATTTGATTAGTATTGACAGTCTCATATTACTATCTCATTTGTTAATCCACTGTTTTGTTTTAGAAACAATGTGCAGCTATTTTATTTATCCTGTGATAATTTCAATATTTGAAATCCTTAGGGAGTTTGAGTTGGATGTATTGTTTTTGCTCTTTTTTTGTCACTGCAGCTGTTTCCTTGTGGTTTTGGTGATATTTGTTTTTGTGATTATACCTGGTCCATTGGAACAATAGCAATATTGAGGTGCAAATTAGGAATTCAGAGGCCATAGAAAAACTGGGTCATTTTCTCCTGTTTTGAGGATGTTTCTCTAACACAGAGTCTGAGATTCTACTTTACTGTCTTGTGGAGGGCAAAACTACTGATTTCAAAAGGCTCTAGTCATATATTTAAAGTTTATTTTCAGTTTACTGTCCTTCCTTTTTCATTATCCTCCCTGTTAAAACCCCCTCACAATTTTCAAGTCAGAAACGTGTTCAGCAAAATTTGTTGTAAAATGTTATAGCAGATGTTTGTAAGAGGGCAGAAAATCCATGAACGTATGATAAATTCATTAGTGAATATTCTAAAACTTTAGGGTTAGAGTCAGGGTTAAGGTAGGATTATGGTTAATAACAAAGAACAAACATAACTACATCCCTTAATCTACATCTCTTGTCATTTTTACAATATCTGCATTGCTACTGACATCACTGCTACTCGCTATGTGTCATACCTACCCCTTAAAACAGCAGTTCACCCAGTGACATCAAGCTGCTGGCATTCATGCATTTGGCTTTCAAATAACAATTTCCGTTGAAAGAAGCCAATATTTTTGAAAAAAGATATTCCAGAAAAAAAGGCATGCAAAATAAAGAATAAAGTATCCTCATGTTGGGAAACAGAGATGCTTAAAGGATCATAGAGATATTTCAAAAGCAAGCAAATTAAAAATACTCCCATTGGGTAATTCTAGGATTGAGGCAATTATTGACAATAATTGATTAATAAAACAGAAACCCTAAGTCCTTAATGATATAAATGAATGAATAAATCTTAAATTTGATGCTAAAGAATGCATTCACATATCTTAAAATGACTTATCTACAAAATATTTAGTTTCAAAAAGGGTAGAGTTTCTAGGGCTCAGCAGATGACAGTTTGCTGGTCAGTAATATAAATAATGAGTCAAATAACAAAAGTTCAACTCTTGCAATATAGCATCTTTTAATAACTCGAATTCAGTTGTAAGGAAACATCATATAAATCCAAAGTAACATGTAAACATTAGATAACAGCACACTTTTCAAGATTTTATGACATGTGTTGAAAAACCCATAACAGATTAGTGTTTCACAATGGTTCCAGAAGTACTTAAATAATGATAAATATGTCTCTTAAACCTAATGTTGCAGCAGTGATTATTTTACTATTATGCCCTGGTTCTCTATAGTGAAGTTTCCTCCTTAATTCTGTGCTAATAGGTAGTAGCTATTTTGTCATTTCTCCAAGGAATTATCGGTGTTATCTATGCCTGCTGAATCAGTGTTTTAGCAACTGGTGCTTCCTGCATGTTGGATGATGTCTGGTATTTATAGGGGTTAATATCTGAGACAAGAATATCATCTCTTGCTACTGACGCAGCTCCAAACATGCCAACGTCATCCTTCCAAAACCACCTCTTCATTTCTTGAAAAAAGTAAAAAAAAAAATGCCAAAATGATGCATCTGCCTCTTGTGTTAACACAATTTTAGGGACTGTTGTTGTTGTTCTCTAATTGTCATCATATTATTCTAGAATTTATTAAGTTCCCATGAGATTGAAATCACAATCTAAGTGGCGTATTAACACCTAGTGATTTCTTTCCTTAATATCATTGTGCAGGTCCCAGTCTTCTGACTTCCAAAGGTAGATTAATTGATAAGCCTTTCTCTATTTATGCTTTAGATATCCACAGGTATGAGTACCCTCAAGAGTCACCAAAATACTACTCTATCTACAAGGCCCCTCTACTTCATACACCAATACAATCACATGTACATTACAATACATATTCTTTTCAGAAAGCTATGCCAAACTGTACTATAGTATAACACAATTGCATCACCACCTTCACAATATTGAAAGCATTTTTAGCTTGGGATAAAACCCATACTGAATTTCTAAGTTGTTTCCATTATGTAATAATATACTCACTGCTATTTCTTATTTTTTTTCTGCAACTTCATTTCTGCTTTTTAAACTCACCATGAAAATATAAAAAGAGAACATGATGTCATGTGATATTGTCACAAAGCTATGATGAGTACATATATATATATATATATATATATATATATATATATAGCTCATAAATTTTAATCATTAGCAAATTATTTATATTAAAATTATGAAAGATTAGATATTTTAATTTTGAATTTAATAAACAATTTCCTTTTAAATTATTTCATTTTTGAACAATTTAGGCCCTTTATTGCATTGCAAATAAACAAAATATACATACACAGTAACTTTAAATTGGAAGATTGTAACACACAAACTTTAGTAGCTTTTGATATACTGAGCTAATATAGTTTTAACAAACAAATAATATTTTTAACTTTTCAGTAAACCATGACAGTACAGTCATGGAGGAAGTCATGTCTTTTAGGAAAGCAAATTAGTACTAATCAAAAGCATAAATTAGATGAATAATACAATGAATAATGCAGTTTCTTTTGAGAGATGATATCCAGGCTGGGGATTTAGCTCAGCAGCATAAACACCTGCAAAGTTCAAAGTTCAATCCCTGGGGAGGGGGGGATTTCCATTTGTAACACTTACTCAGATGCCCATATATTTTAAATTTCTCTTATATTTTCAAATAAGGTAGAATAAATAGTACATATGTATACTCTTGTTCTTAAATTAAAAGCAAATTTCATAATGATTTATAAAGAAAAACTATTTCAAGCAGATTAACATTATAAGGAAAGAAAATTTCAAGGTTTCTAATAGACAATATATAATAACAGTTATTCAACAAGATGGTATTATGGTTGAAACAAAAATTAGTTTTCTGATGTCATATTTTCAAATGAAAATTTCATTTTGCTAATTTCAGTTCTTAAAAATGTTATCCTATGCTTTGGTTTACATTTTTATGAGAATTTTCATTTTCCTTTTTAATGTCAGAGACAGATTTCTAATAAACTGTATACATGCTTACCATATTTTTAAAAATGAGTAATTTGAATTAATGTAGAAAAATCCAAAAATAATAAAAATATTAAAATGAGGGGAAATAATTTTGTATTTTTCAGTGAGGCTTTCAATTTTCTACTATGCTACATGACATCAACTCTGCTCTGTTCCTTGACTTGGAGGGTAAATGAACAGCCTATAAACTCTTATCTATAACTTAGGCATTTCTATAAATGCCATTAAGGCATTTAGATCCCTGTTCATTTCTTTCCCAAATTGGTTTTATGCTCCATTGAATTACATATTAATAATAATGCAGTTAGAAACTTCGCATGTATAGTCTTTCCTCTCTCAAATTAAAGGCTAATATTCAAGTCAAGTAACTTTTGAATATTTAGGCACCTGTGTAAGAATTATTTGTTCCTCTTATCCTATGCTAATTGAGTTAACATACTTGTTTTAAATATCTAGAACTCTTTACAGGTGCACTAATATTTAGACCGTCTATGGAATGTATTTTTGACTGTTAAAGCTCAGTCAGGAACACTAGTTAATCTGATTATGTCTGTAAAGAACTGCAAAGAACGAGATGAATACAGTGGACTCCTTAATATAATAAGCTTCTCTGGACAAAAGGTAAGTGGTTTCAGCAATGAAATAGGGGTTTTTTCCCTCTCTTTTCTAACAAAATGCTTTCTCGGCAAACCATATCTCCTGCAAATAAGAATGTTTTGTTGCCTGGGCAACTGAATTGGTGGAAAAAGTCAGACATAGCTTTAAAAACTCATTTTGAAAGCTTTTCTTTGAGATTTACTTGACCTAGTAACTACTTGCTCAATGTACAAAGGACATTACCAGTCAATAGTTATCATAATATCTTGTTTACCAAATGGCTTTCATTTTAATACACCTGATTCTTGAATCAAAGATTTATAAATGGATTTGAGCACACAATACCCATGCAGCATGCAGGAGAGGGGCAATTTTTATAACACAAAGTTTCTCCATGAGCAACATTCTACATGATTTTTACTGGAGGTAATAAGTGATGAAGGGAACCTGGTCTCAGTATGTTACCAGCACAACCTCAGACAAAATGGCTTGTTCTCTCTGCCTCACAGTTATTCCTAGAATGGGACAATTATAGGAATGAGAGAATTTGCCAGTCTTCAAAGTATTTCCTGCAAATGATTTCCTTGATTTAATAAATTGTCCAAAGGTGTACATTATTTCCCATGTGTATGTTTCTTTTTTCCTATATATATTTTATTTACCAAGCACAAAACTTATTATTTTAACAATTTTAATTCTCTAAGTGAGAAGCAGTAAATATATACTTAATGTTTTACAACCATTATCACTATTTCTAGAAAATTTTTATCCCAAAGAGTGAAACTTTTAACTACACATTCTCTTGTCCTCCAAACTTTTATACCTTTCCAGCAATCAATATACTACTTCTGTGTATTTTCTTAATACTCTACATAATTCATGCAAACAGAATCATACAATATTTCTTTCTGTTGGAAAGAGAGTATGTGGCTCATTTTAATTAGCATAATGCTTTTCAAAGTTTAGCCATGTAATGCTCTATGTCAGAATTTCATTCATTTTAATGCTATATATATATATATATATATATGCAATTTTTTTCAGTTCTTTGGCTACATATTTAGAAGGGTACTTTATAGACACTAAGGTAATACTATGTGTAAATTTTTGTTTGATCAACACATTTTTTGTCCAGCAACTATACCATTTTACATTTCCATCAACGATACACAAAAATCTCCATTTTCCACAAACTTAATAAAATTCATATTTTCATTTTTACATGATAGACATCATAATGGGTGGGAAGTGGTACTGACAGCATTTGACCTTTTAGTTTATAGTGTTGAAGGGTAGGTCTAATGCTAAGAAATGTCCGGAACCAGGAACTCCAGCCAGCGGCTTCAACAGGACCAGGCTAGACCCGGGCCCCTCCTGTGAACCCACCTTCCCATCAGACCACCTTGCAGGACCCAGGAACTCCAGTCAGCAGTACCGACAGGGCCAGGCCATAATTGGGCCCTTCCTATATGTCTGCAGTGCTGGCCACCCATCTCAGGACCTGAGAACTCCAGCCTGTGAAACATGCAGCCACAGTCCCACCACTGCCATCAGGGAAGCCTTCACCTCCTGGACCTAGTATTGCTGTTGACCTTTAGCTCCCACACCTCCCTCCAGAATTTTGGACTGCAGTGGACTAACAATGCAGTATCTAGGGCACATTCAATAACCCCTCATCCAAACAGAAGAACTCAGCAGGCTTCCATCAGTGAGGTGAGACTGCCCCTAAAATAGGAATACAGTTTTCCACCTTCACTGGGTAAACAGGAGCAATAATGAAGACTCCTCCAGAAGTAGGCTATTGGCGATCTTGGCAAGTGGGTGAGTGAGTCCTTCCTCCACACAGAGAACATCAGGTCGGTTGAGGAGGATGCCAATAAGGTCTCCCCCAACGTGTAGAAAATTAAAGGGACATGTTTTCACCCAGAGACACAGTAGCATCCCAGCCAAGGCAAACACGATAAAGAGGGAGATCTGTTGAATCTGATCGACCTGAATACATAATAACAGCCGGAACTAGGGGTTGATTTCCATCAGTACTCCTAGGCTTGTCAGCCTAGGAAGAACATAGGACTCACCCAACAGGATCCACAAGGGGAATCCAGGTGACTGGACCACCTCTTCATTGTGGGACCCAGCAATTCGACACATATCAACCTTACAGTAGGTCCCCAAGATACACACTACCAACAGTTGACACTAGTGGAATTGAAGGAATAAATATTAACCCAAAAGTGGAAAATGGCAAAACAAAAAGCAAAATGCAATTTCAAACATCTAGTCCATCAGGAAAAGTACAGGACACATTGAAATACAGGACTTCAAAAGTAACACACTGGTAATCTCTGAAAAGATAGCAAGTGAAATTAAAAAAAACCTTCATGAGACTATAGAGGAAATCAAATTAGAAGTAATCTCTCATGTAAAGACAGAAATAACAGCCATAGTAAAGAAGTTGCTCAGTTCATCTAGAGAAGAAATAAATAAAAAAGAACAGGATCATGGGAAACTGATTGAAACCTTGAATGAACAATATAGAAAACAAGCAGAATTCATAAAACAAACTCACAGAGACATCCAAGATGAGGATAGAATTTTGGACCTTGAGGACAGGATTACAATTAGTGCTCATTAAAGTATAGAACTTTTAAAAATAACAAAGCAGCATGAAATGACAAACCAGCAGCTTCAAGATGATGCCAAGAGAAAAAATATAAGACTAATAGGCATCAGTGAAGATGCAGGAGTCAACACAAATGACATAACTAAATGATTCACAGAGCAATAAAAAAATTTCCCAAACATGGGGAAAATTTTGATATGCAGGTAAATGAGGCATATTGAATGCCAAGCAATCACAAACAACATAAATTTACACCCAGACATATAATAATTAAGATCCCAGACATGCAGCATAGAAACAGAACACTAAAAGCTGTTAGAGAAATGGCACATCTCACCTATCATGAAGGGCATTAAGATCACAGCAGACTTTTCAGCACAAATCCTCAAGGCAAGACAAGCTTGTGGTAGTATTTCAAGCCCTGAAAGAAAAAAAACTTTCAACCCAGACTGATGTACCCAGAAAAACATTAATTCAAATTTAATGGAGAAACAAGATATTTCCATGACAAAGAACAACTGAAGAAATTCACTTCCACCAAACCAACCCTAGAAAGAGTATTGAAAGATATACTACTTGGCATTAATAAATGATCACAAATTGCTGAACAACACCACAAAGAAACCACCAGGTAAGACAAGAAGTTAAACAATGGGGAAAAACAGAAAGCAAACAACTGGAACATAACATGTCAAACTGAGACAGTACATATCAGTTATACCCATGAATGTAAATGGCCTCAATTCACCTATCAAAAGAAATAGGTTGACAGAACTTGTCAAGAAACATGATCCCACAATATGCTGTATACAAAAAACACATCTGACCCAAAAGGAAACTCATCTATTAAAAGTCCAAGAATGGAAAACAGTATCCCATGCAACAAGAATCAAGAAAAAATCACAGGAAATTATTCTATTTGCAAACAATTTGAACTTCAAACCTAAAATGATCAAAAGAAATAAAGAAGATCACTACACCCTTGTTAGTTGAAAAATTCAAGAGGAAGAACTAACAATTATAAATATTTATGCATGAAACATAACACCCAACTATATAAGGCAAATACTAACAGACATGAAAAACCAAATACACAAGAACACAATTATAATAGGGCCATTAATACCCCATTATCACAAAGAGATAGATCAATTAGACGAAAGGTCAGCAAAGAAATAATAGAACTGAATCATACCTGTGAGCAATTGGACTTAGTAGATGTATACAGAGTGTTCCACCCAACCACATCAGAATACCCATTCTTCTCAGCTGGGTATGGGACATTCTTCAAAATACAGCATATATTATTATATGAAACATTCTTAAGTAAATGCAAAGGTATTGAAATTACTCCATGTGTAATATCTGACCATAGAGCACTGAATTTGGAAATTAATGGCAAAAGAAATTGCAAAACCTGCATAAATGCATGGAACTTATAACAACCTTCTAAACAACCAGTGGGCTACAGATGAAATTAAAGAACATATAAAGCAATACCTACAATTCAATGAAAATGTGGAAACAACATACTGTGATCTGGGGGATGCAATAAAAACAGTCTTAAGAGGGAAAATATATCAATAAATTGTCATGTCAAGAAAGCAAAATGAGCACAGATGAACAACCTATTTCTTCATCTCATGCTTCTAGAAAAAGAAGAGCAAGTTAAACCCAAAGATCATAGAAGAGAGAAATTGTAATAATTAGAGCAGAAATCAATGAAATTGAAACTAAAAAAATACAAAGAATTAATGAATGGAAAAGCTGGTTTTTTGAGAGAATAAATAAAATTGACAAACCTCTATATAACCTTATCAAGAAAAAGAAAAAACTCAAATTCACACAAGAGAAATTACTACAGATCGCACAGAAATTCAAAAGATCATGAGTAAGTATTTCAAAATCTCTACTCACATAGAGTGTAAAATACAAAGAAATGGACAGATTTCTAGAAACATATAAGCTACCAAACTCAACCATGAAGATACAGCCATTTTGAAAAGCCAAATATCAGCTGTTGAAATTGAAATGTAATTAAAAACATACCAACAAAGAAAAACTCAGGTCCTGATGGATTCACAACTGAATTCTACAAGAAATTTAGAGAAGATTTGATGCCATTACTCCTTAAAACCTTAGATGAAATTGAAAAGGAAAGAAGCCTCCCTAAATTATTCCTGGAGGCAAGTATTACTCTCATAAAAAAACCAGAGAAAGACCCAACCAAAAAGGATAACTATAGGTCAATCTAAGTAATGATCACTGATGCAAATATTCTCAATTAAATAGTGGCAAATAGAATGCAGCATATCATCAAGAAGATTATACATCATGACCAAGTGGGCTTCATTCCAGGAATACATGGATGGTTTAACATATGCAAATTAATAAATGTAATACACCACATCAACAGAGCCAAAAACAAAAACCATATGGTCACCTCAATAGATGCAGAAAAATATTTCAATAAAGTTCAACACATGTTCATGATAAAAAAAAAAACCCTTCAGAAACTCGGAATATACTGAGTCTACCTCAATCTGATAAAGGCCATTTATCACAAACCAACAGCCGACATTATACTAAACAGACAAAAACTGAAAGCGTTCACTTTAAAATCAGGAACAAGTCAAGGATGTCCACTATCACTGCTCCTATTCAATATAGTTCTGGAATTATTAGCCAGGGCAATCAGAGAAGGGAGAAAAATTAAAAAGAATAAAGGTAGGAAAGTAAAAAGTTAAATTGTCACTATTTGCAGATGACATGACACTCTATATAGAAGACCCAAAAAATCCATTAAAAGACTACTAGAGGTAATAAACAAATTCAGCAGCATAGATGGATACAAAGTCAATGCTCAAAACTCAATAGCATTCCTATACACAAACAAAAAACTACCTGAGAGAGAATTTGTGGAGATATCGCCTTTCACAATAGCATCTAAAAAAATGAAATAATTAGGAATTAACCTAACTAAGAATGTGAAAGACCTATATGATGAAAACTATGCTATACTAAAAAAGGAAATTGAAGAGGATACTAGAAAATGGAAGGATATTCCTTTCTCTTGGCTAGGAAGAACCAACAGTGTGAAAATGGCCATATTCCCAAAACTGTCATACAGATTTAATGCTATCCCATTCAAAACTGCATTAACATACTTCACATATCTAGAGAAAACATTCCTAAAATTCATTTGGAAACAGAAGAAACCTAGAATAGCAAAGGCATGTCTGGGAAACAAGGCAAGCTGGAGGCATCTCAATTCCTGACTTGAAAACCATACTGCAAAGCCACAGTGATAAAATCAGCATGGTACTGGCAAAGAAATAGACCTGAGGATCAATGGAACAGATTAGAAGATGAAAGCACAACTACAAAGACACTCAGCCACCTAATATTTGACAAAGGGGTTAAACATGTTCACTGAAACAGGATAATCTCTTTAATAAACGGTGTTGGAAAAATTGGCTCTCCACTTGCCAAAGACTGAAACTAGACCCATGCCTATCAATATGCTCAAAATTAAAGTCTAAATGGATCACACACCTAAATATTAAAACAGAAACACTAAATCTACTGGAAGACAAGTCAGGTAGAAGTCTTGGAGATGTAGGGGTAGGCAGAGAATTCATGAACAGAACACAAACTGTATGAGAAACAATACAAAAAATCAACAATTGGCATCTCATATTATTGAAAAGTTGTTGCACTTCAAAATAAATCACCAAGATAGTGAAAAGAAAACCCACAGAATGGGAAAGAAATTTAGCCAGCAACCCTCAAAGGACTTATATCCAGAACATATAAAGAATTGAAAAGGCTCCTCAAGATGGCGCCCAACAGTGAGCTCAAGTCCGAGGTATTTGAGATTACAGACTTTACCACTGCTTCAGAATGGGAAAGGTTTATTTCCAAAGTTGAAGAAGTCTTGAATGACTGGAAACTGATTGGAACCTCTTTGGGAAGGCCACTTGAAAGGTCAGGTTTATTTGCTTGTGGATCTAAATTGTTATTTACTTTGAAATCTCTGTTATTTTAACCCCTTTATTACACTTGGCAAAATTAAATTAAGTGTTTAATTTTAAAAATTATGTATAATCTGTAATCATCAAAAAGCATGCACAAATTGGATGTGAATTTGTGGCAGATGATATCCATAAGACAATTGTGGGCCACTGTGGTCTGAGTGTCAGATATTCAGTATAGAGCTGGAGATTGATAAACTGGAATTGATGGCTTAACCCAGCTAACTAGCTGAACTGGACCATTTAAAAGAAGTGCAGACTAGAATATGAAATCAAGACTAATTATCCTGATTCAGCAAGCAAGAAAAATCTAGGTATAACTAGATTCTTAAAAGAATTGTCAGCTATAAAATCTTGATACCAAACTTTGTATGCATTTTTAAGCCTGTTGCTGTTGAGCAAAAAGAGACTTAAGAACTGCATTTACACTACTGTAAATAAGACTATGACCATGGTGCAAGAAGTACAAAAGCAAACAGATGTGGAGCTGTCGCCACTGTTGAAAGAAAACCTGACAGAGCAGTTAAAATCTCACTTGCCACACTTATGAAGAAATGGGATTGAAAAAGAAAACTCTAATGAACAAGAGATTAATTCTGGAGAACAGGGTCTCTAATGAAGAAGAAATTAATTCCAGCGAAATGTAGGAAAATGTCTTGTTAACAGTTCATGAGTAGAGGTGACGGAGGTGGTAAAGGAGCAGGTGGTTTGGCTTGAGTGACAGGGTCATGATGCCTTTCATAAGAGGACTACAAAGAGCAGATACTAATAAAATTCAGCCAAAGGATGGAATGGAAATAAAAGTTTTAAACATATATAATTTAAATTTAAATAAATATAACTATATATAAGATTTAATTTTGTAATTTATAATATATAATTATTTTTGTAATATATATATTATATATATACATATACTTAGTTTTGTACTTTTAGATAAGGAAGTCCCTTACTAATTTGAATCTTTTTTTTGTATTGTTGGGATAACAAGAATGTTTGTACATTAAAAAAAGATATTTATAATTTTTTTAAAAGTAAGGCTATAAATATATATAAATAAATATTCTTGCTGAGTGAAAAAAAAAAGAATTGAAAAATATGAAGCCCCTCAAATTCAAAGACGTTCTCCAAAATAGACACGTGAGATGAACACACAGTTCTCAGAGAAAGATACACAAATGGTAAATAAATACATGAAGAAATGTTCAACATCACTGGTCATTCAAGAATTTCAAATTAAAACAGTATTGAGATTTTATGTCACTCCAGAATGAATAGCTGCCATCAAGATATCAACTGATAACAAATGTTGGTGAGGCTGCGGGGAAAAAGGAACACTGCTCCACTGTTGGTGAGAGTGTAGACTGGTGCAATCACTATGGTAATCCATATGTAGAATTCTCAGAAGACTAGGATTGGAAGTTCCATTCAATCCAGCTTTTCCCCTCCTGGGTATTTTCCCAGAAGTACAAAGAATCCATGTCACAGTGATATATGTGCACCCATGTTCATAGCAGCACAATTGGTAATAGCTAAAACTTGGAAACAATCAAAATGCCCATCAACCACCGAGTAGATGAAAAGGATGTGTTGTTTTTATACAATGGAATATTACTCAGCTATAAAAAAGATGATGTTGAGGCCTTCATAGGTAAGTGGAGGCAACTTGAGACTATCCTTATAAGTGAAATAAATAAGAATCATATCTATAAATATCACACTGTGTCTGTAGTATAAAAAGTAATAAGAACTGTAAGAGTAATAAAACCCAAAATGTGTAATTGCTATTGTAAAAAAGAGAGGGAAAAAAGTGCTCTAAAGGATATTACTGCATATTTGTTTAAGTGTGTAAGATAGATAACCATATTACTATGTTTTTGTTGAATTGTTGAGTAGAACAGCTTGCAGTCTCACTGTTTGAATGTCCACTTTGTGTGCTTTAATTTTGTATCTTGAATGACTATTTCTAAGAGTACAATATGTAATTTATGAACTAGTCATTTCCCACTGTTTATTTTTTTGGAATTCTGTATTACTTCTACCTTTTTTCTGTTTTGCTTATTTTCTCTTTAATTAAAATTTTAAAAATACTAAGAAATGCATTTCTTTTATTTTATAATTCAAATTGCTTACTGAAATAGCAATTTCTTGAATGCCCAGTTTACTAACATTTGGCAGTTTATTATAATCTATTTTTGAACTACATTTATTTTTTTCATTTTCCACTCAGGTTAGTGGAAAATTACTCAAGATAATTCTTAAACATATCATTTTAATAGATATATGGCATCTATGCATGAGTCATTTTATCAACTATGTAAAAAGCTTATGCAGAGACCGTTAATTAAATAGCCTGGAAAAAAATTCAACTTGCACTATGTGTTTAAAAGTAATATTTTAGTGTCAAAATTACTATCAAAATAATTGAAACATTAAATTTATCTGTTTGATACTATAACTAGAAAATAATTTTGTGTTCTTCAGTTAATCACAACAATCTTCATTTCACTTGTATTGAGGATTCAGCTAATGATAAAACACTAGCCTTAGAACCAGGCTAAAGAAGAAACACAAAGATTAGTTGTGTCCAATCTAAATTACCCCATGGTAGCAAGAATTACAAGAGGACAATTTCAGTGGGGATTGTAACATGTTCCAGCTCTGTTTCTAAAGACTGTCTCATTGGCAATTACTTCCACTTGGTGATGCTTAGTGCTCCCCATAAGGTGAATAAAGGGAAATGGGGAGAAAGTAAGAAGCTGAAATATCAAATAAGTAAATTCACATTTTTTGTGGCTATTTAATTTTATGGTCAGATGTGTAATAAACAAGATAAAAGAAAAATATACAGTATATTGGACCTTATTGAATATCAAGAAAATAATAATGCAGGAGAAGTTAAAAGGAATGATGGGGCAGAGAACAAAAATTTTGCATTTGATTGCTGCCAGAAAAAAATCATTGAAAAGATAGATAATTTTTTTTTTTAGAAAATTAGGTAGTGAGTCATGAAGGTATTTCAAATTGCACGTTACCCAGTGGGTCCAAGGTCATGAAGTGGGAGCATGCCTGAAATATTGAAGAACAAACAAAGTTATTCTGGTGGGAAATGGAATGAATGTCATATATATAAAGTTAAGCAGAACATACTGAGGAGAGGCCATGTATTAAATTATACAATTACTTCATTTTTAACAGAGTAAATTAGACTGCTCTCTGAAGATGAAATTAAAAGGGGCAAAGATAAAAATTGGACTGGCAGTTACACAACTATAAATAACCTACGATGGTATGATGGTGGTCCTGTATAAGAGTGGAGAGGATTCAATGACTGTAATTTAAATTCTGAACATACAGGATTTGCAAAAAGAGGTGATATGGAACATAAATAAAGTAAAAGTCAAGAATGGCATCCAACATTTTTTTACTTGATCAACTGAAAGCATAGCATTTCCACTAACTTAAATGAAGAACACCAGAAACGAGACAGCTTTGTATAGACAATGTAAAATGATTAACATAGTACATGTCAAATTTGAAATATACCAAATTAAATGTCACATATAAATGTTAAGCAGTTTACGCTAATGGTATACATTCAGGAGTCATCACAATGAAAGTGGAATTTAAAGCTAGGCTCCTGGATGCCTTCTACGTTTTTGTGATAAAAGGTGAATATACATGTATACAGCATAGGTTCAAGGAATAAGCTTTAGGGAAACTCAACAGGCAGATGACTTAAGAAAAGATGAGTTGAATGGCTGTGAAGAATAAAATCCAAGCACAGACATTTACACAAAACTCACATACACATGCAAACAAATAGGTGTGTGAAGGAACACAAACATACACACACAGACACACACAACAGGTGTGTGAACCAAGTGAAACGGAATATTTCAGGAATGCAACAATGACCCACTTTGTCAAAATCTGATCAGAAGAACTGATTATTTTATTTAATAGTGGAAGTTTTTGGTAAACTTGATGGAAGAAATTCTGTCATTTGAAGAATGAGCAGGTATGGAAGTTTCCAAGAAAAATCAAAAGAAAAAAAGTTGGAGATAAGTGTTAAGACAGTAAATATAGAACTTCATTAAAGAAAAAGTGTATTTTTATAACACAATTTATACATCAAATAAGCACTTTTTAAGTAGTTGTTATCTGTTATTGTTGGACCCAGCAACTGGCCCAGCTGAAGGAATCCATGTGAATATCTCCTCCCCACTACATCTCGGGACCTGGCAACTAGCTTGGGAAGAATCCAGGTGCACTGTTCCTCCTCCTGACATCAGTGTTACTAGGGGAATAGAAAAACTCCTCAAATTCTATAATTAAATTCAAAGGGAGCTGATAACTCCCTAACATATTCACAGAGGCAAGTATTACCTGGATACTCAACCCAAATAAAGAGCCACCCAAAAAAAGAACTACAGACCATTCTCCCTAATGAACATATATGTAAAAATCCTCAATAAAATACCAGCAAATAGAATGCAACAAATCATCAAGAAGATTATACACCATAACCAAGTAGGATTCATCCCAGCAATTCAGGGATGGCTAAACCTATACAAATCAACAAATGTAGTACACCATATCAAAGAGCCAAATGCAAAAATCACATGATCATCTCAATAGATGCAAAAAAAAAACTTTTGATATAGTTCAACACTCATTCATATTAAAAACCCTACAGAAAATCAAAATCAATAGTCTTTACCTCAATCTGAAAAAAGTCATCTATGAGAAACCAACAACCAAAATACTAAATGGACAAACACTGAACGGTTTCACTCTAGAATAAGGAACAAGATAAGGATGTCCATCGCTGTTACTCTAATTCAATATACTTCTGAAAACATTCTCCAGAACAATTAGACAAGAGAGAAATAGAAACAAGAATAGGAAAGGAAGAAGTTGAATTATCACTATTTGCAGATGACATGATACTTTACATAGGATACTGCAAAAACTTCACATAAAGACTTCTAGAATCACTAATCAAATGCAGTAGCATATGTGGATACAAATTCAATGTTCAAAAATCAAAACTATACCTGTACACGAACAACAGACACACTGAGAGTAAAATTAAGGAAACCACTTCCTTCATAATAGCATCCAAAAATGAAACACTTAGGCATCAATCTAACAAATAAATTAAAGATCCATATGTTGAAAATTTTATAGTACTCTGAAAAATCCGAATGAACAGCATATCTGAAAACGGAAAAATACCCTTTTCTCATGAATGTGAAGAACCAACATTGTGAAAATGGCCATACTCCCAAAACTGTTACACAGATTTAAAGCAATCTCAAACAAAATAGCGTTAGCACACCTCAAAGATCTAGAGAAAACAGTCCTAAAATTCTTTTGGAAACAGAAGAGACCTAGAAAGGCAAAGGTAGTCCTGGCCAAGAAAGGCAAGGTAGGAAGCATCACAATCCCTGACTAGAAATTATACTACAAAGCTACTGTTATAAAATCAACATTGTACTGTAACTTGGCTGAGGATCAGTGGAACAGATTAGAAGGTGCAGACACAAATACAAACACACTCAGCCACTTTATCTTAGACAAAGGTGCCCAAAATATTCACTGGAAGAAACACAAACTCTTTAATAAATGATGCTGGAAAAATCGATTTTCCATATGCTAAAACTGAAACCAGACATTTGTCTGTCATCATGCATGAAACTAAAGTCAAAATGGATTGAAGATTTAAATAATAAAACAGAAACACTAAATTTACTGGAAAAGGAAGTAGGTAGAAATCTTGATGATATAGTGTAGGCAGGTACTTCATGGACAAAACCAAAATTTCATAGGAAACAATAGAAAGAACAAACAAATGGGATCTAACCTTATTAAAAATTTTTTGCAAAGTAAAATAAATTACCAACAGAGTGAAAGATAACCCACATAGTGGAAAAAAAAACTTAGCTAATTGTTCCTCTGACAAAAGAATTGAAAAAATTCAGTCTCCAAATTCAATGACCCAATCCAAAATTTGGCATTTGAAATGAATGCACACTTCTCAGATGAAAAAATACGAATGGTAAAAAACAATGTTCAAAAACATTGGTCATTTGAGAAATACAATGTTTAAAAAACACTGATATTCCATTTCACTCCAGGAAAAATGTCTATCATCAATAAATCAACCAATAACAAAATCTGAAAGGGCTGTTGGAAAAAAGGAACACTGCTCTACTCTTGGGGAAAGTGAAGATTGGTGAACCTGTTTGTAAGTTATTGTGGAGATTCCCCAAAAAGCTAGGACTTGTGGTCCCATGCAACCCAGCTATTCCCCTTCTAGGTGTCTTCCCCAAAGAACTAAATGCATCATACCATAGTGGTATATGTGCAGCCATGTTTATAGCAGCACAATTTGTCATAGGTAAATCTTGGAAAGTACCCAAATTTCCATCAACTGAAGAATGGATAAAAGAAAGTTGTAGTATTTTTATACAATGGAGTACTGCTCAGCTATAAAGAAGGATAAATTTGAGTCTTTTAAAGGTAAATAGATGCAATTTGAGGCCATTCTCATAAGTTAAATCAACCAGACTCTCACGTGTAGACACCATATTATTTCACTAGTGTGAGAAATTGAAACGGTGAATAAGGTCTGAAATGTAAAATAGATGCTGCAAAATGTGTAGAAATTATTTATGATGAAAAAAGGAAATAAAATGTGGAAAAGTGGAAAGTAAGGAAGGGAAGAATGAGAAAAATTCAAGTTAGCTATTCCATTAGTGAGTCTTAGTTTATTGAAGTGCAAGATTTGTTCTAATATTGATTGAAGAACTTTTTATGCTCATATCTTATACTCTGAGTAATTATGTTGAAGATGACAATATGCAATGCATTAACTATTGTTATTCTATTATTTTGTTTTAAAATTCTGTTTTCTTTTTTTAAATAAAGAATGCTAAGTTAAGTTATATCTATGATAAGGTACTTATAAAATCTTTACTGTCTTTAAGTAATACTTTGAAATAGGATTCTGAAAGGAAAAGGTCTCAAAAATCTATTTGAACCTTGTCATATAGAACATTAGATAGAGATCACAGAGTGTGGTGCCAGGAGTTACAAATTCAAATTAGATATGATAAACACAAGATGTTTTGTGATTTGCCTGATCACTCACTTGAGCTCATTTCTTTTCAAGTTTAGGCTGCCTATGTTGTGGAATCGCATAAGGGTCATAATTTATTCTTTGGTACAATTTCTAATTCTACACATTATTTTTGGTGAAATGCAATTAATTTCCACTTACAATTTGAGATTTAATCTTGTTTCTTTAATAGTCAAAAATCATGTGTATCTATTTAGGCTTATTGAGGTGATTTGGTACCAATTTCTAGATTCTGTTTATTGAATCAGTTCCCATTTTTATTTTTATTACAGGACAGTGTGCCTGAGTTTTGACCCTTGGTTTTTTATTTTTGTTACATGGAACTCTAGGGTCTGCTACTTCAACTCTTAGATTTTTGATAGTGAGCCTTTGACAGATGAGTTCCCAAGCTTTAATCCAAAAGCAAGTTTTTTTTTCCACGAAGTGTCAATACTGTGATTAAACCTAAATACTGAGGTTTTAGTTTAGAAAAAGCAACTCATACATTAACATCTTTTCTCTTAAAAGAAAAATAAATAGTCCCCCGTGCCATAGGTTCACCACCACAGCCCTGGACTGTTTCTTCAAGTAACATTTTATCTGTTCTTTAATCAGCCTACAAAAATTACATATCCATCTACTATTTTCTGCATATTTAGGACAATTCATAACCCTTAGATCTCCTTGTGAGCTGTGTTGATTTATCTATTTCTCAATAATATGAAGAAATAAAATTAGTTTTATGGTTTTCAGTGAAGTGTCACTATTTGCCAGTTGAGCACATATAGAATTTAGTTTCCCTAAAAGCAGTTATTTAATCAAAAATAGGTTCAAATTATCAATTGATATATCAATTCCCTATAAAAAATAGAGTGGAATCAGGTTCCTTATTATGATATTGATTGTTTGTTATACTTAATTAAATGTTTTTCATTCCATCCTACATGACTCTAAGACTATATGTGTCTGAGAAATAATTCCGTAACAGTATAATTTTATAAAGAATTTTATATCATATCTCAAGCTATAACTAGTAGTGGATCATAATTTTAATAGGAAATTATATTGATTTCCAATGACATAAGTAAAAAATACAAGGGGCAATTTTACTACTACATAAAGATTAGTAAAGTTTATACAAGAAAAAATCAGAATTTTTGGAGAAGAAAATGTCTCTAAATTATGTCTGTAAATGATTGTATTCCCTACATATAAAAAAAATGAACTGAGTTGATGATTTTGGTTAGTGCTGCTTTTCACTCACCTTTTTCATCTCTTTTCAAATATCTCTCATCTGGTCCCTCTTATCTAATAATTCTTGCAGAAATGATTAAAACAGTCTTTCCATAAAATAAATTCAGTTTCTCTGTACAGAGAAAGAAGGGTTACATGTACAATGCTGACATGCATTCACATCTAGACATTTCCTTCAGATCCTAAATCTGGCCTTTCTTCTCAAGCTCAAAAAGCCAAATTTAATCATTATTCATATCAATTATTACTGGTTAGCCTAGATTTACTACTGAAAATACTGTTAATCACAACACATAAATAATTGCCCACCATATTCGGAATAGCACTTTGATTTATTTGTTTTTCATCACTATATTGGTCTAATTCTTGCCTTGGAAGTTATGATTTTTTACTTATTATGGAATAATAAAATTACCTCTGAATCTACTCTCTTTATATATCTGTCCACTCTTGTTTGATTTAAGATGACTTCACTCTGGTAAGATGAATGACCCATACAAAGCCCATAGATATAGAGCAAGAGAACATGCTGCTTCAAAGAATAAGAATGAAGGATCTGTTTAGTGACAGAAATAGCAGATGAACACTATTCTTTTTGATGTTTCCCAGACAAATTTTAGTTGAGGTAAGAAATGTTTTGTAAAATATCAGAACTTGTCTGTGGAGAAGACACTCAAGGTACATTTTGTAAAAAAAATATAATGTATCAAAAAATCTCTGATATATTTGTAGAAAGAATATAATCTGAGTGTAGTGGATTAGATTATTATTTCCAGCTCTTTGCCACTTTTCTGTTTCAGGATTTTAAAATCAAGTTCTACATCCTATGACTTTGAAGTATCTCCAATAGAACAGTCAGAGAAAATGTCTCCATCCCACTTTCTTTGACTAAATCAATGTAACAATATTTAAATTCTGAATAGATGATTTAAGAAGAATCTTGCACTGCCAATCACTCTCTAGTGCTCCCATCCTCCATCATGAGAACAATACGTGCTAGTTTAGGGTATTATAGCTACTTCAGTCCAGATTTCAGAATGATTGATCTATCATTGAACCTGCTCTGCAGCTTGAAATAGAGCTACCACAGCCAACTCACAAACCTATGAGAAATAAATACATGTTGGAAGGAACCGAGGTTTTAAGAAAAAGTTGACTAATAAATTGCAGTTTTGAGAATGGATCTGAAAGTCACATTGTAAGACTGAGTCACCAAGAGAAGTCTCTGAGAACCCACCACTTAACATTTTCACTTTATACACTGATGACCCAGATTTAGTTACACACCCACAGTCAGCTGCAAAGACAAGTTTTCTTTATACAGGGGTTCATCTCCCCCAGTAATTTTATGCAACTGTGAAAAAGAGAAATATTTCTATTCAATAACATCAACTCAATAAATGTTTATTCTAAAAATAAGTTAAGAAGAACACATTATTTTTGAAAGAGGCAAAGCATTTAAATTGAAATAAGAATCATAGCCAACAAATTCTAAGTGATAAAATAAATAGAAACACTAGGATATTAATAATTTTAAACAAACACAAATACAAAAGTATCTTTCCAAAAAGTAGAGATTATGAATGTTAAATTGTATAAACATAGATAAAAATTAAAAAGATTAAAAAGAAATCTACAAATAAAATTTTAAATTAAATTATTACCAATGGAATCGTACTTATATTTTTTTAAAAAAAACTTTATTTAGTGTAGTTTTGTAATATACATCACAGATCTTAAAATCATTCAGAGCCTTATGGCAGTTGTTACATTTCTAGCATTTTGTCTTAAAGGCATCACTATATCCAAGAACATTCAAATAAAGCAATCTGGAACAGTAAAAAGCTTGATATGTCACTAATACCAGACAAGAGTAGGATAATAAAATAATTTATTTCTTTACTTAACTTAATACTAGTACACAGAAGTAAAAGCAAGTTATAATAAGTGAATATTTCTGAGCCATGAATTTGGCATTTGAGCCAATATTCTACAACATATTTTCTGTGTGTCCAGGATGATGTTAAGTATTCTATTAAAGGTTTAGCTGTATTTTTAAAATGATGCACCTCAAATTTTTCTTATGGAGATATTAATATATGCTTGTAAATTATTTTAATTAGAAACTTACATTAAGTACATTGTAGCCATTTGAAACTATCATGCTAGGAGCATAATGTGTGGCATATAAAATATGCAAAGATATGTTATATATTAGCACAGGTATTGTAATGCCAATTTTATGGTATAACATACAGAATATTCTTAGAAGAGAAAAGGTAAAGCAGAAATAAATTGGTTATCTCTTTTGTATTTTCTTCTCTAGTATTTTACTAGTTTCCCCAAATGAGCATTTGCTACTTTCATTGTCCTAAAATTTTATAATTTATTACTCTGAGCAAATAGATTATCCAGACAGTAACCAGGAGTATAAATTCATTGTTTTATTTAAACTTATACTTTGATATTAAATGGATCAAAATAACATACATTTAAGAATCTTTAGAAAATCAAAATAAATAACTTTTCAATTAATGAGATTTGAGAAAGAAGGACTTTTATGTCTATCAAGATTATGTATTCCCAAAACTTCCAATTCTATGAGGCAAAAACCAGTATTCCAAGGTAACTCAAGAAAGACAAGGCTAAACTTTCAGAAAGGAAATTATAATCAGAAAAGCTTGAAGGAAAACTTACCTTGGTACACCATGATGCCAATCTTATTTGGAAAGAGCAGGCTGATTGTTGTGCTTAATCTACTGAAACTAAGCAAACTAAAAACTGCTGCTGTCATGATGAGATTTTTCTTAGATGTGAGGCATTCTGCTTAATATTCATGGCAACAGATCAGCTCATAAAGTCAGTGGAAAACTAACTCATGTTTTTGTTCTCTCTCTCTCTCTCATACTTAAATGCATATATGCACTCAAATTCTTAGTCTTTTCTTCATAGATCTAAACGAGACATAATAACTTTTTGAATATGAACATTATGGCTTTCCTTTGTTATCCTCCTCATGATTGGCATTCTGTTTTCATTGTGGAAATCACCTAACAAAGAATTAATACTTCTGCTATGGAACCTATGGTTCTAGAAAAAAATGGGCAAAGATCATAAAACTTAAAACACTTTGGGGGGAGGGGGTTGAGACACAGTCTGCTCTGTATTTTAGGCTGGCCTTGAACTCATGATGATCTTTCTGCCTCAGCTCCTAAGTACTGAGATTACAGGCATGCACCACTATGCCCAGCAATTGACAACTTTTTAAAGGAAACTTCAAATTCATGGGATTGCAGATAGATTTAATGGATTATTTTTGAAAAATAAGAAACATAAATTTGCTTTCTAGTATATATTCACTTTTAGTTTTCTGTAATAGCATTTTCACAGGTTTTCACTTTCCCTCCATAGAACCCAGATAATTGGCAGAATTAGTTCTTCTTTATTTTCCAGCTTTTAGGTCATACTCTGTGAGTGAGTCAAATACACCAGGCTACTATTGTGAGTGAGGTAAAATATTTTTTCCACAAGGCAGATTTTAATTATGATTTTATTTGAAGTATATCAGTAACATGATAAAATTTGCATTTGCTATTCTTCTCTAAAATAATAGGGCTTTTCATGCTTTATTTTTGCTCAAATCCATCATTTTCCTTGAAATGTGTGTTAAAAATATTCAAATGCTATTGAAACCTCTACTGAAATAATTACATTATTTTGCTGAATATTACTATAAATATTTAATCCACAGTAGATTAGTTACTATGATTATGACTAAATTTCATTACTTAAAATTCTTAAATGTTACTAACCAGTCACAAATGAATAAGTGGTGCCATATGAATTCTCCAAGATAACCTTATCAAGTATTTCATCTGATCCATTGCTGCTCCTCCTAAATTACCTCAATTTAATACTATCAAACTAGATTTGAACTAAAGCTAAAATGTCACGGTTTCTTTGTGAATAATCATTTGCATGTCATATTATGTAAATTGGTATTCATACTATTGAAAGAAATATCATTTTCAAATTTTCCCATATTATTCAATAAACAGACTTTTAATCACAAATCAAGTAGAATTTTCATAAGTTAATTGATATAGATCCAATAATTTTATAAATACATCTCACTTCATTTAATTCAATTTGCAATGCTCTAGGTATTAGCTTCATCTCCAATATACAGACAAGTAAACTGAGACTCTATGTTTAACTAAATTGTCCAGAATCATCCAGATGATGATAACTTATAACAAATGCATTCTCCCAAATATCTATGTCTAAATTTGTAAGCACATTTTATACAAAATATAAGATTAAAATCATAATTAAGAGATAGTACCAGATATAGAGTGACCAAATATTTTGACTTGCCTAAGACTGAGGACTCTCCTGCTATATGTAAATCAGCCTTAAATATCAGATTTTGAACAAATGGTAACAAAAGTACACTACTAACAATAATACATGACCAATAGTAAATACAACTTTTGATTGATTAATAATCTTGGAAACAAATCTTAAAACTTTAAAGCAACATTTTTTTGGGTCAGTAATTTGGGTTGAGCTCATCTGAATATTTCTGATGGTCTTGGCAGTGCTTACTCATGGTGCTAAAGTTAAGAGTTCTCGCTCACATTTCTAGTGATGACCACTGGCTGCAGTTTGGTGCGGGCCATTACCTGGGATGATATATATGGATAGCAAGGAATATACACTCAGTAAAGTAACTCAAGATAACTCGTGGTAACTGACCCTTATTTCCAAAAAAACATCACTGTATACTCACAATAATCTCATGTCAATTCATTCTACTCTCTAAAACTGTCTTCACCACTTTTTACTTGTGCTTATTCTCTCAGATAATGATTTGTTACTAATTTATTCCAGAAAAAAAATAAGAAAAGCTTCTTTTGTCTAAAAAAGTTTTCCCTATAATAGGCCTTAATATGAGAATTGATAGATTGTCTATGAATATAATGCCAAGCATTTCTCTTCTTGTATTAAATGCACCTACCCACTTACATAAAAAATATTTGTGCTACCCATGGATTGGATATCCCAGGGGGTAAGAAAAAGAGAGAATAAGGAGATTGGACTAATAGTTTCAGAGTTTCATCACTGCAAAACCATGATGATAGTAATTATCCCCAAATTTATCTATACATGCAACACAATATTCATCAAACTCTTAAGAGTATTTATTTTTAGGTTTTGATAGAAATTGATAAGGGGATCCTAAAATGTTTATGGAAATAGAAAGTTTGAAACCAAGAAATACAGTCTTTTAAGAACAAAATCTGAAGACTTACATTTTTCATTTTAAAATCTGTTAAATGCCACAATAAGTAAGGCAATTTGGGAATAGTATAAAGACAAGCATAAGGATTCCTGAAATAGAATTAATAATATAGAACTAAGTCCCTTAATTTATATTGATTATCAATTGATAAATTATAATTTGGTCAATTAATTATTGACAATAGTGCTATGGAAGTTCAACTTGGAAAGGATAGTCTTTTTAACAGGTCATATTAAAACTACTGGATATGAACCATCAAAAGATAAATTTAGATCCCTACTTTACACTATAGCAAAAAATAACTTAAAACATGCAAATGGTCGAGAAGCATATGAAAAAAGTATCAACATCATTTATCAAAAGAGAAATATGCAAATGAAAAACAAAATGAGTTACTGTCTTACTTTATAATAGAGTGGCCATAATCAAAAAGAACAAAAAAATTCTAGTGTGTGAAAAAGTAAATTTTATGTATTTTTGTTGTAATATAAATCAGTGAACCTAGTATGAAAAATATAATGGAATTTCCCCCCCAAAAAATCTACAATTTCTTAATATCCTATTTCTTGGTATGTATCTCAAAGAAATTAAATAATGATACCAAAGGAATATTGCATTTCCATATTTATTGTAGCACTATTCACAATATCTGACACATGGAACAAACAAAATTGTCAATAAATAAATAAATGGATAAATAATATATGCTATATTTCTACATTGGGATATTATTCAACAATAAAGACAATGAAATTCTGTTATTTGTGCCAAAATGAATAGAACTAGAGGGCATAATGTAAGTGAAATAAACAATGCACAGAAAGAAAGACAAACATTACATGTCACTTGTTGATGCTAAAGAATTAATCTTATTGAAGTAGAGAATAGAATAGTTATTGTTCATATTGTCATAAACAGAGGAGGAAAGATAGAAAATGATTCTATAACAGACACTGAAATACACTTATATACAAAGAATTATTGCTTCTCTTCATTAGCACAACAGAGTAACTATAGTTTACAATTTATGATGTTTTCTAAAATACCTAGAAAAGCCTGAGATTTCCCCCATATATAGAAATGACAAAGGTTTAGGAGATGGAAATTATAATTTTACAGACTGAATCATTATTTATTGTATATATGTGCTGATTTATGTTAGTCTAATAGATATGTTCAAGTATTATGTTCCAATTAAAAGTAAAATATAAAATAAAATTCAGAAAAATCATCAAGCTGTACAATGTTTTGAAGTTGCCCATTGGTTAAATATCCATTCACAGTGTGTTGATCTTAATAAGTGTCTGTTTCTATATCAGAGTGTTTTAAATTCAGCATTATTAATATTGGGAATGGTTAATTCTTGTGAAGGCAACTTGCCAGGCCGCTATTCATTAGATGACAATGATATTCCTCCTCAAGTTATGGTAATTATAAAAGCCTAGAAACACTGCTAAATATCCCTTAGAGGGTGTTGGGGGAGTTTACTAAGAAACACTACTCACAGTTTCAAAAGAACATTCTTGTTTTAAAATCTAACAACGGAAGAAACCAATTGTAGAATACCCAAAAACTCTCAGAGCACACTCAGTGTTTCCATAGAAATCGTCATATGAAACTAAACAATGCACAGAAAGTATGTGTACACTGGGCGCCCCATGTGGAGTGCTCTGTAGATGCTTTTAAAAAATGTCCGTTTCATCAAATTTAAAAAGAAAAAATCTGACACATGCTACATGGGTGAACTTTGATGCCATCATGCTAAAGGAAACGAGCCAGTAACAAAAAGACATAGTTTATGATCCCAAGTATAACTTATTCAAAATCAGAGACTGAAAATAGACTGCTGGTACCAGGGGCTAAGAGAAAGAGAGAATAAGGAGATTGGACTAATAGCTTCAGAGTTTCATCACTGCAAAATAAAAGCAATTGTGTTTGGTCCCATGACAATTCAAGTGAAAATAGCACTACTGAACTGTACAATCAGAAATGATTAAGATGGAAAATTTTATGACACATTTTTATCACAATACAATAAAAATTCAATACTAGGAAAATGGTTTATAGATCTACATATAAATCCAATCTATAGAACTTCTAAAGGATAGCATAGGAATAATTGTTTTATGAAGTTAAGCTAGGACATGAAACACCAAAAGCACAAAATGCACAAAATTTTAAAATTATAAATTAGAGTTATCTTTTGTGCTTCAAACTCCACTGTTTAAAAAAATCCAAAGTTTTGGCAAAGATGTGGAAAATCTAGAACCTTGCTGCACTTCTACTGAGAATGTAAAAATAATGGTGTAATCACTTCGGAAACCAGCTTGATGTTAGTTTATGGAACTTTGTTAGAGCAGCCAGATAGCCTAAGACATATATTTTAATAAAAATTTGATTGAATATATTAAATCAAATCTCTCCTTAGATGTAAGAATATTGTACCCTGGCACTGTGAAATTCAGATGATGGTTTCAATGTGAAAACTTGATTACTACTTTTTATCAGAAATCAGTCTTTGATTCATTTTCCATTTTCCTGAATACATGGGAATTAATACAACTGAGAGCAAGGCAGTGGTTAGAGGTCACATGACACCTTGGCGGGAACACCCTTGGAATTTTTGCCTGGTTTCATCATTGCTTGTTCTGTTTCTTTCTCAAGTTCTTACTTATTTCAGACTGAACTGGAAATGCACTCTACTTTCTCTAAATAAGATTAAGAGTGATAAAAGTTGATTTCCTTCATAGAGAGGAATTTGTTTCTTAAAATACCATAGACAGTTTGGGGTTTGATACATACTTAAAATTCATACAGTCCCATATTTATTGGTTTCCAATACCTCTTTGCAGGTGTATCTTAATATTATTTAAAGTCATTTCACTGTTTAAAAGCTGGGATAGTTATACTTAATGCATAGAGAGATATTGCTAGTCTTAATTTAAAAATATATAACATTATATAAGTATTCCTGAATATTTACTAAACATATATACATGTACCTGAATGAATATGGTATACAGATCTTAGTCACTTTTCCTCTCAATGGGACAAAGTACAGAAATCCACAATTTACAGAAGGAAGGATTTATTTTGGTTCATGTTTTAGAAATTTCAGTCATTGAATGAGCAGTTGAATCCAGGCAGAAATAGAATGGCAGAAAAATCTGAAGGAAGAAGGCTGCTAATAGAAGGACAGCCAGGAGGTAGAGATAGAGAAGGGAGAACGCCAGAAAAAGGCTATATATGCCCTTCCACGCCACAGCCCCAGTGACCCGTCTCTTCTAAGGAGAACCCTCCTCTTAACAGCAAGTCAGCAATAAGTCCTCATGATCCAATCACCTTGCAAAAACCTCACCTACAAGTGCGTGAGTCTTTGGAGGTACAATTAGATGTAAATCCTAAAATTATCTATTATCATTCCACTGATAGATTTTTCCTATCACCATAGTGAGCTTTAACTTTAGCTCATCGCTCTGCTGATTTTGTTCATTTCTCATTCATTCCAGTGGGAAATATTTGTCTGCTTACCTGTCTCTCACTATTATAAATATTTTCACTGAATCCTTCAGTGTACACAGAGAATCCTTAGTTCAGATATTAATATGCATCAATGAGATACATTCCAAACAATAAAACAGGTTTCTACATGTAGATGGGAAATCAACCCTGTCAGTAAAGGGATATGGTTTGTATATCATGGAGAGATATTTTGTGTATTCTAAGTCCTACTGGAGATCTATAACAATAATTCTAATGAGTTGTTTATAGTCTAAATATTCAAAATTCTACTTTCATAGATGCTTAAACTTTGAATTCTCTCAGGGGGCCAAAGCATTTTTATGGTAATATATATTGGACTCTATTTCATAAACCAAAATATCTATTCGAATCTAAGAAAACTTTAGATGATGTGTTTGTCTAAAAGTCATACATGTTGTGGAAGTAAACTGACAAATTGGTTTGCTGCATCTGTAGGATCTCTTTTAAAAGTAGTGAGTAATTCAAATGCTTTCTCCCTAAGTCTTTCTATCCTAAGGTCCTTTATTGTGGGATTTCCAGTAAAAAATTGTTTGCAGAAAATTTAGGCTATGATTGTCCAGAAGCCAATCCAGAGATAAGGGTTTATGTGAAAGTGATTTGCTAGAAAGAACTCTGAAAAACCTGTTAGAGGAGTGGGGATGGGGAAGCATTTAGGCAAGAGTACAGTAGCAAGCAGGCCCCAAGGAGGATGTCTTCGGCTAAATCCTGAAGAAGAGCTTTAGGGACAATGTTGAACATATTTGGGTGTTGACTGCTCCATCATGGTGAAGGGGAACCAGACAAGTTATATTCCACCCCACTGGTCAGTTCTTATTTAAAGATCTCCTGTTAAAGAAGGAGGACATAACATTAAAATACCAGGCAAATTTGGCTTTACATGCACACAAGGAAGCCAGGTTCTGGAGACTTTAGAGCAATGTGCAAAACAAAGAGACACAGGTGGTTCTTCTTGGGAGCAAAAACCTGTACACTTATGTTATGGTACACATAGAAATCCTGAAATGCATAAAAATTATAAAATAGTTCCAAGGAGTAAGCTCAAAGGATGAAAAATTTTTGCTACTATATCACAATTCTTTATTGCAAAAAATGACATTATTTTGAGGGATGGTACTGTGTCTACTACCATTTAATCAAGACTTAGATCAGAATTTGTCTATTCTATTTATGGTACTACCGCTTCCTTCACTTTTGATCATTTTAAGTGTGATCATGAGACTGTTATCTGGTAAAGGTGAAATCTGCTTGAGGCTTCTGAGAAATCTGTTTCTCCCAGAAATGATATAATCACTCTTCCTTGCTTTTTTTGTGTCCAGTGTTGCCACTTGTGTCTAAGGTGCTTTGAGATACTGTACCCATCAAAGTACCATCAGTGAAGGACTGAAAAAGTGTGAGTATCAGAAGTTATCATGTAACCAACACAGAAACTGCCAATTTTAAAACATCTGGTGGAACAAACAATGAATGATATTTTGATATAAATCAGAAGTCTTCAATCTAGAATGTGTGTAGCTTTGATTCTGTCAAAGACTTCTCTACAGTAGAAAAGCACAAACTATACATAGGTCATGATCTTTAGGTTTTCATCTTCCATAGTCTTTAATAAAACGGATTTGGCTAACACTGGCACACAGGTGAAAGTGGTGCTCTTATTCTTTCTTTCCTCTTTTACATTCCCCTTCAGCCTTTACACAAGAAATATTCCCACTCTCTTCCTGAACATTGTCCCAGGTGGTAAAACTCTCCAGGAAACCAAGAGAACAATTTTCCAAAACCATATTGGTTTGGGGAACATGAATAACTATGATTACTGGGAAACAAATAACTTTGTGAAGCAAGTGGCTTTCACTTCTCTGCTTTTGAGGTAATTGAAGGTGAATCAACTCAAGCTGTCAGCTAACGCATCATTAAAATAATATTTGATAATATATATCCAGGTTACTTTTGCATACAGTTTTGAAGGAGTTCAAAGAATTGAATGGTTGAAGCAAAATTTCTGTTTCTTTCCATTTTGTATCAAGGCTGTCAACACTACATTAAGATTTTAAAATAAAGGAAAAATGCTATTTGTTCAACTGTGGATAATTTTAGCGATAAATAATTCATATAATAATTCAAATAATAAAAATTCATTCATGAAAACAAAAAGAATATCTATTTCACGAAGTGTTAAAACCTCAGTAAAATTTTTCTAACCTAATAACTTCCTTAAAATGCTACCATGCCTACATTCTTTGACTGTGTTTTTTTCTAATAGCCTATATTTGTGAAACATAATACATACAGTCATTGTGGGGAATTAACCCTTGTACATCCTTTTAAATTCCCCTTCTTTCTCATCAATGATGACAAAGTCATTTCAATAATTAACACCTACATACTTCACAACAGATTTTAAAATAATACTTACACTATACACATATTAATAATTGGAATATGATAAAGTGGTCAGTGGAAAATTTATAAGCAGAAAACTACATCATATTACAAAAAAGAAGTGGGAGAATGGAAAAGGAAATAAGTAGAAAAATGATGTGACATTGTCAACTATTCAGAGTATACTTATTTACATTTGGTATCAAGATAATAGGTTATTTTATTTAGCTGAAAAATCCTAAGAAGTGATAAAGCAATACTATGATTAATATGATTATTATTTTAATTTTATTTTATGGAAAAAAGTTAAAACAAAATTTCATAACAGAATAAGAGGAGAATTGCAATATTAACACATTACATGTTATCTTTAAAATAGTTGCTGAGGGTACAAGATGTGGGCATAAAATTTTCTCCAATTGATATCAGTGAAATCATTTCTTTTTAATATTTTAATTGTATAACTTCTTTTCACTTTTCCCCATTGTCCTTTCCCCTTTCATGTATCCCTAGTTATATTTCCTTTTGAAAAATTCTTCCTATTTCTTAACGTCTATTATGCATTTTAGAACTTATTAACTCTTTCAGTTACTCATCCAAGGAAGAGAATGCAGTATAAACAAATGAAAAAAGTCAGATTCCCCGAATTCAAATATCCAGTCAATAAATGGTCATTTGAGATGAATGCACACTTCTAGGATGAAGAAATACAAATGGCAAGTACATATATGAAAAAATGCATCACAGGTCATTTGAGAGCTGCATATTACAATGCCAAGATTTCATCTCATCCCAGAAAGAATAGTTGTCATCAGGAAATCAATGACTAAGAAATGTTGGAAGATCTATGGAGAAAAAGGAATGTTTCTCCACTGTTGATGGGAGCATAGATTGTCAAAACCACTGTGGAAATCAGTGTGAAGATTATTCAGAAAACTAGAATTAGAAGTCCCATTTCACCCATGTATTCTTTTTCTGGATATCTTCTTGGAAGAATTAAAAAACATCATATTCCAGTGATATATAAGCACCTACGTGTGTAGCAGCACAATTTGTAATAACTAAAACCTGAATATAACCAAGTTCTCATCAACTGAGAAATGGACAAAAAGTTGTGCTATTTTTATACCATGAGTACTACTCAGCTATAAAGGAAGATAAACTTGAGACTGCTATAGGTAAATAGAGGCCACTTGAGACCATATTCATACTTGACATAAATTAGCAATATTGTTTTAGCAGTCAACATTTACACTGTACTATGCACCTGTTTTGTGAAACCATTTTAGTATTGCAACAAGAATGATAATTTAGGAAAAGATCAAGCAGAAGTATATAAGCTTACAAACTACTGTTCAGAGTTGTTAAAGATATTTGAAAACCAGTGTTTTTAAATACTTTTATTCAAGAATTTTTAGATTCTTGATGGAAGAGTCTGCCACTGATTTAGAGACCTTTGCCCCTTAGTGATTCTTACATGACTTCAAGAATTTAATTTAGAATATATCCAATTTTGTTTTGTGCAATCATGTTGTAAATGATGCCAGTGTTCAATTTTGGCAAATGTGTGTAGTAGCATTTACTGCCAAAAATGCTTGTGAGATAATACAATGTTACCAATTGTATCTTATTCTATTTTGTAATTTTATAATTTTGAATGATTTAAGTCTATGAGACTACATTCTTTCCCCAGTATTTTTAAAATTATAATTTTTCCTTTTATCATGTTCTCTTATTAAGACATTAACAGTCTTGCTTTTTATTTAACTTATGTTTTCATTTTTGTATGCTGTACACCTGTGGCATATGTGTATCTTAGGCTAACTTTAAAATGTGAATTATTAATTATGTCAGCAGACAGCAGGATAAGAGATACCAGACTCAATTGCTCTGTTCCCTCCAAAATAACAACAAGTACAAGTACTAGTTACAGGAAAAACATCCCAGAGACAGATTATCATTAAACATAATCACTAGTTAAGGAATCTGCAGTATAATAGTTTAGCATAGTACTGAGTATCCTATGCAAAGTAAGTAGGTCAGAAAGGATGTAAAAGATATCCAAATAGGAAGAAAAGCAATTAAGTTGTCTCTATGGACAGATAGTATGATCTTGTATATAGGAACCCTAAAGACAAAATATTATTACAGCCCTTAAAAGAATACCATAAAATTGCAGATTGAAAAAGACAACATGTGAAAATCAGGAGCATTTCTACTAACAAATTAAAATATGAAAAAAAATCAAGAAATGCATTCTTTCTACCACAGCTACACAAAAACATTTTGGGATAAAATTTATTCAACAAGAAAAAACAATTTAATAATGAGTGTGCAGAAAAAGTAGAATGCTTGTGCATACTAACTTATGCATTGGGACTGGGAACAGAAATTGGATGCAAAAACATGAAGAAATAACCAGCACTTTATCAAACTTCTGGATACACAGTTACCATTTGATAGAACAATTCCAGTCTGAAATATAAAGTATGTCTGTGATTTATGAACATTTGAGTTGCAAGCTTTCACAAATATGAACAGAGCTCACATTATGAGCATCTGTAGATGAGAACAAATAATAGAAGTAGCTCATGCGTCTGCTGGCTATTGTCACAGATGTGCTGCTGTGTGCTTAGTACAGTGCAATAGTGTACAGTAGAACAGTGCTTAATAAGAATTCAGGATGTCCAGAAGCAAGAGGAAGAATAGCAGTGTTGTTTAAGGCTTTACTACAAAGTGCAAAGTGATAACAAAGGAAACAAATATGAAAATATGGCACAAAATTCACTTTGTCAGACTTACAAATGAATGATTAATGTATGTTCTCCCAGAACAGAAGCAGTTCGTATGTCAGAGACTTATCCAAGAGAAATGAGACTTTGTATCCATACAAAAACTTATACACATCCGTAACAGCATTACTTATAAAAGATAAAAAGGAGAAACAATCCCAACATTTGCCAACTGATGAATGTTTTTAATGTATCTCTGAATTAGAATATTATAAAAATTAGGTAGTGACACATGGTACGTTGATGAACCTTTCAAACATCATGCTAAGTGAAAGAAACCACATACAAAAAGTGAGATATTGTATTATCTCATGTACATGCAAATATACATGTAGGCAACTAGACAGACAGACAGATAGATAGATAGATAGATAGATAGATAGATAGATAACAAAAATTACAGTTGTAGCTCTCAGGATTGGAGTGGAGGGGAACTAGAGAAGGATTACTAAAATATATGAAGCTTCTTTAGTGAATGATGAACATATGATAAACTTTGATTATGGTGATAATTGCACAAATCTGAATGTCCTAAAATTCCTACATTTTGTATTGTTAATGGGTGGTTTTTATAATACAAGGATTATATCACAGTGAAGACATTAAAATGGAAAATTTGCAGTGTCCAATAATGTGCCTGAGGGTACAATTTGGCATACTCAAACTGCACATGTGGATGGAATATGCTGAGTCTAAGAACTATTACATTTTTGCCTTTTTTAATTGTGATTTCAACTGTATGAAAAAGTCACTTAGATTTGGGCTATTCAAAGTATGGTTTACCAACTTGGCAAATCACTTTAGTACTTGCAAATTCTTAGGCAGCATTCCTGAGCTATTCACTCAGAATTTGCATTTTATCCTGACCTCAGGTGATTTATAAAATCATTTAATTGAAGAAGAATTGGCATAATGTGTAACCTTTGCCTATAATCCTTTATTGCTCAGGTTTTCTCAGTTTATTCCTCTTTGCTTTCAATGATATGTTCAGTGAGGCTACTCATCACTCTCAGTGATATCTTCATTCCATAAACTTAATAATTCTAATCTGTCACTCAAATCCTTGCTTTGTATCATTCCCTGCAAAGCGTAGTGTCAATGGCAAATCACAAACTACATATTACCAGCATTACCAATGCCCTTACTTCACTGTGTATTTACCTTGAAAACACCAATTTTAGACACATCTTCCTTTCTTTCTTACTGTTATTGCATCCCCTCAGTTTTACAAAAGAAAATCAACTTGCATGCCTTGGTTCCTTTTAGAAATTTGTGATCTCTGTTCTCAAATGAAGCTTCAGGATTTTATGTGCTTTTATTGCTATTTTTATTTCCAAAACTAGTTAAATTTAAACCTCAATTGTACCACTAAATAAGATCATTCACCTTTCTAAGTCACCTTTCTAACATTTTCAGAATTCTGAGCTTTGCAATCTTAAACTTATTTGTCACTGCCCCATATTAATTATGCTTACAAATATTATAAATTATATTTCTGCTATTTGTAATGACAGTATGTTCTTTCTGTTTAAGATTTTGCTACCAAAAATAGCTGTGCTCTTGTTTTCATCCCTTCCAGGAATCTAAGTAACCCCCACCACATTTGGTCAAACCTGATCTCTCTGGTTCTTTCTTTGATCTCTAAAAAAATGTGATCAAATGTTTCTTGTTTTAAAACAAAACAAAATTAACAAAATTGAAAGAACAAAAAAATACTTTTCTTTCTTGGATAGCTATATTACCCATTCTATTTTAAAAACTCTATAGCTCTGTTGCGCGGTCTACTATTTCAAAAATCTATCTTAAGTGTTTCTGCTTGATCTTTATTAACCCCATCTTTGATATTTGTCTGAATATTTCAAAGTTTTCTGTAATTTCTTTGATATTTGTCTGAATATTTCAAAGTTTTCTGTAATTTCTAGAGTTTTCTGTATTTCTAATAATTTTTCTGCAATTATTATTAAATCATTGCTATCATTTATTATTTAATAATAAAAGCATTTATACATATGGAGAGTTACTTAAAATGCTTTTCACACTTGGATCTATGGCATTAGTTCAAGCATATGGATCTGTCATTGTTTTTATTTATGAAACAATTCAAAATTTTATGTTTTCTCTAATTTCCTTAGGTACTGATTTTTACTTCTGTCAGACTCTGTTTTTCTTCATATAATATGGAGACATAATTCAGTTTGTTAGTACTGAATTCATGTTCGCATATTATTCATATTTTAGTTTGAAAACTTACATTTTATTATTTTAGCAAGCACACGTCTACTACTTATTTAAACTTAATTTTATGTATAAATGATTTTAGCAAAGCCATATTTCTTTTTCAAATGAATTGCTTTTCTTTTTGTTGCTCTTAGAAATTGTTTAAAAATTAGTAGATTTTATTCTTGGAGAAGAAGTCCTAGGATAAAATGAGAGGATTCAAGACTGGGAAAAGTATAATAAACATAATAATAGACGAAAAGAATCATTTAGTTCATTATAAGAGCTTTTCTATTCATGATGATGGACCATGCACATGTATTTATGTCAGAAACCCTGGCAAAAACAAACGAACAAAACCAAATGAGAATGAGAACCAAAATCTCTTGCCATACGTTACAAAAATGATATAAAATATATATAAATATTTGTAGATTCAATTTTTTTCTTTTCTTTTGCAGAATGCAATATGTGTGCACAATTATGTGTTAACAACATGTAACATGATACATGTTAACTTATTTTTGTCCAGTATTGTACATGAGTTGTACTTTAATGAAGATATAGAGCATTGTAAATTCATAAATTACAAGAAATAATAAAGGAAGTGGGGATTCAATAAATTTCTGAAGAGGAGGAAGCATATAAGACTGTTAATTGTAAACACATAGTGGGGAGGAAGTATAAAGGATACAAACTGAGACAAAAATAACATGTAAGAAACGCTGACCTTGTACCACATACTGGTGCTTGCCCTCCCAATACCAAGTAGAGGTCTCTCCCTCACATTTAAAGATGAAGTTTTATTTGTAACTAAAATTATATTCTAGAGAGTTTCTTAAAGGGGTGCTGGTAAACTGAATCTGAGTTATTTTAATATCTAGTTGGAGTTAGGAATTGGATATTGGCATTTAAAAATCCCTCATAATGACTAACAAATACACAGGAATTCCCTGTGGTGATCTACCACTGGACTGGAGAGGATCTAGAATGATTTTCCTGCCTAATTTTCTTATTCTCCAGAAGAGAGTGGCTGTCCCTTCCTGGGAACCAGATTAAGCACTGCCTCATGCAGACTACGTAGTAGTAGGAAAAACAAAGAATGCATGAATAAATGATCACATAACAGCTCATTAGAGTGCTAAAGATAACGTAAAGCATAGGAAGGCAACTGAAGGAAAGTTCATTTGAAATCATAGTGCCAGGAAATGCCTCTTTCTAAAACAATACATGTGAACAGTAAATGGAAAAGTGAATTGTGTATGTCATAGAATTATAACAGCTAGGGAAAAAAAGCAGTAAGTAAAAATGCACCCACTTACTTTCCATCATTTAAAATCTATCTGTTCAAGGTTTTCAGTTGTTATTTTAGTAAACACAGTGAGTATATAGATTTTTCAACCCATTAACAAATTTCGTTTACTATAAACCCTGCATTATTTCTGCCATAATATTCATTATTCATCAAAAGGAGTATACCCTTTTTTAATTGCATTTTAGTTTTATTAAATTTTACAATTAATGCCTTTGGAAGTATTAGTTGTATTACTCCTACAGAGGTTTATATCAGTAGACAATTTTATCAAGAGACTAGAATTACTGAAGTTCACAACCTGTACATGATGAATATTTCCTTTTTTTAATTTTTATTTAAAGAGAAAAAAAAACAAAACAGAAAAAGGGGTAGAAACAATACAGAATTTCAGAAAAAAAAGAAGAAATCACTAGTTGATAAATTACATATTGTCTTCTTAGACCTAGTTGTTCAAGTTACAAAATTAAAGCATACAAAGTGTACATTCAAACAGTGAGATTGCAAAGAAGTTCAGTGATCCAGTAACAACTTAGCAACATGGTTTTCAATCCTACACACTCAAACATACATGCAGCCATATCCTCTAGAACATTTTCTTTTCTTCTTTTTACTTTTTAAGTCCATTATCTGCTTAGTTATATCCTGTTTCAGGTTGCTCAGCACCTTACTGACTTGTTTTGTTGTTGTTATTTAGTTTTAATCACCTTATATAATTCCGTTGCAATTGTTTTTGTGTTTCTCCTCATCCATGATCCATGGATTAGCTTTTATTTTCCTTTGTTTCCATCAAAGGGATCAGTTTCATTTCCTATATGCTTTACTTTTATTAGCTTTTATCATTTACTAGTTTGGAAATTAGTCATTCTATTTCTATTCTTGCATATGTTGCTTGTATTTTTGTAAATAAATACATTTAAATATGTAAAGACTATGTGTAACTCATGCTACTATACATCATTGTTTACAATTATATAAATTCAATCTGTATGCTTGTGTTCGTGTAGTATTTGTGCATACATAGCCTGCCTTCTCCTCATTCTCCTGTCTTACTGCTCCAACACCTATCGTGAAATCGGCTATTATTTTTAGTCACAGATTGCAGAACAAAATGACTACATCATGAAACATCAAATACTTGAGCATAGGAATTATGTTATATTTAAAATATGCCAGCGTCTTCAGTTAAATGACTGATATGCAATTTTAATGTTATCAATTTTACAGACTTCTGCACTATTTCCATGTAATCACCAATCAACCTGCCATTCTCCAAAGCTTTGAGAAGAGTTTGAGTCTTCGTGATAGCGTTAATCATTGGGCTTTTTTTTCACTACATAACAGACTCAGTTCTGAAACAAAACTGTGATTTCTATGAGAAACTGGAACACTGATGATTGGCACTGATAATTGAAGACGGACACTTATAGAGGGTTCTGGTACCATTTGTTTTACGTTTATTGAGTGCTTACTCTTCTCTCTTTCTTTTATCTGGTTCTATTTCTCCCCCCTCCACCATGCACAGAATCCACAGTATTACTAAATTTGTTATTTGAGAAGACTCCAGTTCTTATACTTTCCTTCTGAAAGTTTCGGATCTTGATTTCACTTATAGGTTTGATTATAGAAATGAGAGCAAATGAGTATCAGGAGGCATGAGGTACCTAGGGTTTTGGGCACAGACATTTCCTACCCAGGGTCTCAGGGTTTAGCTTTTAAATCAAAGACTTAATGGGGGTAGTAGAGGAGAAAGGTACATAAAATAAGCAAAGTGATATTATAATGCTGCCAATCTGAAAATTGATAAATTAAGACCACAAGTATGGGTAGAAATAAAGAACTATTTTGTGGCTTGATTTGACATATGTACTTAAATCCTTATGGGTTTTTTTGTGTGAAAACACTCATTCACTTAAAAAAACAAAATTTAAAAAAGCTTGTTTTCTTTTCCATGTCATACTGAAACAATTTTTCAACACTTTTTTACAAGGTGCTTATTTTTTGGTAGTTATGGATTATTCTTCTTTGTTTGATGTATTTAGTAAAAGGTCTTTATTTGAAACACAGTTAAAACTGAAACACTTAAACCTGAAAATAAGCAATGCTTTTCAAAATACCACTGATAAATTCTTAAAGCCATAACCTGATACTTCAAAAGTGAAGTTTTTAGACTTGTTAGAATAGCTACTCCAAAACATTAACACCACCAGATTCTGATGAGAGTGTGGAGCAACAGCAATACTGGTTCTTTGCTGATGCAAATGCAAACTTGTGCAATCACTTAGAAAAACAGTTCAGCAGTTTCTTATAAGCTAAACAGAGTCAGACCATATGATTCTTAGCATTTATGCAAAGGGACATGAAAATATAACTTCTATACAAAAATTTAGGCAAAGATGGTCTCAGAACACAGCTTTATTCATAATGGCCCAAACTGACACCTACAAAGATGTATTTGTATAGTTGATTGAATAAATAAAAACTATGGTATGTTGTGACAATAGAATATTATTTGGTGATTAAAATGGGCTGTAAGGCATGACAAAATGTAAAGGAAACACAAATGCATGTTGTTTAGAGGAGAAGCCAGTCTTAAAAGTTTGAGTAATATGGAATTCCATTAATAATTCATTCTAGAAATGGTATCAGAGATAAGAGTGAGAGAAGAAAAAGTAGATAGACCACTGGGTGCCTAGGGGTAGTAGAACCACTACGTATGATACTGTAATGATGAATACATAGCATTATGAAGTTTCAAAGCTATAGACTACATGATATTAACTGTGAACACTATGAACATTAACTAAATGATTGTATCAATATTGGTTAATCACTTATAAGTAATGTACCACAATTATGCTACATGTTAATAATAGGGGAACTGTAAGAGAGGGATTGGCTGGGAAGCAGGGTATGCAAGTGCTTCCTGTACCTTCTATTAAATTTTCATTAAACTTAAACCTGTTCAAAAATAAATTCTATTAATTAAAGTGCATGTGGCAGGTTCATAGTCATGAAACACTGTTTACAATAGTTAATAATAATGAAGTATTTCTTCAGTAAGAGTTTTTCTAAACCAAAACAAAATTAAAGCTGTGTTTTATAAACAGTGTTATAAATGTATCAAGACAAAGTTTAAAATTCAACATAGTACAATTTTAGCAATTTGTCTCTGGGGTAAAAGTGATTTAAAAGATTTTTCTCTTACACTGTTCTTATATTTTCTAAATTACATACAATGAAATGTACATTGTATGTTTTTATTATGACACATTATGACAATAGACTATGAATGTGTACAGAAAACAAGAAAACTTGCAAGTGTCTAAGCTCTTGCTTTTATGACCTTCTCCTGAGACAATAATTTTCAAAAGTTTGATATTTTTGCATCCACGTTTTTTCTGTACATAGTAGTACACATAAATGGGACCAAGCATACACACTCTTCAGCGACTTACTTCAAAACATCATTATCTCTCAATATAATTTTTTGACAGTTGCTTCATTATTTATAACAGCTTTGCAGCAACTCGCAGCATGACTACATTAAAACGCACATAAGAACTTTTTTAGTAACACATGCTTACATTGCTTCAAATTTTAAAATTTAATTTTATTGGTACAATTTTGACATTCATAGTGATCACATACATCATCAGGGATGTGTATCTTTGCATGATATATCTTTATTCTTTAGTTTCCATTTCCCCACCTTCCCTTCAATCCTTATCTTCTATCTGCAAAGTTTGCTTCCATTGTTTTCTTCCATTCTTTTTCATTTTTATTTTTATCCATATTCCATTTCTTCCTTCTGCCTCTTTGTTCCCCTTCCCTCTCCTTTATTATTTTCCTTCCCCTTTGAATATTTCCTTCCCACTTCCCGATATTTATCCATTTGTTCTCTTGTGTGAGAAACTCAATGGATAGAGATCATTTTAAATTTTAAATTTAAATTTTAAATTTTAAATCAAAGTAAACTACTATGTAACAAATATTATTGTATATATTTGCCCCTTTACATAAATATGTCCATAGGACAAATTATTAGATATGTACTTGCAGAGCCATGCCATTAGTGTTTCAAACTAAAAGTTTCAAAACTTTTGTCAGTTTTTCCAAAAATTTCATCTGAAAATATTGCAGCTATGTTCACACTGATCAATGTAATGTGAGAAAACTAGATTATTTGCTACTTTACAACACATTATATGATAAAGCTGTTAAATCCATAGAGATCTGAGAGTTGAAATAATCCTTCTTTTTCGTTAACTTGTACTTTAAATATTTAATCTCTAAAGATTGAATTTATTCAAGGTGGATATTGTGACGATCGGTTGTATACACACATGTTGCAATGACTACCCAAATCAAGCTAAAACATTCATCACCAGTCATGCTATACATTAGCTGTTATTCTTTATAATTAAAAGTTTGTGTACTTTGTTAGAATATATTTCCCCAATTTCCTCCCACCTGCCACCTCACCATCCCTAGCAACTACATTTCCACTCTCCTACTGAGTTTGACTGTTTTAGATTAACCATTCATCACTTATTAGTTGTTTTCCTTCATGTTTCTCATTCACTTAGCATTATATTCTCAAGGCTCCACGTTGATGAAAATGGCAAGGTTTCCTTATTTTCTATGGCTTACTCTATTCTATTTTGTGTATTATCATAAATGTTTTAACCATTTATTTGTCAAAGGATGCTTATGTTGTTTCATCACTTGGAAAATGTTAATACCGTGGTAATTAATATGGAGTGCAAATAGCTCTTCAATAAACCAATTCCTTTTTTTTTTTTTGATGTTCATTGAGAAGTGGGATTTCTGGGTCCTATGGTGGTTCTATGTGCTTTTTTGAGAACCTCCATACTGTGTTGTAAATAGCTGTACCGATCTTCATTTCCACCGACAGTGTACCAAGTTGTCTTTTTGCCATGCCCTTTACATCACTTGTTAGTTCTTCTGTTTCTGACAGTAAGTATATTAATAGGAAAAAATGACATCTGATTGTTTTAACTTGTATTTCTCTGATGATTAGTGATGTTGAATATCTTTTAATATACTTGTTGTCTCTTAGTGTATCTTTGGAAAATATCTATTCAGATCCTTTATTCATTACTACAGTTTATAATAGTCTAGAAATAAATTCACAATATACATTAAACCAATAAGTGACAAGATGCTAAAAACATAAAATAAAGAAAGGAAACTTTCTCTAACAAATGCTAATGGGAAAATGTACATCCACACAATACAGAATTGGAATCTTATCTATACTATATACAATACTCAATTGAAAATGAATTAAAGGCACAAATGTTAGATTTGAAACTGTAAAATGCCTAGTTGTAAACATAGAATAAAAGAACAGTAACACTAATCTTAGCAATGATTTTTTAAATATGACATGAAAAGCACAAGCAACAAAAGCAAAAAACAAGCGTGTGTATATCAAACTGAAACAACTGTGCACAGAATGTAGTTTACATTGTACTGACTTTTAGTGAAGCTAAGCATAAGCTGTATGTTTTCTGAAGTGCTTGTAATTATCATTTCACAATTTTCATTGTATTAAACTTTTTATGTATGTACTGTCATTTCCTTTTTGGTTTATGAATATGAGGATGCTGTAATCACCATTTATCACATATTTTGCAACTATTTTCAAGTCACTCACTTGCCTTTTTATTTAACTGTCTTTTGTTGTATGAATATTGTTGCTTATTTTCATGAAGTTGAATCTGTTTAAAATTTTAAAATGTTTCTTTCTTTCCTCTGTCTCCCCCTTTCTCCACAGATCTACTACATATGTCTCCTTCCCATCCACTCCCGCAGTTGTGATTATCTTGAGCTGGCAACTTCCAGAATGTTTACTTCTTATTTCTGATAACTGTTTTAATGTTCTTAAACTTAAATATATCAGAAACTGAGTCTCTTAAAGAATATGAAATAAGAGTATTATTGTTTAAAACTTCAGCTACATGAGAATTTTCCCTTAAATATCATTGAGTCTATTTTTTGTATACTGGTATCTTATGTATTTGAAGTGTCACTTTAATATACATTGAATAATGTATACAACAGATACACACACACACACAAACACACACACACACACACACATATATATATATATATATATATATGATTCCTTTTCTAGATTTTCTTTCTGCTTTATCAAATTTTGTTATTTCATATACACATTCCACTTTGTTTCAATGGCTACAACCTCACTACCTATTTTGAATAAGGCTAATTCTCTTTATTATACTTGTAAGAATGTTGAGACACTTTTCATCTTTCTCCTACTTCTATATGAACCTAATGTTTGTTGGAACTGTTTAAGTAACAGAATACTCTTGGGATTTTTAAGTGAGATTACATTATAATTAGAAGTGAATTTATAGACAATATACAAATGTACAAAGTTATATCAAAACTATTGTACATTTAATATTATGAGTAAGAGAATGCAAAAAAAGTAAACACTTTCTTAGTCAATTATATACATGGCTAATTTTTACCTACTCTAATGGCCATTGAAGCACTGAATAATATTTATGGTTTAGGGTAAGCTTCTATTTGAGCTGAGTTTATCACAGTTTATAAAAAAATAAAAAAGAAAAAAAAAGAAAACCATAGAAACATTCCTGAAAATATAAGAAAGGGATATAAAAATAATTGAAAAGCGTCATCCACATGTAACAACTTCCCACAATGAATATATTTATTATGCAACACAATTTTGAATAGAATTAAATTTTCAAAATTTGATTTTATAAAAGAATGTTGAGCCATTGACTCCGCAAAGGGAACTCAATGCTAGAATGAAATAAAATTTTGTAGGATCTTCCAAACTGTCTAATTTGAATGCCACATTCTTGTCTTTTCAATGTAGTCCTGATATATAAATGATTTTAACTCCTTTTAATTGATTCTCCTCAATTCACTTTTATTAAATCTTTCTTTGTCAAATACAAGATAAAATCTCCTTGTATATTAAGGTAAATTTTTAACATAATATTAGTGTCACAGGTAAGAAACAATATAGAAAGAGGCTATATACTTTTCACCCATTTCCTGCAATGATAAAATCTTATAAAACAATGTCACAATATCCTAACCAAGAAATTAAAATTGATACGATATATAGATCATGTTTGCATTTCTTCTAACGTTTTTCTTACTTCCATATGAATTTTAAGCTTGTTGGGACTCTTTCAGCAACAAAATACTCTTGGGATTTTTAATTCAGATTACATTAAAAATATAAGTAAATTGATGAGAAATTGTACTTCTATTCATGCGTGTGTCATGGCTTTTTCTTCCGTTAAGTTTTTTATTATGTTGCAGATATCAAGCACATGAGTATTTTATTTTAATTGCAGAATTACAATATGTTTAATATTGTTTCTGTGGATGTGATGTACCACATTTCCCAACATGGATTGTAACAAATTTTAAATGCATTTAATACACATTAAATTATTAACATGTTATAAAAATCAAATCACATGTGAATTTGTGATATGTGAGCCTTATTAAATGAAGAAAGATATTTCTTTTTTATTTATTTGTTACTGTAAATCAAACCAAGGGCCTTACACTTGCCAGGCAGGTGCTGAACCACTCAGCTACATCCCTGGAGCAAGAAAAGTGTTTCTGTTTGTACAAAAGAGTTTAGTTTTTCATATATTTATTTTAATATAATGGTATGCAGTCTATGTGAATGATTTTCTAAATTAGCTTTTATTTCACATTATTGCAGTGAGAAATTCATAATTAATGTCACCAGACAATTACACTGTTGTAATATTTGGTCAATTTTTATCAATAGGAAACAAAAGCATAAACCTAGCACTAGCTAGGAAAAGCATAACACAAAATTCCTTTAGAATAAATAGGTTAAGTATTGATTAATTTACCTACATTTTTCTTTGATGACATTCTATTTTGGGTGGCATGCTGATCTTTGTTTAAATGCATTGTTTATCTTGTCATAACAATTGTTTTTTTATACACTGACATTTTTGTTTAAAATAGACTGATCACTTAAAAGGAAAAGCTATGATTTCTCTATTTTCAAGTTATTCTCTGGGCTTTGGTTTTAATTATGCTTTGCTTATCATGACAAGGAAGAAAGTGAGTCCCAGAAAGGGATAAAGAGCATTCAATGAGTGTTGTCTTCAAGACCAAAAAGAAATGTAAAATTAAAGAATTTAATAACCAGAGAAAAATGTTCCTCTGCTACTGTAATATTATTAGGCTGTTGCTGCTGCTGTCATTAGTATTTTCATGACCTGGAATAGCTGTCAATTCCCTTCTGTGAGCTGTTCCACACAACATTCTGGGCTATGTGAAATACTTGGGTGGTCTTTAGTCAGAGAACTTGTCTAGACACAATTAATTCTAATTTTTATCAGCAAGTTGACTGATAAAATAATGCAAAATAAAATACAAATATAGGCAAATAGTTGGGCACGGTTACTAAGGCAAAACAGAAAAGCGAGTCTACATTGAACTCAGAGTCTCTTTTCTGGACTAACTTTTTCCAAACCCAAAGAGCTGATAATTTAGGTTATTTTTAACTGTGGATGATAACCGAGGTAGGTATAATCACTCTTCATTTGTATTATTACTTTGCTAATGAAAAAGTCTGATGTAGAGCAAATTGAGGCAGAACCATAAGTAATGATTAACATTTTCTTCAGCATAGCGTCTCTGCTCAGTAATGTCTGGCAAACACTTTGTTTTATTGAATATTTAGTCTTAATTACTAGTAAATTGATAGAAAAACACTTAAACTTTATTTTCTTTAGTTCCCACAACTATAAATGAGAGGATAAAAACAATACATACTTCACATAAGCTACAAATAAAATAGTTTACTAGATGGAAAGTGGAAATAGAAAATATAATTACAGGTAAAGAGAACAGTTGCAAATATGCATAAAGATAAATATACATAGTATATATCCAAAGTGTGACCAAAGAAATGAAGACATTACTGTAAAGTTATCCTAAGAAATAATTTGATGTTAGACAATGAAGCGCTTTGGAAGCTAGGAAAATTTACTTTTGGTATTAACATCATTGAAGATAATTGAAGGTATTCTTTCCTTTTTAAAATGCTTCTTGTGCTTAATAATGAAACCTGTAACCATTTTTTCTTTAATATTGTTTTTTAAGACACCTAATGCTCTTTATGTGCTGAATATTTTAGAACTGCTTCTTTAGACTTCATACATGAAGAGTTATCATAAAAGCAAAAGTGGTTAGTTGTGAAATTTACAAATATATGGCCAAAATCATGGGTAAGTTTAACAGCAACTGATGCACAGCTAAAAATCAGAAAAGATTTCCTTTGGTTAACCTGTAGGGTACAGTTCAGAGCTTAATGTCCAGAAGCATTTCCATACGCTGTCTCTCAATACTGAAATTCAAAAGGGGATTTTCCCAGTTTCATAATGCCTTGAATTGTCTTTCTCTGTAGCTCATATTCTAGAGCCATATCTACTACTACTGGGAAAGTCATTATAGAGAGATAGCAGGGCTGCAACAGATACCCAATCATGAATGGGTTAAAAGCTATAAGCATAGAAATACATTTAGATTTACACATATATCTTAGCAGAATAGGCAACAGGAATAAAAGCAGAAATACCTTCTTTGACTGGACTATAAGAATGAGTAGCATATCTTACAGAGTAAACTGGTAATAAATGCCAAGTGGTACAGATGAAAATCCACTGCTCTCTCTCTCCCCTACATATACAGACAACACCAAAGAAAACAAATGCAAAAAATGTAGAAGGAAAGCCAGAATCAGTATATCCTGGTTCATTTACAATGCTGAATTTTAATCCTGAGGATAATAACAAGGGTTAAGACTACTAAAGATAGACTTTTTTTTACCATAGCAAAGACTTCAATTTATGCACAGCTTATCTTCTATCCCCAAACTGTGTCTTAAATATTGGTGCCTCTTTTATGAAGAAAACATTGTACTCTGCTTCAGATAAATGAGTGAGGTAGAGAAAAGCACAGATTTTACAAGTTCATTAAACCCACGTAATTGGGTATATAGTAATGTGCATTTAACAATAAATGGTTATTAAGCACCCATTCTGTGGCACACTATTTTACTGGTGTTGGTGACATAGTGCTAAATGAGACAAAGTCCTTGGTCTCATGAAACATATTCTCATGGATGGAGAAACCAATAATTAATAAATTAAGTGTTTAAAACACATAATCATATGAGGTAGAGATAAGTACTATTAAATTATTTCAGTTAGTAACATTAAATAGCTATGAATAGATTCTGCTCCTAAATCAAAGTGAACATTATTCATAAACAACTTGCAAGAATATAGGTCATGAAGAAGCACACCTCTTATGAATTTCCAGTTTCTTTCACAGAAGCAAATCCCTTATGTAAATTCAAATAAGCAATCATAGCATTGATCTATTACATCTTTTCTGACAGGGATACCTGGGACAATTTCTGAAGAAGTAGGTTGTCATTAACCTTGAGAAAAGTCCTAATCCTCTTAAGATATATTAAATATTTTATAGGTTGTTTCTTTATTATATTGGAAGAACTAACACTGATAATCTAAATACTTCTGTCCCAGAGAATAATTATTAATTTTCTGGATTTTTCAGTCAAACTCATAGTTGACAAAAAATGTGTCTTCAACAAAGGTGAGAACACAAAATCAGTGCAGAATTGTGTTGAAAAATATTTCTGGCTTCAGAGCTTCAACATTTCAGAAAGGTTGTTTCCCCACACTGAATTCTCTAACTCTGGATTGATGTTGTTAGTATATTTGACTACAGTACACTTCAGTTAGGAGTTTAGAGTGATCCTATTTTTTCTGTAGTCAGTATTCTTTGTTATATTGGAAGAACTAACCTTCTTTTTTTACCTTGGGTCCTGGACTTGTATAATTTGGCTACCCTTTTCATCTTATTAAGTTGCACATGTTTATTAATGTTATTGGTACAATTCAAATGTACATAATTACCAAGTTCATCATAAGGAATTTGTACCTATGCATGCTATATCTTAATTCTTCTTTTTTCCCATTTCCCTCCCCTACCTTTAATCCCACATTCCCACCTTATCACAAAAGTTTTGCTTCCATTTTAACCTTTTTTTCTTATTTTTCTCCTTTCTTTTTCTTCCTTTTCTCCTCCATTTTCTCCTTCATATTTGAACACTTTCTTCCTATTTCACAATATGTATAATACATTTTGGTCCTTATTTACACGTTGGGTTTCTCACACCAGAGAGACAATGCTATATTTATATGTGTGTCTGATTTATTTCACTAGAGAGTATGGACTTAAGGTACATCCATTTAGCTAGAAATGTCTCAAGCCAATCCTTCTTTATCGTTGAGTGGTTGTGCATTGCATAAAAATAGGTTGCATATTTTATCTTAACTGTTGCCACAGCTTGTAACAAAGAGATGAGGAATTGAGGCCTGGCTATAAAATAAGAGTAGCTGAGAATATATGGTGCATTTAGTTAGACACCAACACAATATTGCCCCTTTCTCTTTTCTTAATTGCTTCATATTTTTCATTATACTCATGCTTATTGAATGTCTATGAGTGCCATAGATGAAACTGGGACTTAGAAAATCATTTAATTTCCTGTGAAAGTTTTACTCATAATGCAAAATAATTTCATATAACTAAACCGCAGTGGTAAAATATGCATTCTACATAATTTTACAAAATCCTAGGAAACAAACATAAGAAATGATGAGGAGTTGCTGTCAGTGCAAAAATGCTGAAACAGGTAACTTTAATAGACACAGGGAACTCAAGATCAAATATGTAGTAGAGCATGCAATACCAACTTTAAACAAGATTCCCACCTAATAGTGTGGTCTATTTCTCAGCTATGGAAGATGTGGCCTATAAAAATAATATAATTTATATCAATAACAAACTGACAATTCTTTCCTGAGATTTGCTTTAATCAACAGCTATGTAGAATAATAAAGCAGCATTACTCATCACTGTACGCTACTCAAGAACACTAGTAAACTTCTTGAGTGTTCTGTGACAATTTTACCTTTTATAATTAACCCTCATTAAAAGGCTGCAATCTTTTCCAAAAGGATCTGCAATGACATAAATGTGTCTGAGAACAGCTGTGACACAGGTGTTTGATGTTTGGTTTGTCAGGAGCTATTCATCACTCATGCAGTGAATCTTTGTTCTTTTACTTTTTCATTCTGTTGAATTAAATGATGAAATATCCTTAGGTTTATCATTGTTTAGTTACTACAGGTAATAGCAAAGAGCTGGATGTATTTACCACTACAATAATGAAATCCTTTCTAATGTTTTAAGAAACACATTCTATGTTTCATTAGGAAGTATCAATGGGGAACAAGAGCTCCCTTTATAAATTATTCAATGGTCAAATTGGAACAATTCAAACACAAAAAACTAATAATAGTAATGGTATACATTATATTGAATATAAAAATAAATTCCTGAGTCTAGAGTAACGTTTAAAACAATGAGATAAAAAAGCGCTTTGCTGCAGAAAAATGGTAACTAATAAATTTAGATGTAACAATACAATTAGAAAATCACTAATTACCTTTAAAATTGTTAGTTCAATTACAGATTTAGGCACAAATAATACACATATGCAAAGAGCATTAAATGAAATTTGTACGAGGATAAAAAGTTAATATATTCTTATAGTACAAAGGAATGAGTTGCTTAGTAATTACAAGGGAAAGTATTTCCCCAATGAATAGATGCAAAAACCCTGAATCTAGACTTCAAACTCACCATGACCATAATGGCACAGAGTGATTTCATACATTTCAATGACAGTACACATATTACACTTGCAAAATTCTTAAAAAAACAAGGATAACACAAATCTGATCATAGGAATACCTTTTCATAAATCAGAATATGGGAAGTCTTTAAGATAACTGACACTTTAATATACCATAATTATGAAAGAAGAACAATGTGGATTTTGTAGTTAAAGAAAGATAAAGAGACCTGACAACTAAGTGCTATAAGAAATCCTTAGTTAGATTTTAGAACACAAAAACATTTTACAGATCATTTCAATACATTTTGGGAAATTTGAATATGAAATTCAAATAATTGGATCATTGCTGAGAATTTTGCCTATGATAACAGTAGAAGGATTTTGAAGGAGGCTATCTTTATTGTCTTGAGAAAAACAATAGGATGTTTTTGACTCTGTACCTACAAACAGTTCAAGTGTTTCAACAGAAATGATGGTATAATGAAGGAATGGGTTCAGAAATTGATTTTCGATGATCATCTTTTGAGGTAATTTTTAATTATATTGCATCACTCTCAGATTTTCTTAGGTGCTTGGAAACAAAATGCAGTATTAAAATAGACCTACTTTTGTGCACATCATAATTATGTGATAAATAAAACACAAGTAATTTCACTTAGTCTTTAAATGCTAATGAGAAACTCACTATGTCCTGAATTATCTACTAATCAAAGAACAAACAGGATTTGGGGAAAGAAAATGGAAAACAATAGTGAAATCTTGGAATAGAAATTAATGCTAAGTACACAAAAAGACAGAAAGAAGTTTGCATGATTGTCTTCACTTTTTTAATGTACCTTGAAGATAGGAATTTTTCAAGTTTTATTCCTTACTTGGTTTCTAGTATAATGCTGCCCCAAGTTTAGTGTTATATAGATATCTGAAAAAATGTTTTCTACTTTAATTAATTTCATATTCATATGGTACATTTGTTACTCTTAGAATTCACACAATGCCACTAATCAGAATCCATTCTTCACTGAGATTACCTTATGTTATGTTCCAGGATCCTATTCAAGTTACAATATATAAGGTATTTTTAGTTTTACGTGATGTTTAGACTCCTTTAGTCTTTAGCAAGTTCTAAATCTTGCCTTGTTTTGCATAAATTTGGCAGATTTGATGGGTATTGATGACCTATTGGGCAGAATATTGTCATTATTTCTAGCGTATTTCTCCTAACTAGTCTGGAGTTATGGCTTATGGGAAGAAAACAACAGAGAAAAAAGTATCATTCTCCTCAAGTCAAATGAAGATTTCATGCTATCACTGTTTAATTTCTATTGATTTTAATCTTGATTGTGTACCATGGAAAATATTCTTCTGGTGTCTCCACTGCACAGTCACTCACAGCCGCCCACATCTATATTATACTTTTTTGAGAGAAGTTATTGTACACAATCGACACTAAAGTGTAAGTTTTATGTGTCAAGTCCTTGAGAGGAAAAAGGCTGTAAAATATATTTGAAATTTCCTGAACAACATATTTGTCTATTCTTTTGCCTTTATGTGTGCAATCATTTTAAGTCTGGATTCATGGTTGATCAAAAATAATTTCTTAAAACTAATACTATGTTACTTAGATTTTTGGTCAAATTTTTCCAGCTTTGACCATTTGGAGTTCTCTCAGTCAGCTTCTATATCACTTTTTTTTTACTTTTTAAATTTTATTGGTATATGATTGTACTTCAGGTCTTGGGTAATGGTTATATATTACACAATGTTTCTTTTTTTATTTCAATTGCCTTTTCTCCCTCCCTCCTCCAGTTTCTATATTTTATTTTTCATTTTTTTGATATTATTTGTTTTAGGTCATGTTATGGCATAAAATATCTACATAACTGACATTATTACGTTCCGGAACATGGCGTAACTTCACTGTCATATTTCCCCTTCTTTTCCTCCTCACCCCTCATGCCTAGTGCCTCAAAACACTTCCCTAGCACAAAATCCGTTTCTTTCTTTTCATTCTTTATCACTTTCTTTGTGCTTTGCCTCACTCAAATGAGAGATGCCACATGGTGTGTAAGATTGATTGTTTGGTTTATTTCACTCAATCATATTTTTGTCTTTTCTTAAGACGGGGTATCACTATGCAGGTTAGACTGTTTTTGAGCTCAATTTGTAGCCCCAACTGGTCTCACGCTCACAATGATTCTCCTGCTTCAGCCTCAGTCATTAATTCTAAGAGAGTTTTTTTCTTTAGGAAATTTTTTGGTTGTACACGTAGAAAATTTTGTTATCTACAAATAATGGTAAGTTCAGTATTTCTTTTCTTTTTGGATCTTTTTTCTTTCTTTCTGTTTCCTAAATGTTGTGGCTAATGTTTTAGGAACTGTGATGAATGGAAGAGGTGATAGTGTACATACTTGTCTGGATCCTGATTTTAGCGGGAATGTTTTTATTTTCCCCCATTTTAGTACAATGCTATTTTTTGCTTTGTTATAAATAATCTTTATCGTATTCATGTTTTCTCCTTCCCCCATCCCAGTTGTTCTTTCCTTTTGAGTACTTTCTTCTTCTTTCATATTGTCTCCCTAATGTGGAAAACTCAAAGACTAAACGAGATGTAAGAAAGATGCAATGTATATATCCTATAGAGTTTATTTCAGGAAATTCTGTCAGACATCTTTTTGAGAATTCCTTATCCCTGTTAAATCTGTCACTCAAAATTGGTGAACTGTTTTGGTTAGCTCATCTGCTTTTTATCTTTCTCCACAAAGTTCGCCATGGGCAAATTGAGTGAAATTGCTGTGAATTTTTGCTTCGCTTGCTCTTTTAACTTAACAGTTTTCTTCATTCCTTCTATAAACTTGTCTTAGCGGCCTCCTATCTAGTAGTTTTCTTCTGCTGACCTCATGTTCTGCCTAGGAAGAGGTGCATAAACTTTCAAATCTTCCGTTGCCTTGTTCTCTCATGCTTGTACGTTTATCTATTTATAACTGCCTTTCCTCTTTCTTTCCTTTTCCTTTTTTGGGATGTGCGGGTTGTCAGGTAATGGACTAGAAAAATGAGGAGGGTTTGTGGTTTTAGTGGATATTTTAAGTAAACTGTTGCCTATCTGTATTTGTCAGCTTTATATGTCTAGTGCAATTATTTACTTCTTTTATTATTTACCTTGAGTGATTTGAACTGTGTCCCTATGTTTTGCTGAAAGAATACATTCTGGTAATAACAGCATCAATATATTCAATCATAAAATATTTCTGTTTAGTAATACTTGTGGTTATACTTACTTCCTATGTCCATTCTCTGTGTATGTGAGGACTATTTATTGTTTGTATTTATTCTGCAATAAGGTACATGAACTGGAGGATGGAAAATATCAGGTAATCGAATGAGGGGTATAAAACACTAAAGGTAAGGTTTATAGGGAGGATACTGACAGAGGAGAAGAAAAAATTTGATGTGGGGTCTGATCTTACTGGAATATTTTTAGTTGAGTTGATGGACTAATATTAAGAGATTTCAGAGAATATTGGTGTGGGCAAGAGTAAGATATGGAAGGAAGGAGGTTTGCTTTGTGATTGAGCAAAACTATGTTGTTGTTAGAACCTGCTAAAGGAGAGGACAATTAGACTAGGAAAGATATGGAAGAGCTGAAATCCTAGAATAGAATACACAAAGGGTTTATACGAAAGAACAGAGTGACTGTGGCAGGACTAAGTATGGAAAATTAAAAGCTTCAAATGAGAAATTGACATATTTGGAAAAATGATGAACGTCATAAAAATACTGCTTTGGAGGTTTGAGGTGAAGATGATAGAATAAGAGCTGAGCTGAGAGTCTCTTTCCTATAAGATAAGAGACAATAGAATAAAAAGTACACAAAATCAAAAACCTTAATACATACAAAAATACACAGAAGAACATAGCATATCCCTAGACTACTAGGTACATCAAGGAAGAATCAAAAACAAACCCATAAGATAGTCAGTGGGAACACAGGTTAAATATTTCAGTGGGACTGTGTATATGTGATTCACATGTAGCTTCTCTATCAGAGTCTGAGTATGCAGTAAATGGGGTTGCTGTCTCCTCTTACTGTTAAAGAAAAGATTTCAAAAGTCATTTTACAGACTTAATTATCTAAAACCCAGATGGTTGAAGACTGGGTAATTGGGGGGGGATAAAAAGTGTTATATTTTTTAAATCTTATGCTATGTGACATAGGAAGAAGAAAATAGGAGAAGGCAAAGGCTCTGAATGGTGGTAGAGATATGTTACATATTTAGATGGGATAACAGGGAGACCTGGGCATAAAATCAAGACTGAGAAAGGATTATGTAGATAAGATAAATATCAGAAAAAAGTTAAAACTAGACAGATGAAAAGAGGGAGCAATAAAGAAAAGAAAAATAAAGAAAGGAGTAGAAACAGAAAATAAGATTTCAGGTGAAAAGAAGTCAAAAAAGCAGAAGAAATAAAAAAGAGACAAAAGAGAATACCCTTACCGTATATCAACTAAATTGAAAGCAAAGGGCAAGAGAGAAAGCAACACACATGCTCCCTAGAATTTAAAAAAAAAATAAGGGGAAGGGGCAAATAATGGAACATGTGGAGTGAAATAAATAGATGGGAAATGGCAAATAAAAATAAAAGTAATGAAGTGAAACTTTTCTACTGTTTTGTTCACCTGTTTTTTCTACATCCTAGGAATAAGAAGCAGAGTTCAAGCCAAGGCATGACTGATCATGCTGGAAGTCTAAGGTGGTAGCGCATCCCCAGCATTGTGCTGAATGCAGACATCTGTAAACAATGGAGACAGGGTGCCAATGTGACCTTCCAATCTTGTGTAATTCAGGCTGAACCTGACAACTGCACAAGCTGGTTTTGGGTTCACCGGCTTTAGCTTCTCAGCAAGACTCCCAGTAGCCTACTCTCCAACCACCAGCTGACTCCTATGGCTGCCCTTCCCTCATCCACTCTGGGAACTTGATAGTGTGGAGTCTGGTTTGGATCCAAAGACTGCTGTGGGATGCAGGTTCATGTGCTGAGCCCTTCCCTACAATTTCATCCTCAGCAGCCTTTTTCTCATATCTGTGGGGCAGACTTTGGACCAAGGAGGTCATTCACCCAATGTTTACTGTGGAAGACCACTCCAGGAAGCATATCCTGAGTTTTCCTTGCAGTTTTCAACTGACTCTGATTCTTTCAGCCCCTAGGTGGTTCTCTTCTTTGTGGAAATGTTCTGCAGTTGTCTGTGAATAGTGTCGTTGACTTGCAATATTCAAAACAGAATTCAGATGTGGTCATCACATTGTGTTTGGATAGTCTATCTCCTAGGTCTCTTTACTATTATGATAGATTCTCCTCCTCTTTCTTGTTTATGTTTTTCTGAGTCTCTGTGACATGCCTCTTCCTCCTCTTGTGCATGTTGGATCTTCTAGATCTTTCTCTTTCTACAACTTCTATGATGTGATTCTCCCTTTAGCCAAACATGTTGAATCATATAGTCCAGACTTTCGACTTGTCCAAGATTAGGTCTGTTGTTTGGGTGACACTTCTACTGTCCCTTGCAGAGAGGAAATAATGCATATCCAACTCCAAGTTGGTAGTGGCTTAGCCAAGGCATGGAATCCACAGTCGTGGAGTTGTTTAGGACAAGACAACAGGTCTAAGTGTTCCACCAAGGCTTTAACTCTGAGCATTCCTCTACATCACTTTGGCATAACACTATTGAGACTTTTTCAGCACTGTTTTATTCTCTTTTTTATGTTTCTCCAGATTTATCTAACGTTTGAGTGTCCCTGGTCTAGAATCAGTTATTTTGCTGAAGTTCCTTTTCTTAGGGAATGATATTAAAATTCAATATCTTGGAACTGAGTGTATTCATTCTTGGACCTCTTAGATGTCAAGAGAAAAGACTATGTTGTGTCAGCTAGCATATACATATACCCATTTGTGTGTATAAAATTTAAATTTGAATTTATACTATATCTCTCACTCTAATTCTATAATGCATTTTTTATTCAAGCTTTATCCTCTTGCATATAGGTAACTTCTTTTTTCATCACTAGAAATTCTGAGTCCCCACATCCACCATCTATTTATTTGATTTACTATACACTTATAGTGGTTTCAAAATTGTTAATCTGTATCTCAGGGCAATAAAGCTGTTATCAATCAAAACAACGTTTATACATGACTCTTTTTGCATTTATATTTCTGTATCAACTCATTTCCAAATGTATGTAAGTCATCAGCCACTATTTCCAACCTCATTCCCTTCAGTAAATTTATCTCACACACTTATAATACAGATCCTCAGGCCAGGAATTTAGCTCAGTGGCATAAGCACCTCTTGCCTTGCAAGAGCATGGTCCTGAGTTCGAACCCCAGTACAAAAAAGTACAGATTTTCATGTAATAGCAAATATTTTCTGCAGAAATTCCTATTATATATTTTTAAATTAAAAAACTTTAATGTCCATTGTTTTGCTGTAAAATTCTAGGGGATATTTATGCTGAATATTGCAATGTATTCACTATTATAGTATTTAGATTACGTTTATCACTCTAAACATCCCTTGTGTTTTACGTACTAAAGGCTTCTGTTTCCTAAATCACAGGTAGGAAGCAGTAATCTATTTTCTATCTCTGTATCATATAATATAATTTGCATAATATAATATGAATGCAATCATTCTATGTGTATTTTATAGCCTTTTCTTTTTCATACTCACCATCATGAGTTAAATATTTATGTCTTTTACAATTCATCATTTTTAGTTACTCAATGGTATTCCAAAATTTGGTTACACAACTTTTTCTTCTCCATTTCCTTTTTGAAGGGAATTTAGGATACTTCAAAGCTATTTGTTGATTATGAATAAAGCAATATAAACATTCACATGCAATTGTTTGTGTGGATATACATTTTCAAATAAGCTAGCTAAGGTATATTACTATTTGATCATGTGGTAAGACTACTTTTACTATGATGAGAAATTCTCAAATTGCCTTCCAAAAGTGGCTATATCGCCATTACATTTTATGAAAAAAAAACTGATCTATACACTTAGCATTTGTTCATGAATTGCATAATAATGAAAATGTACTCTTTAGTAACTGTTGGTTGAATAGGGCATGTTTCAGGCTTGACCCTTGAGACCTTCATCACAGAATAGTGCCAACATCTCAATCCTAGTTCCTCCACCCAAGCACAAGTTTTTGAGGTTGGGGAAATTGGAAATGCAGCTTAATGATGTGGAATGTCTTGGTTCATTTTTATAAAAAGAAATTTCTAGAGACCCAGAACACATATATTGTCACCTTCTGTAGAAAGTGAAAAAATGTCTATTAAGTGAGGGATTTGACACTTCCCATTTTGCATTGCAACACTTAAAATAGAAGTCTTTTGTCACATAGGCCTGCTCTGCTAAACCTCATCTCAGGTGAAAAATGAAAAGTGGTATTTCTCTGGTGTGAATCTGATATTTAATAAAGGAGAAAAATATCAGACCTTAGATCATGACCCTCAAAGAAGTATGTTTGGTGTGATTAGTTTGGAACTGAAGGAGATGGGGACATTTCCTCTAAACATTTCCCATCATTATTTTTCTTCCCTAAGCAGGTCATATAAACTAGAATTCCCCCCCCCAAAATGATCCAAAACATTCATAAAAGTCACATTCTCTGACCTCTTACTTTTTCCACTGAAGATATTCATGTGACAGGTATCTTCTCCCATAGCCAGGAGAAGGAATGTCAGATAGAAACACAAAGAAGAATCTTAACAGACAGGTCTGGCTGAAATTTTTCCTAGGTTATTACAAAGACCTCAAAATGTTTCTTGGATATAGTTTCTCTATAACTATCTACCATCTCTCATTAGACAAAATAAAAACACCAAGCTTTACCTGGACTACTAGTTCTTCATTTATGAAGTTTCCTGCTTCACATAAAACTCTTTCTAAATAAATCTGTATGCTCTTCTTCAGTGCAATGTTTGATATACTCATTAACAACTTTTATTTTCAAGACTGAACATGCATTTTACAAAAAGGAGATTACACTATTTAAATTATTTTTACTATATTTTAAAAACATGAGTATTTCTTAAAAACATTTACACATAAAATTTTTAAAAATTTTTGTTATTTTAATTGGTGCATTTAACTTAATTTTGTAAGGAGAGAATTTACAATATTCAAAGTAACTAATTTTGTAAGCTCACATTTATGAAAATGAGAAAATGAAAGTTCTGAAACTAATGTCAACCATATTGTGTATGAGGAGATTCTAAAGATCTTATTCCAATAGAAATATTGATTTTGACAATATTTTACAAATGGAAATGACTCTGTAGGAACATAGAAATCCAGTAGAGAGAGTTTAGCACTACTGTAGAAGAAAAAATAAAATCAAGAAAAGGTTCATGGAAGAGGATAATAACATTTTCACTTTAAACATATCACTTCTCCTCCAGGACAGCATAACTCACTGCCAAAATATATTTTCTAGGCCTGTGATTTCTCCCGGGAGTGTGGAGTGAGCATCTGGTTTTTCCACCATTACGTGTTGTTGCTCAAGGGGTTCATTAAGGTCTTCCTCCACCTAGATCACTGCAGAAAAGGACAGAGCTCAATAGTCTGTGGGGAACTAGGAGCACGAACATGGAGAGGATTTATCAATAGCAACTTGTGAATCTTCAAAGCCAAAGATTCTATTCTATCCAGCGGGATGTCTCACCTCTAGCATTCAGACTCAACTGGCTGATATACCAGCCCCAGCACTACTTATTCCTTCCACCCAAGAACACCCCTGGCAAATCTGTCTTGCAAAAATTTTATATGCATTTTATTAGTACATTTTTGCCATATATAATGATGAAATTCATCATAGAGAATCTGTACCTGTACATAATATATCTCTACTTCTTTCTTAACTGGTTCCCCTTCCCTTTCTTTAACCACTCTTCAAGTCACTTCCCCATTTAAAAAAGCTGTTTCCATTTTTCCCCTCTGTTCTCTGTTTAAAAAATCCCTTTTCTTTTCCTTCCTTTTCCTCATTCCCCTCCTTATTTCCCTTTCCCATGTGAACAAGTTATGCCTACTTCCTAATGTCTAACCTCCATTTTGCTTCTCATTTATACTTTGGGTTATTCACACAAGAGAAATCTATAGGTCTGTTTTATTTTACATAAGATTACAATCTCATAATTCAGCCATTTACCTAAAAAATGTCTTGAACTTATCCTTTGTGTGGCATAATATTTCCCCACTATATATAAACATGACATTTTCCTTATCCACTCATCTGCTGATGAGCATAACAGCTGTTTCCAAGATATAGCTAGTAAAAATTGTACAGCTATAATCATGGGTATACATGTATCAACTTGGTTGATGATGTTGGTAAAATAGTTTTAGGAAGATAAGTAGGAGCAGAATACCTGGGTAAAACAGAAATTCTACTTTTAATTGTTTGAGGAATTACCATACTGAGTTCAATAGTTGTGCCAATTTACACTCCCAGCAACAATGAAGAAGCATGACTTGTCCTAACAGCCTCAATTGATGAGACCCATTCATTCTGAAGTGAGATGAAATTCCAAGTTTGTTTTAATTTGCAATTCTATAATGACCAGTGATGTTGAACATCTTTTTCCTTGTACTTTTAAGAAATGACTTTTCATTTCAGATGTCCATTTTTTAATTGGATCTCTAAATTTGGGGATCTAGTATTTTTTAATTCTTTATATAATCTAGATATTAGTGTTCTGTCTAAAATATATCTAGCAAATATTTTTCCCATTATGTTGGTTGTCACTCCACTACTGGTGGTTTCTTTTGCTGTGAAATTTGATGTGATCCCAATTTCTGGTACTTTGTAATATTTCCTGTAAAATTGGGATTTTTTAGATTAAGTTTTTCTGTTTTAACATTGTGATCTTTGACACATTTTGATTTTAGTTTAGTGTTTTGTGAGAGATATGGATCTGGGTTCATCTTTGGCATGCAAAAAGAGGGTTTTCCCAACACTGTTTATAAAAGAGGATGTCAGTCCTCTAGTGAAGGTGCTTGGCTCCTTTGTCAAAGGTAAGATAGATGAATGTGTTTGGTGATTTTTATGCATCTTCTATTGTGTTCCGCTGATCCTGAAGTATGTATTTTATTCTCCAATACTTTGCTTTTTTATCACTGCACCTTCATAATATAACTTCAAATCAGGAATTATGATACCCTCTTCCTTGCTCTTATTGCGCAAAATTGCTTTTGGTGATTTAGGTCTCCACTCTGAATTTTAAAACTGTTTTCTCTGGTCCTCTGAGGAATGCTATTGGTATTTTGATTGAGATTACATCTACATAAAAATTTTGGAAGTATGTCCTTTTCTCACTATATTGTTTCTGCCTATCCAATTAAAGGGGAAAGAAAGAAAGAAAGAAAGAAAGAAAGAAAGAAAGAAAGAAAGAAAGAAAGAAAGAAAGAAAACAAAATAATTAATGCACTTAGGAATAAAAATGATGAAATCACAATGTACATGGACAAAATATAGAAAATTATAAACAACTACTTTATAAACACATATGCCAGGCAGTAGGAGAAATGAATCTTAGATACATGTGAACTGCCAGAACTGAATGAAGAAAACCTAGAAATCTTCCATAATTTAATAGCATTAGATGAAATTGACTCAGTAATTTAAAAATTATTCACAAAGAAAAGACTAGCAATATGATGGATTCACAGCCAAATTCTAAATGAATTTCAGGGATGATCTGACACTAATGCTCCTTAGATATTTTAACACAGTTGAGAGTGAAGGGGTAACCCCAAAATCATTCTCATAATCTTAATTATCCTTACCCCAAAACTAGACAAAAATCTAAACAAAAATGAGAATTATAAGACAGTTTCTCTAATGAACATAGATACACAAATCCTTAACAAAATATTGGAAAATATAATATGACAAATCATCAAAAGATCATACACAATGAACATGCAGTCTTTATCTCAGAAATTTAAGTATGGTTCAACCATGGAAATCAATTAATATAATTCATTCCACAAACAGAAGCAAAGAAAAAAATCATAAAACTTTCTTAATACATGCAGAAATACCTGTGACAAAATCCAAAATCCGTTTATGTTTTTTAAAAAATACTTGAAGAAAATAGGTATAGAATTTCTCCAGTCCAACCTGGCAAAAAGCAAGTTATGAATAACCCATTGCCAACATCGTACTAACTTGGGATGAGATGCAAGTCATTCCTCTAAAATCAGAAATAAGACAAGGATGTCTATTATCATGACCCCCACTGTACATAGTCCTTGAAAAAATAGGCAGAGCAATTAGTATGAAGTCAATATATTATTAAAGTGGTACTTTGTTTCACAAACTGTTTTGCTTATGAACAATTTTGTTTGGCAAAATTTTGTTTTTATTTTCAAAATAGACATTGGGCACAGGGACTTAGCTCAGTAACATAAGCACCTGTTGGCAAGTGCAAGGTTATGAGTTTGATCCCTGTTACAAAAAAAAATGGAAAGAAAAAACCAACTAGACATTGAAGACATACACAACCACACTCATGTTTCTTACACAAATACAAAAATGGTTCTGTTTTCCAAAATTGTAGAAGAAATTAAATTCATTAACCAAGATACCACTGTAATTTTAGATGACATGATCCTTTATTAACGAGACCCAAAAAACTCCATCAAAATGCTCCTGTAATTGATGACCATATTCAGCACTGTAGCAGTGTAAAAAATAAACACATGCACACACAAAAGTAGAATTCCTATAAACTATTAACTCGCTAGAAAGCAACTAGGAAAAATACCTTTCATAATACTACCACAAATATATAATATATGAGCATTAATCTAAATAAGAAAATGAAAAACCTATACAATGAAAATTATACCACACTGAAAAGGAAATTGAGGAGGACATCAGATAACAGAAAATGTCCCATATCTGGATAGGCAAAAAACAGCATAATCAAACTGGCTAATTTTCAAAAAATGATATACTGAATTAATACAATCCCTCCAAACCAAAAAAAAAAAACCCTGTTATTTCTCATAGAGCTATAGAAAAATTTCCTAAAATTTATATGGAATCAGAAAAGATCCAGAATAACAAAAGTCAGTGTTAAGTAACAAAGGCATAGCAGGTGACATCATAATCCCACAGCTGAATTTGTAAACACAAAGCTACGGTGATTAAAACAGCATGGAACTGGTTACAAAACAGATCTATGGATTAAAGGAAGGACTATGAGGAGCAGAAACAACTCCAAATACATTCAACTATTTCATGTTGAAAATGAAGCTGAAAATACACACTGGTGGAAAGAAAGCCTCTTTAGTACATGATATTGAAAAAATCAGACACACACGTAGAACAGTGAATCCAGCCCCGTATGTCTTATCAAGCACAAAACTAAAATTTCAATCAATCAAAGATTTAAATGTTAAATCTGAAACAATCTGCTGGAAGATAAAATAGGCACAAATCGTGAAGACACAGGTATAGAAAAAGCCTTCCTAAACAGAACCTCAGTCACACGGTAATACCAAAAATTGACAAATGCAACCAAATTTATTTATTTATTTATTTATTTATTTATTGCCCGAGAATTGAACTCAGGACAGTGTCCTTCTCAGGCAAGCATTTGCACCACTGGGCTATATCCCCAACTGTACTGAATTTAAAAATCTCCTGTACATCAAAAGAACCAAATACTAAAGAGACTATAGAATGTGAAAAAAATATTTCCTAGCTCTTCCACAAACATACTTACATCAAGAATGTAAGAAAACTAAAAAGCAAAAATAGATAACCCCAGTATAAGACAATAAAAATGTGTGCAACAAAAATGACACACACTTTTCAGAAATAGAAAAATGACCATTAAATACATGAAGAATTGTTCATTATCACAGACCATCTGAGAAATGCAAAGTAAAACACTCCTGAAATAACGTATTACCACAGAAAGAATGGCCACCAGCAAAAAATGTAACGATAACAAGTACTGATGAAGGTATGGGGGGAAAGGAACTTTACTGCATTGTTAGAGGAATGTAAACTAGTAAAACCACTATATAAATCAGTGTGGCAATTTCTCAAAAAAATAAAAATGGAAATTCCATTTGACTCAGATATCCCCCTTGTAGGTATCTTCCCAAAAGAGTTAAATTCATCATGTTACAGAGGTACATGCATACTCATATTCATAGCAGCACATTCAGTAATAGCTACAGACAATGCCTATTTCTGTCAACAGAGGACTATATGAGGAAAATGTGGTATTTATACACAATGTAGTACTACACTACCATAAAGAAAGAATAAACTTGAGGCATCCATAGATAAATTGATGCAACTAAAGCATATAATCTTAATTGAAATACATCAAACATACAAGCTCAAAGATCACATAGTATATCAAATATATATACATACATATTAATGAGAGAGAATGCAAAGGAGAAGAGATAAATAGGAAATAGTTAAAAGTTCAAATATTTTGCCAAATTATATATTCCATTGCTTTAAAAATATAAATTATATTATATATTCCATTGCTTTAAAAATATTTAATATGCATGCTAATTTTTTTCAGTTATATTATAATTGTTTCAGTTATATTAATAGTTTATCTTCTTTGAAATGGAAGCTTATGTCATTATGTGTTTCTATTTGCTAAGAATCTTCCTGATTTGTGTCTTATATTGAGTATTCTTAAAAATAATGATGCACAGTGTAGTTTCCATTGTTATTCACTCAATATTTATTATGAAAATATGCTTTATTTTTTCTTAAAATAAAAATAATAAAAAACAAGCCAATCACAGAAATACCAGTACCATATGATTTTACTCATATTTGCAACCTAAAAAAATTATTCACATAGAAGTTAAAAATACAGTGGTGACTCACAGACATTGGAAAGACTGGGGCTTGACAAAATTACCAGGGACAAGGGAGGGGTGGGAAATATTGATCAGTGGATTCTGAGTTACAGTAGGAGAAACAAGTTTTGGCATGCTATTGATCAGATAACAATAAAACACTGTATATTTCTTTTTTTATTTAAAGAGAAAAAAAACAGAAGAAAGGTAGAAATATCACAGAATTCCAAGAAGATAAACAGTGAGAAATCACTAGTTAACAAACCACACATTGTTCCCCTAGAAACAGTTATTCAAGTTACAGAAGCGAAGCACACAAAGTGGCCACTAAAGCAGTGAGAGTGCAAACAGATCCGTTCAAAAATCCAACAAGAACCTAGAAACATGGTCATCAATCCCACACACTGTATATTTCAAAATGCTAGAATAACAGATTTTAAAAATATTCAGAATGAACTTCAAGGAGATAAATATGCTTAACCTGAATTAAACTTTACACCATGTATGTATGTTTTGAGACATGACATGGTATGGCATTGATATGTATACTTTCATGTTTTGCATATCAGTTAATTGAAAAGGCAATATTTATATTACCAAATGAAATAAATTTTAAAAGGTAATGTTCATATTTTAAAAACGTATTTATTGCTAATATCTCATTGGAATAAGTTGTGCTATATGCAGGCAAGATCAATATGAAAAATGAAGTAATTAATGATCATTTATCTAATATGCACTTTGCTCTTGTTAGGTTAAAATATTAAGGTGAAAGAGTAAAAGTGATTGGTAAATGAAAGTTGTACTTTTTTTAAAATTCGAAAATAATCTGATTGTAGTCCACTAAGATTCTAATATTGTGCTCCCAATTTATTTTATTAGTAATACTCCACCAATTGTATTTATTAGTGGTTGGAGTATTGGCAATGAATACCAGTAGTAAGGTTTTGCATTTGTCGATAAAGTTACTTAATGTATATTCATTTATAACTCATTTATCATCAGCATAATTTTAAAAACATGAGCTTTCTGTGTTTCTGAAATTATCACCTTAATTCTCACTTGATATTATATGTACAATATAGTCTTAGTTTTATTCACCAATATATCTGTTATTTGCCTGAAGTATGTATATATGTTTACTTTGTACTTAAATTTAGTCATGTTTAAAGTTAGATATTCAAAACTGTGGTACAAATAATCTAAGGAATCCAGAAATTTTATTTCTGTTAAAAGAGTACAATCCTGACCTATAAGTGAAATGGTAATACATTGTATTGGAAACTTTTAATTACATGAAATATTGATTTGCTGCTTTTTCTGACTCAATCTATTTCTTAAGTTCAGGCTTTGAAATAATGAAATTATGATCATTAAAGTTTTTACCACTCTCATACAGAAGACCTTAATTTATGTAATGATTATTATATTTTCAGAAAATAGAAACTTCAATAATCTTATTTAAATTTAACCCATCACATTGTTCTAGATATTTAGAAGTGCCCCACGTGGTAAACAACATATCCTCTATTTTTACAACACAGGAAAACGAGTTTTTATTTTTTTCTGGGTGAGACCAGATAGGAAACAGTTTAGGCTTAGACTGATCTCTGTTGTAATTGCACAACTCAGCTACTATAACAAGAAAGTAGCCATAGACAATGCATTTAATATATTTGGTTTATTTTCAATAAAAATTTATTTACATAAGGCTTGCAAGCTAAAATTCATCCACAGTTCCTAGTTTCAGAGATTCCTCCACAATGTCCAATACTTCATTAATTTCTATGTAAAAGTTATTTCCTGTCTTAAGATAAAATTAGAAAAATTTTACTCATTTTGAGAATATAAATCTTAAAAATTATATCATTGATGTATCTACAACTTAGCAACTTAGCATTCTTATAAGTCTGAGACTTGGAAAACAAAAATCCATTACATTACTTAAAAGATATTTATAGTCAAACTTTCCTGTCATGATAATTTTACTATCTAGGTGATTATAACAAATATCAATACCTTATTTTAGATGACAACAAAATCATTTTGTACATGAATTGTAAGGCTGAAATTTCATGACTAAATTTTACTGCTTTTTTCTATTAGCATATATGAGATGGGGGCCTCTGGGTAATTGATACAAATGTCTCATAAACCTCATTATAGTGGTGAAAACACAGTTAATGTCGGTAGTATTCACAGATAATTTTGAACAAATTGTAGAAGTCCATCTAAGTAACTTGAAGCAAACAAAGAGTTTAGTATGAAAATGTCAGTGCGTCTTAATGATTTCCACAGCACAAAATATTAGTGAGCTTCAATAGAGTAGAAAAATCTTTGAAGATGACCTCTGAACTTTTCCCTTTTATTAACATAGTTTTCCATTCATGCTTCATTATTGCATTGTTTCCATTGTCCTCTTGGACACTTTCCATATTTGAAAAGCTTTTAATATTTATTCCTTAATAATTTGAGTATACATATAATTTTTCTGTAGTATTAATTCTGTATCTTACATTAACAGACCTTTTAGTTCCAGTGGTTAATGTCTTTCTGCTATGAATGCCTGCCTCTTAATGCAGAATTAGGACCTGTCTTCTGACTGCTTGCTGTTTGGCAGTGAGTTGTTGGGCTTTTAGTCAGTTCTTCCCCATTAAGAATAGTGATAGAAAAGGCAGGGTCATATGATCTAATGATAAAATATTAGGTACTTTCAGTTGAAATACATTATTTTCAGTGGAAACTGATAGGAATGAAGGAAATTAGACTGATTTGCCTGCTTTGCATAATACATAGAATTCATACAAATTGGGGAGTTATTATTCTTTGAATTAATATGAAGAACTCTTTAAATGGTAGAAATCACTGTGCTTGGTAGATCATTAAATTTTCTCAGAATGATCACAAACCCAGGGGACAAGAAGGAGCTTGTTATTCACAATCAAAGTCTTCATATGAGAGACTAGTATTAGTCCAAACAGGGTCTGGTCCCATAAGATGTAGTAATATTGGTGAGGAGGTGACACTGAGAAAGAATACATTATGAACTGTGAAAAAGAAGTTGCTTATATGCACTGTACTTGAGAAATTTAAGAAGAAGAGGTACCCAGCCATAACAGAGAGGTTTCAGTGTTTAGGATCTTTTCACAAATGGTCTTATATCTCACAAATGATTTTGCCAACTCACTCATTATCAGCACCTAATAAAATCACTAATGTCCTCTAAAAAGCTTCCTGAAAGTGTTAACATTTCAATGGCCCAAATTCTCAAAATACACTTTTCATATAAATCTAAAGTCAGTTATTACATTACACTTTTGCTGCATAATCAAGGGTACAAATTTGTCAGGAGAGGGTAAGCGTGTGGGTTTAAAGATTTTATTTATCATGTGATAATCTTGAAGGCACAGTGTAAACAGTCAGAGATAATTTCAACACCCCATAAATTTAATTGGATTCAAATAACATTCAGCAGATTAAGGAAGATAATAACTACCTCTGTAGATAAACAGTTATTGGCGTCAGTAACTGTGATTGTGCTACAGTGAACTTCATTGACTAGAACAGATTTTGGGAGGCAATTCCACTTAGGTAAGGGAACTCAGGAATACTTGGGAGGCCATAAAATTATGGTAGTTCAGGGTGGGTTTTAGAGAAAAACAGTTTTACTTATAGCAGGTCATCAGAGCTCATGCTAAATGATAGAATGGCATTTTGGTATTCAAAATCAGAGAAAAGGGAGGACACTGAGTTACGCACATCAGGAGCATCATTAATATTTCTTACCTTACTGTTTTGAAAAATTTACTTTGGATGAGGTCTTGGCCACTTGCTTGGGATATAATTACGATGAGACCCTTTGTTTAAGGGTAATATCGGTATATGACTTAGACCCATTGGATCCTTTTGTCCTTTCCTTGGGCTTTTTTTCTCTTTGTTTTCATTTCCACAGTTACTTCCTGCAGCTCTTTATGAACAGACCTCTTTTGGTGTTTTGGCACCAATTCATCCTCCTAAGCTAACAGTGGTATTTTACATTCTCCGAGATTGTCCAATGGTCTGAGGATTACTGAAGTATAACTATACCCAGGCTCACCTTATAAAATAAAAACAAAGGAGATCCCTACAAGCCTGAACCCGAGATTGAATCCTTGGTCATCTTCTTGTTCCTTGACCTATTTTCCATATTCCCATGCATTTTTACCTGGGAACTACTTCTTTAAAAATATTTGAACAGAATAAAAATTTGAAAAACATTTAACATTAGTGTATCTTGATGATTATTTCTGGATTAACTCAATTTTTGGTACCATGCCAGGAAAAAATAATCCAAACTAAGACATTATGGTACCTAGAGAATATAGCCAGGGAAAAAAAGGATAGCCAACAGCAATTTGATTTTGGGTATAAAAAAAGACAGATGTTATAGATACTTTCTATCTAACAAAGAAACAAACTGTTTGGTGATTCACAGGAATAAAATCTTGGGTAAGTTTTGGATGCTGTACCTTGAAATCAATTGATTAAAACAGTTTGTACTTGAAACTGTATTTTCAAATTCCAGCTACAATTACAGCAGTTCAGTGGAAGATAAATCGACTGAAGTTGAGAGAATGATGAAGCTATTGCTGACAGTGAATTAAAAGAACATTTTAAATCTGACAATAATAACCAGAATTAGAATTAAGTTAACAATGAAGTACTAATATTCAATTCCAATGACCATTTCTTATTTTTATGTGATTTACTTTTTATCATAAGTCAATGCTCAATTTTCCTTAGTCTTGGTAACTTTTAGAAACAACTGTATCTGAAGCCTCATGTCTCTGATTGAGTTTATTAATAGCTTCATCTACTTCTCTCTTCCCTTCAAATGTGTATGTTCAGAACACACTATGTTTTATAACTCTTTCTCTCCATTCTTTGTTTGGGGGCAATTGTACCAATGCTTATGATTTCCTTTCTCTTTAACAAACTAATAACCTCTTTATTTTTTATTTCTAAATGCAATGTTTGTTCTTAATGCCACAAATATAAAGGCTGTTTATTTACCACCCCAGTCTGATAAATACTAAAACTGCATTGAACAGATTCAATACTCACTTATTTTTAAACTTCTAAATTTCTTTTCAGGTCCCATCTTCCTGTTTATTGAATTCAGCATTGTACATTGTCAATAAACACAGAATTCTCAGAGAAATTCTAGGCTTCTCCATCACTTTCAGTGTCACACAGACTCTTCAATTTTCTCTCTCGTTATAGCTGTGAACTTCTCTCCCTGGCTTCATTCCTATAGGCACAACATGTTTTTACAATCATGTATCACTGAGAACAGGCACAGCCAATAGGAGTATAATGTGAGATGCATTCCTAATTTTATAATTTCTAGTATTTGCATTAAACAAATTAGATAGAAAAGTGAAGATACTTTTGATATATTTTAACCAAATATATACAAATATTACTATTTTCAAAACACAATCTATATCAAATACTTTTAAGATGACATTTTGCATTTCTTAATTTTTCAGCATCCAGTACATTGTTGCAATGAAAGCTTTTACCATCTTTCACTAGTACATTTCACGTATTCGCTAACCACACACAGATGACAGCTACCTCAGGGATGACACACGTACTTGCACGTTCCCACCCTTTCTTTCTCATCTCTTTTTAAACCCCTATTCACGCTACCTTGAATTCTTACCAATCCTTATTATGTCCCTGTGCACTTCTTCAAATGCTTTTGCTGTTCTACAACTATAGGGTTATTTTTTTCCATTTTCCTAAAGAACATCTAATTAAACTACTGACTTAATTTTCCATGAACACCTGTACTCACACGTGAAGCATAAGGGTTCATTCTGTTTCTCCACAGTGCTGTGAGCATTATTGAAAAGTATATTTCTAATATCATACACACTATACTTTTGCATTTATCTCTTGATTAAATTTTCAAGTTCTTGAAGACTTGGATGGTGCCTTATTTAACTTATTACTCCAAGGATACACAGTAGAGGACCAGTAAGTCATGTAAGAATAAAGAAAAACTTAAGCATCTTCATGGAACACTTCATGAATTATTAAATCACAGGATGAACAAATTCCCTGTTATGTAGGTGATCCCTAACTTAATGATAGGCTGACTTACATTTTTAACTTTCTGATGTTACAAAGCGCTACACCTTCATTAGAAATTAAATCTTAGAAATATAATCTTTTCCAAATCTAATGTTAATCTCTGACTATGGCAGGCAGTAGCAAGGATCATACCCCAGTCAGCCGAGTGACCATGGTAGCAAAACAACCCATACTATGTTGCTAAGCTGTGCTTTCTGCATTATATGTATCAAATGCATTTCCACTTGTGATATTATCAATTTTGATACATTTTTCTTAGGTCATAACTTCTTCATAAGCAGAGGAGAATCCATACACCAGGCCCTCAATTGTGTATTGCACAGCACTTGTACATTTACAGGACATATATATCACAAACAATTTAAATGACAATGGATATGCAAAAAATGATCATGATCTCCTTGTAGCAGCACAGGGATCCTATGTACGTATCAACGCTCTTCTGCACAATGTTCTATACTCACTCCAGAGAGCACACACATAGAGTTAGCAATTAAAATACATGTGCATGCAGCTACATTCTACTCATGCTCGGAGCACTCCCTGAGATAAAGGATTTTGTTGCTGTTGTTGTTGCTGTTGTTGTTGTTGTTTGCATGCCAGTGGCTATTGAAGATGTAATACTCTCTGTCTCAGAATTTGATGTAGTCATCTCATATGAAGTAGGTGAGAAGAGTATTAGTGTATATTGTAGCATGTATGGCTAATCTCAGGAATTTGTGGAAAGAAAAGAATGAAGATTCCAGTGAGAAATCCACCCATTGAGGTCTATCCATTTTTAAAAAATTATACAATACCTATAAAGTCCAGCTGCTTTGACTATTGATAGATTATAAAATGTAGAAGGCTTCTAGGCATGATTGATATTATTTTCTTAAAAATGCACTTGTTGCTGCAAAATTTACTATAATACACAGCCACAAAGTTTCAGTGCCAATATTTATTTTTGTTTGACCAACTGAGCATACATTTTGAAATCAAAAGTGACATATTTCACACAGTCCTTGATACTTAGTTTTATGTTTCTTACCTTTACTGAGAGACTTTGTATTTTTTTTAATCCAAGAAATCTTGCCTATTCTGAGATGGGGAAACATTCATGTTTCATAAATTTTTAGGTATTGATGAAATGTGCATGTATTGAATGAAAATATAACCAAAAAATGTCTGTGATGTTCAAAGGATGCAGTATGTGTGGAAAAGACACACACAGACTCTAGAGATCTTCCTAAACTTGACTTGTCATGTTTTGGTTTGTATTAGTGTATATCTGTGACTGAAAATTGAACTAAGCTTCACTGATCGGATTCTAAACCAAAGGAGTTTCTGTGATCTATTTTGTTTTGTGCTTTTTTTTCTCCTCTCAGCATGCAGACACTCTTATGGCCTCCTTGACTGCTATCCTGGTAAAGATGCTAATGATCTAAATCCAAAAGATTCTTGTAAGCACAACACAAGTCAAAATATGCTACCAACAGAAATGAAAAAAATGTGAGTTGCTTGACATACGTATGGAAAACGCTTTCTATAATTAGACAATTACCAGTGGTGAGAGATCAAAAGCATTGTTTTGGGGACCCTGAGAATCTAAATATAAACTGCAAACAGAAACCAGATGGTACACTAGATTTAAAAGATGAAGAATTTCTTATGAGAAGATGCTGTCATTTTTATAGTTATTTACCTTCTTAGCATTTCATGTACAATTTTCAAAGTATACTTTAAGTACATCTTTTGTTACATGTTGATTCTAGCATAATAATTTATTTTTCTTTAATAGAATCTCATTCCTTGTGGTCAAGAAAAAAAAAGAACCATTGTATACTTCTGCAAAATGAAAACAAATTTTCTCTGTGAATGTGTTTCCACTGCATTGTTTTATGTAATAGGCTAAGTTCTTTTAGAAAAATTACATATCAGAATTACAGTAAAAATTATAATGTCAAATAGGTTTGAAGTACAACCTCTTTTCCTACTCCTGTTCAAAGTTCATCATACTCCAAGTAGGTCTTCTGCTCTTTAGATATTTTAATTTTATTAGCTCCACTTTCCAACATAATATCTACTACATAACACTGATACAATGTTTATACTTAAAAATTTTTAATAATTTAAGCTTCTGGTAAAAGAAATGCCTGCAAATGGAAATCTTTCCCTACTAAATATTTTTATTTTCTTTTCTGATAGAATGTGATGCACTTTTTAAATTCATTTACTTAATGTCCATAGCAAGGTAAATGGAATTATTCTCAGAACTGTCAAGCTCATTCCCAGAAATGTTACTTAAATTACATAGTCTGCATAGAAAGATATTCATTTCCTAAAGGAAACTGGATTACTCAGCAAAGGGAGAAATTGGTACTAGATAGGTAATTAACATATCTCTGAGGGATGTTTTTTTCTTTTTGTGTGAACAAAACTTTGGAGAGTAAACAAAGTCCGATTTGTGTGTCTCTGCCTTCTTCCTCTCCAACTCCAACATCTTTTAACTATTTAAAGACATACTCAAAGGCTTAATCACATATCAACTATTTGGAATAAATCCACTTGGTCTCCACCGATTTAGGGATTTATGGTCTCATCTGTCTTCCTACTTTAAATAGAACTTTACTATACAAACATAACCCTTGATATGTACTTGTATTGTTTTAACTACATATTTATTCCTACCACTGGATATTAAGATGCTTATGCTACTTTGAAATTATGTAGGCATCTGTATAGGTACTATACAACTCTTGTACACAATTCAGATCATTTTCCATAATCATATGTGATACTGAGTATTAAAAACTAGCTTAAACTAGGAGTCAGCAAAACTGTGACACAGTGACAAATCACTTGTTTTAGTAAATCAACATAACACACTTTAATTTATGGAGTATTTTGAACAGAAACTGTGTCATCTGCAATCTTAAATACTTAATACTGTGTCCTTTATCATAAACGTTTATTGATCATTGGTTTATAGCAACATATACTAGTCTAATTATGGGAATGAATAATGTATAGTTGATGATACAATGCATCAAGCTATTCTAAGTATTATTTATTGAACAAAGTGGTATCTTAATAAGCAACACATCGTGATGGTCTCTTTTTTATCAGTACTGGGGATCAAACTCAAGACTGTGTGCTTGCAAGGCAGGCGCTTATGCCGCTGAGCTAAATCCCCAGCCCTGTGATGGTCAATTTTAAGTGTAAATTTGGCTAAGACATAGTCTCTGGTCATTCAATAATTCTAACATCCAGTCAGGTGGTCCTGTGGAGGTATTTTTTATAGTTAAATCCGTAATCAGTTAAGAGTAAAAAGAGATTACACTCAATCATCTAAGAAGGCCTGATTTAATCTGTTGAAAGACCTTATAACTGTACAAGATAAATACATTTCTAACCTTCTTTTCCTGCCAGCCTACCCTACAATTTGCAGATTTGCATTACCAGTCCTCCGAACTCCATGAACCAATGCATTGCAGTAAGGTCCTTAATCTATATCTTCCTCTGATTATGTTATTTTTGTTCAATTCTGACTGATCCATGTTTCGTTGCGACATCAAGAAGTTAAAGTTCACTCCAATAGAGGAATTTATTTTCAATTGCGGAAGGCGTTTATTAAAACATGTCAAAACCTATTTAGAGGAGAGTTAAGAACTATTTCCATGATTTTTCTCTGACCTGCTAAAAATATAATGGTGCTAAGACATTTTTACTAGGTTATGTATTTCAATCCATCGTTCAATTCTTTTAAAAATGTACTAATTATTTTATTAGTACGTTTGCAGTACATAAAAAGAACATGTATCGATTTCTTTTAAGCACTGTCAAAACGAACTTAACATTAGCCAAAAATTACTCCCTTATCAAAATGCTATGTTTATTTTACTTCTGTGACATTCAAAGATACACTCTTTCCTCAGATAGGGAAGCTTACTTACTGATTTATTAGTACTGCCTCATATTTAATTAGAGGTAGAGGGAACAAAACCAAATCAAAATAGAAAAACCAAAAGCTAATTTCTTTTTTAGTTTGTGTAATTTTTTGTTTGGATACTTCTGTATTGTACTTTCTTTCACATGAAAGGGAAGACTGACATTTTGACTTTGGTTATCAGATAACCTTCCTTTATTGTTGAGGGTAAAGATCTGAAATGTTGGTCTTCTAGTTCTTCTGCTTTGTAAATATGCTCCCATCATCCTCTGACCTCCCACTGAATTCAGTATTTGTAGACTTCACAATTGATTCCTGCCAGAAACCAAAATATGTCATTGCAGAAATGATGGTTTTAGGAAAAAGATCAATTTGCCAATCAAAATAACTGATTCTAAACAAAAACATTACTGTCTATTATTAATGGGAAAATAAATTTTAAATCATGGTTAAATTTAAAAAGATTTACAACTTATAAATTTAAAACTAAATTTATAATTTTTAATTCCACATGAAAGATAATACAAGATGAAAGATTTCTTGAGGTCTCAGGTTGATTTCTAAAATTATGCTCTGTATGACTGGCCAGTTGCCTAACATTCCTGAGAAGGTGTCTTATTTATTCCAATAAGAATGACATTTTGTTTTTGCATCCACGGTGTTACTTACAGAATCATATGAAATAATCAGGGAAAGTTGTTTTGATAATTCTAATGCCAGACATGATATTATTTTGAGGGGTAATATCACAGAACGTTTTGTGAGTTATTTCTTTTAAAACTTGTACTTATTACCACAAACATGAATTTTTCTGAATAAAACAGTATGATAATCATGCACTTGCACACTATCTTTGAGCTGGTGCATGGAGTTCATTTTTTAATCTCCTCTTCTAATAAGGTATATTACTTTAATATATCATTATTTTATACAGGTATATAATAATATAAACATTCTGAAATTAAAAAAAAATGAACGTTGACTGTTTCTTTCCCCCAGGATTTTAACTGTATTTTTATGGATATGTTTAAATATCCTTCTACTACTAATCTTCAATGTCTTTCCCACCAGTTTGTCATTTTAGTGGCACTTAAGTATCCTGTCCTCTATAGTATAATAGAGAATATGACTATCTCAAGACAAAAAGTGCCACATGACAGCTTTACTGTTAACTTAAGGAACTGGAGAGGAACAGTAAAAATAAATATATAGCATACATTATAGATACACAGTAACATTTAATAGGGTTTTGCTTTGTGTTCAAAAATCATTCGTATTTGGACATAAACAAGCTACCATTAGACTTTTAAAATACAGGTCCTCTTTAAGATGAAAAAGATACTATTAAGCCTATAGTATATTAGACTTAAACCACTTTGCTTCATTTGAACCTTTCTCTAGAAGTAATTGTCAAAATAGACAAGGTATATTAAATAACTCATATCACAAGGGCTAACAATGAAAAACACTTCCTATTATAGCTACATTGTCCGTAGTCACATTTTCCAGTCTAACATTTCTAAATACTAAATTCCAAAATTATTACAATGAGTTGAATACAATTGATGACTTTCAGTTCATATATTTATGTCTTGCATCACTGAAAGTAAAAGAGTTGCTATTTAAACCTTCAATCCTGTAGTCAACATGAATAGGCAAACATACATACATGCACTCATTTAGAATATTTAATACAAAGACACAAAATAAGATAAAAATGTAATCAAGTACAGCTATCACTTTTAGGAGTGTTTTATGATTAATATTATGGGCTAAGCTTTGTAATTCTACTAACACTGATGAGTTTTTCAAGATCACTTTTCCTTTTGATCAGAAAGAGTAAATATTTGTGCAATATATACCAAAAGATTTTAGTCCTCTGAAACTAAAATTTTGACCATAGTCTATTTTATATTTCCCCTTGACTTGTCTTATTTTAATAATCTAAGATAGAAAACAAAATATTAGAGGAAATTAACTATGGTTTTGAAAAAATAGGACAACATTTCATTGTTTACTATTTTCTTGTACCTCACCTTAGAAAAGGCCTACATTGCATTTTTCTGTAATAATGTCTGCATAATTTTTAAAATCATGGTAAATGTACACTACCAAAAGATATATCTGGTGCACTAGAAGACACTGACAAAGCTGAGAGAAATGCAATTTAGATTATGGTATTTATATACAAATACATATTCTTAGATAATGTTACTCACTGAATCTACTTATTTAGTCCCACTCTATTTGAACACTTTAAGGCAAAATAAGGAAACCTTTTCAAAATATTTCCTATATGTTTACAGAGTGACATGTATAGGGACATAATTTCTGCTTCTTCCCTTCTAGAACCTTAAGAAATAATAATGCAAGTCATAACGTTGAAAACTTGAATTTTTTTGGCTGCTTATTCATCATTTTTCCTAACCTTTTAAGTACTTGATGGCTAATAATAAACTCTGAAAGGTATTTGGGGATTTTTTAGAATGAAGAATATTGGTAGCAGAAACTACAGTTCACATTTCCAGCATGATTAGTTGAGGTCCTATGTCAAATGTATAGGAGTTATATTTAAATTGCTATGTATTAACAAGAATAAAAGCAGTGGCATTTCTATATTCCAGCATGAAATAGACAACCTAAGTATTAACAATTTCTTTAAGAAAATGACCTAAGTATTAGAATTATTAATAAAGGAAAACTTTCCCCAAATGAAGTTTTATAAAATAGTCATGAAATTGTAGATTACTGTAGTCCTGATTTTTTAAATAAACATTTGGTGATCATTTCAAAAGTTAAGAATGAGATGCAAAAGGCAGTATGGTATTTATAAATGACATCATGTATGAAATTTTCATAGATATCACCTGTAGATTGTCTCATCCTTGACTGACTCAATAGTTTTGTGTTTTTTAGTTTAAAAAGAATAACTGTTTCTCAGGTTCCATGCTTCTTAAACAAAAAGCAATAGCACAGTTTATAATATAAAGTCCATATGCAATAAACACTTGATCAAAACCATTTCACAAACTTTGAGCAATGACTACATTTTTACTTGATAAGTCCAACAATCTGATGTAAATAATTCTGTTTTTGATTTTTAACCTTCTCCTTTAAAATGAGATCTTTACTTTTAAATACCTTCCAAATAATGCAAAGATATAAACTCAATGACTTTATACCCTGGGGCAATGCTGTTTCCCATTTTGAAAACATTCCTTAGACAAAATGATTAAGAGACTACCCACAATGAAAATTTCAGATAACACTTTTACCTCTACCTCATTTACCAGTTTTCTAATCCTGAAATTTGTTTATTAGACTTATGGGTGGCTAATATTTCTTCCTCCTTAAAGTACAATTTTTTACAGTACCTTGTGTTGAAGGTAAAGCAGAACATTTCAGCTCAAAAGATCACAGATATTAGACAGGTAAGATCAACATCTTTGAAAGGTATACTTTGTTAAATTTACAAATTTATTAGCAGTTGTATAGTTTTGATATTCTGTTTGAGTATGAGTGGTCTAGGTTAAGGGAATCACTTAAAATGAGCATCACTTTTATTAACCACATCGGACCTCACATGACATTTTATAGCAATTAATAGAGTAGGTAATAATTCACATATATTCAATTGTGATAGAATATGGCTAATTTGCTAATTTAATTGGACATACATGTCTTAATAATGAAGGCTACTTACAATTTATCTGCTTGTCAGCATTAAGCTTAGACAGTTCAATTATCTATAATTAAATTCAATAATTAAAAATGCTAATATAGTTCAGAAGTAATGACCTTAACTCTTATTTTCTCCAAAAATTTATTTATGTAAAAGGTAAGAATAAGATGCAATATATTTATGAATGATATGCTTGGAAACATTTTCTAATTTTATGTATTTAACCAAAACCTCTTTTCATTAAAATGTTTTTTTTTGAATGGACTCAATCATTTTAATAAATACATAATTAAGTCTGGAGAGGCTCTCACTCTCCCAGAGACTAAAAATGTATAATTTAAAATAAATTCTATGGTTAACAAACAAGTAGATTAATTGAACTTGTATTTATTTTGGTCTGCCTTTTCAAATAAAAGTTATTTCAGTTAACAGATGGAGAAAAGACTGGAGGTCTTAAACCTAATACAACTCTAATAAACTCAACATAAGGTTCTTATTTCTTTAACATAAAACAACTTAATGCAAATGAGTAAGCACAGTAAATATTTGTTAGTGCTCATTATGAAGTGTTAAATCTATCATCACAGCATGTGGTTTAGGACCTACAAGTTTAATCTACTCGAGATATATAACATGGGTGTGTAAATATGTGCTTCCTCAGAATCTAAAGTGTATTTTACTTGTAAAAACTGTAATTTTAAGTACTTTCCAATTGCTATCCAGCAAATACAATAATTAAGATTAACTACAACTTTCTGATATTGTAAAGGAATATTTTGTTGTGCCATTGTACTAGGAAAAACCAGGTTACATTAATATCCATCAATAGCAAAGACAATAACAAACTGTGAAATATGTTTATGTCTGTAGATTTATTTATCCTTATTGCTCTTTACTGTCAAGCTGAAAAACTCTTTTATGTTTTACTTCAATTTCTATATGATATATTTCTTTATAAATTCTAAGCAGATTTATTGATTATTGAAATCAATAAATATGACATCTAAACTAATAATTTGAAAACGTTTTAATACTGAATATTATTGAAATAACATTCCATTTACTTGCAATTAAATTTTTCCAGGACTTATGTGTTAGTAATTCTGAGAGGCAGTAAAGACAAATCATTTGGAATAAAGATTTATTAGGATTTCAAACAACTATAAAATAATAAACCAAGCACATCATATGTTTTTTTCTTTCACGTATTCTCTACTGATGTAGAAAATATTTCAATGAACTTATATATCATTTTAGAGTGCTTTTACCTTAGGGAAAGTTTTCACCTCATTTTAATAAAATGCTTTAAAAAAGTAAGTCTATTTTATATATTTAGATCTAAAGGAAAGCACAATGAAGAAAAAAATGTAAGAACAGCATAACGTTTCTATCATTGCTGGACTGAAGTCATCAGGGTCTAGACATTCCTTGAGGTTAATACACTTTATGTCCTCTTGACTTCTTTTGGCTGAGGTCTGGGCTAATTCCATCCATTCATTATTGATTGTATGAGGGTATCAGTAGCTATTAAACAGTGTTGCTACTCCTCTTATGAAAAATAACAATGCACTCAGACTTTTTTTGCCACATCTAGGATGGAACTCACGACCTCATATTTACCAGGGTGGGCCCTTAGCCAACTAAGCTAAACTCCGGAGCCAGACTTATTTCAAAAAGGCAAAATGTGGAATCAAACTTATCATGTTTCTCAGCCTCTGTTTTCTGTTGCTGCAGCAGAATTTCCCCCACTGGTTATTTTATAAAGGAAAGGGGTTTAATTTAGTTCATGGATCCAGAGGCTGAAAATACTTAGAGGATGCCCACAACCCATAGCAGTAGCCTTGTTCTTATTCAACTCATAAAGGGCAATGAATGGCAAGGAAGCCTGACTGTAGGAGACAAGCACTAGGGGCTAGTCTCACTTTACAACAGTCCACTTTTGTGATAGCTAATCCAACCCCAAAAGAATCAGAAACCCTTCTGTAAAAATGGTATTAATTCATTCATGTGGAAGAATCTTTAGGCCTAAATTCAAACCATGAGACACCCTCTCTCAACACTGCCATACTGAGAATTAAGGTTTCAACACAAGAACTTTTGGGAAACATATTCAAACCAGAGCATCATGCACTACCTCTGAGGAAAACTGATCTTACTCCTCCAAACACTGTTATATCAGAGGTAGCAACTCTTCTCCCATTAATTAATTCCATGATACTCAGTTCAAATCATAAGCATATGGTTTAGAATAATTTAGAAGAAAAGCTGATCTCCTGTTTGCCTGACTTCATCTCTGATTAAAGAATCAGAAGCACAACTTTAAATTATTGCAAAAAGTGAGTAACATCATTTGCACGCACTTTACACTAGTTAATTATAAAATACATTTAAATTTAAGAATTTATGTAATACATTGCTGATATTTTCCATACAAATACTGTTATAGTTAACATCTAGTAGTCTTTCCAATGCCTCATGCAGTCATAGGTAGGGCTTTTTCAGAGGTGGCTAAATCTAGAATGGGTGACTGATTCATGGTGCAATGCTAGGATTAAGGATTTTTAGAATTAAGAGCGGGTGATTATTAAACCAACCCACTGATTGGTTCACAACCTTAGTCCTGGTAATCTGTCTAAAATAAAAGGATAAAACTGTGCTGCTAAGGCCTCTTCATTGCTTTGTTACAATCTGCATGCCATGAACGGTTTTCTGCCATGCTACTCTGCCTTGGAGACAGCTGACTATGGACTGAAACCTCTACAAACCGTGAGCTAAAGAACCCTTTCTTTCCTTAATTTTGGACATCAGGTTTTTTTCACAGCAATGACAAAAGTAACTAAGACAAATACAGTTAGGGTCTGATAAACTAAATGGATTGTCAGACTTATGCTCAGACATCCTATTACCTCTCATCAACAATAAGTTTTAGCACAATTAGTCACTTCGTCTACTATTCTGGTTATATGAGATCAAATATATTCTAACAGATACAAACACTATTTGTATGTGTGTGTGTGTGTATATATATATATATATATATATATATACATATATATATATATATATATGGAGAGAGAGAGAGAGCAAGAGAGAGAGAGTATGACTATGAAGATAAGTACTGTATCTTTTGAAGACTCAATCAAAATATCTTAGCATTAAAGATTATTTTGTTTTGTTTCCATGTTAAAATCATAATCTTATGTTTTTGTCTAAAAAGTTATTTTGCTGAATTCATATTATTGATTTCCATTTATCTTATAGACAACATGTGATGGTGCATAAGTTCATAGAAACTGGTATGTCTTCCAAAATAAAGCATCTTTTACTGACAATGTATCTTCATTCACATGTATATTATTAAATTCTACATATGTAAAAGTGTATATTCTTAAATTTTATCAAAGTTATAAAATATTGAAATCAGAGGAAGCATAAAAAGTAACATATAAAACATTATTTAACTAAACACATGAAGTACCGAAATATACATACTTGTGTATATATATGGCATATAACAAATTAATGTCACCGAAAGAGATTAGGAAATTATTTAAATTTTAGGGAGTTAAATTAGCTGAATCTTTTACATGCTCTTTAAAATTTCTTACCAGGTCATTTTTCTAAATGCAGTGAAAGTTCAAAGATTTGAGTTTATTCTATTTAGAAATTGTATAAGTCTCTATTCATCAATCATTTATAATTACCTTTTAATATTTAAGTCTAATATTTTAAAGAATATCAAAAATACTTTCTTCTTTTAACTGGCTTTTGGACCTCAGATGAAAAGGGGTCATAAATTCTCAGAGTGGCACTTTGTGTGATGCTTCATCTTGTTCACTTACATTTAAAAACATTATTTTAGGTTGGCCCATTTATCCCAATATACATTTCTGTTTCTTTCCTCCTATATGTTGCCACTATAGATAGTCATTATAATTTGTTGCATTCTAACACGTTGTATCTTTGAAAATCCATTATTATTTGTGTTTTAGTATTCACAAACAATATTTCACTATCATTCTTGTATTTATTAATTTTTCAATAAGCTTTTTGTTATCATTTGTCCTTTGATTCCATATAGAACTAATTAATTGCTCCTCTAGCCTGAATAGTGTTCATTTTTTTTTGAGATTTAAAATGAATTTATCTTTAGTTAAATCTTACTTTACCAGAATATCTACCATTGTCTCACTTTTCAAAACATATATATTTTCTTACAAAATATTTTTAGCTCTTACCAGGCATTTTGAAAATGTTTTCATAAGGAAATATTTATAAAACAAAAGCAAGCAAAATAATATAATAACAAAAACAGTCAGTAGTGATTGTTTAAAAATTACTTTTCATGCATTGTCTCTGGTCCAAACAACATGGGACTGTGTATTCATAAATGTGCATTTAATCCCAAAACTGCTTTCACATTAGAACCAATCTGTCATTTAATGTCTCCAGACTTTGTTTTCTGTTTTACTAACATATTTTGCATGTATATTATATAGTATCAAATATCCTTTTAGGTTTTAGGTTTTAAATTTTTATTATAGCCTTTATTTTCTTGTTTATTAATGTAATGAAATTTTTGGTTAGAAAATTAAAATTGTATTTTAAATATACAAGGGCATGTAAATTAAAGTGTACTCACATATCTTGTATTAATAGCATTCTTCATGCATATATACAAAAACACCTTTGGATTTTAGCTCTTGATTGTACTGCATTGAAATGTTAAATGGTAGCATATATAGAGTTAACATTTTATGACCATCATCTGCTAAAATTTAATATGCCTTTAAATCAAAAACTTCTCTGAATTTTACAGGTAATCTGCAGTGCCTGAAAGCACACATGGGAATAAGATAAGCTTTAGTTTAAATCTCTATGCTGTTACTTAAACTTATTATACTTTTGACATTTTATTAAATCTGCTTTGTCACATGTGAAATGAGAATAATTGAACTGTTTTATATAAATAAAAGAAAATGTCATGTAGTTATTTGTTTTTCACTAAGCCACATAATGAATCAGTGGAAGGCAGCAACTCAGAATACTTTTTATCCTTTCATCTTAAAATGATATCTACTAAGGTACATGAGTCATATAAGCCAAAAATGAGAATATTAATGAATCTTATTTTTTCTACTTCATGTTTTCAAAAATAGTATTCTAATGTAATAAGTAGTATTGCATTGAGAATATTGGCTGATAGTTACACACAGTAAGCATTATTTTTGTTTTCTTGAAGCATATAGCACTGAATCATAAATCTTGATCAAACTATACTTACTCTTTTTACCAATAAAGGCTGTGAATAAAAACTAGCAATGTTTGTTCATACAGTTGAATTTTCATTCTAGGAACATTTTGCACCAAATACTGTGCCAGTCAATGGTCTAGTCTATGTTCATTTCTTGGATATTTAGAATTTTCTATCTGATTTTCTTCATGCAGATAAAGTATCCTTTTTTCATTATTAGGGACTGACCTTGGCCCTCACACTGAATTACATACCTAGTCTCCTCCCACTTTTTTCAACACAGGGTCTTTCTAAATTACTAGGTTGCCCATGGGGGACTTGGACTTATCATTCACCAGCCTCAATATTCCAGTGTCGGAGTTATAAGTGTGTGCCATTACACATGGCTCATACAAAACATTCTATAGACTATTAGATATATTGAAAACCATAGAAAGGGGCTATGACTTTTTTCTCGGATATAAATAAAATGTTGTACTGAGAAATAATTAAACTGCACCTATATGACTGGAACTGTTCATTTTAAAGATATTTTATCTTCAACATACATAAATTTAAAAAATAAATAAATTGTGAAATTTGAAACAAAAATACAGTGACCTTTCTGACTCTTCCCTAACTGACCATTCCCAAGTCTCCTCATTTTTTGTCTTAAAGGCAAATATTTTGAATCTTTCTACTGTTGAAACTGACATGACATGTATGTATGCTTGTGCATGCATAAACACAAAAGTACACATCCATACACACACACACATGTATATCCATAGTTACACATAATATGCACATATAATGATTTTTATTTATAACTGTTGACAAGCAAACTTCAAGTTCCATCAGAAACTTTGGTGTTCCCAGGTTTAGCTTAGTTGGCTAAGGCCCCACTCTGTAAATGTGAGGTTGTGAGTTCCATCCCAGAGCCAGCAAAAAAAAAAAAAAGACTACAAAATACTTACCCTCTCCTTGCTTTAATTCTGTAACTTGAATAACTATTTCTAAAAGATCAATATGTAATGTATCAACTAGTGATTTCTTACTATTTATCTTCTTTTCTTGAAATTCTGTAATATTTCTACCTTTTTCCTGTTTTTTCTCTTTAAATAAAAAAAGAAACAAAAGAGAAAATAGGAAGTGCTATAAAAGATATAACTGCATGTATATTTACGTGTGCAGGGTTGGTACCCATATTACTTAGTTCTTGTTGGATTGTTGAACATATATGTTTGCAGTCTCACTGATTGAATGTCCATTTTGTGTGCTTTAATTTTGTAACTTGAACAACTATTTCTAAAAGAGCAACATGTAATTTATCAACTAGTGATTTCTTAATGTTTATGTTTTTTTGAAATCCTGTAATATTTCTCTCCTTTTTCTGTTTTATCCCTTTAAATAAAAAAATTTAAAAAAAAGAAACTTTGCAGACACTTAAGCCTAAATCATCCCATTTCTCTTACAAACTGAATAGAGAGAAGATACCTATTCAAGCCTATGCACCTACACGCAACACACGAAGATCATCACATTTATTACACAGATTTGACTCCATTTTTCTGCTAACTGATAGATTAGCTGTTATTATGTAATTCCTAAGTTTTCAATTTTAAATGCCTACTACTAATATCACATAACTTTTAGTTAAACCAATACTGAGTTAACAGGCTTTAATCAGAACTGACACTGTCTGTGTACTGCACACATATTTTTTTGGTAACATCACTTAATCATCATCCCATAAATTCCCAGTGATTCTTTCCTGTGTGAGAGCCCCTGTTTACTTGCTAACATTCCTTTTTTCCTCACTTACTGGTTTACATTGCTGCAGGGGATATTTGGGTAAATTACTTTTTAAAATAACACATGGGAGATACATATTTGAAACTTCTGATTGTATTAAAATGTCTTTATTTCCCTGTACATGTTTGACTGAGTTTTATTACATTTTAGCACATTTGCCTGGTATCTCTTTTGTTCCTTTTTTGTACCTATCATACTACTGAAGTGTCTAAAGTCATTCTGAGTTCTATTGAGCTGTCCAAACCTTTTGTATGTGCCATTAATTTTTTCTCCAGGAAATCTTACAGGAACTTGTTACCAGTGTTCAAAAGCTTCACCATGATGAAATTGGAATGAATCTATTATTTTGGGGAAATCTATCTTCATGTATTATGCTAGGTATTCAGTAGATTCTTTCAATATGAAAAATCATATATTTCAGTTATAGGAAATTTTTTTTCTAATTTTCTCTCAAGCATTTTCTTGGAACTCTCCACTGATTTTCTACTTTTACGTTTTCTATACCCTTAGAGATTTGCTGCAATTCATCTTTCCACCCATCCATTAAGGTTTTCATTTTTCAGATAATCTAGTTTCAGGCAGGGTGCTTACAAGAGACACAAATGATAGTCACATTTTAAATAGAGATAAATTAATAGAAAAGTATATTAACTAATTATGTTCTTGACTAGATAACTTAAAGTATAAAACATACCTCACAGACTAAATCACTTCCTGTCATAGGGACAACATACTAGGCAGCCAGAATTTAGAGACCTTTGTCTTGGCTCATGGTTTGGTTCATAACATTCTGGTTGCAAGTCTGAAAGGACATAGTGGGAGGGCATGATAGAAGAAAATGTGCTCAAGTCAAGGAGATCAAGTATCATGAAGGGACGAACTGGGAATGAGATTCCAGCCTTCCAGAGAATTGAAATGTGTTATGTGTATGCATGAACTCCCTCAAGTGAATGGGATCATTATGTATTGCATATTTACTAAGGAAAGTCACACACATACATAAAAGAGAACACACCTTTCCAGGGCCCTCCCGCAGTGCTCCGCAGGTAAGTATAGCACTCCTATGATCCAATCGGCTTCTGAAAGCTTCACATCTGAACACTTGAGTCTTTTGGCGTTATTCAAGATCTAAATCATAGAAAGTGCAAAGTAGCAGCAGCAAGTGGTTAAGGACCATAGGAGAAAAGGAATAAATGTTATAGGTTTAAACAAATCTGCTAATATTCAAGAGAGGTCTATTCTGTCCTCTGAGGAGACACTATTCAATTGGTTCAGTATGGATGTCTCTGAGTTTTGAGGCAAGGATTCTGTGACCTAGGTGTTTCACTAGAGGTTATTAGTGAGGTGCTATAGACATCTCGGATACAAGAGGTCATGCAAAGATTAAGAAAGTAGAAAAATGGTGAACTGAAAATCAGCTGCTGCTAGTAGAAGAAAATGCTGTTGTTGGGGGTATAGACATATTGTTGAAAAGCAAATGAGGAAGAAAATCCATTCATCCTTACTCCAAATTCACTGTTTCCCTCTCAGAGCCTAATAAGGAGGACCTGGAAAAGTGGTAAAGCAGTTTAAAGTATTCCTGTTCCAGTATCACAGAGCAAATATTAGAAAAATAGATTGAGACATGAAAAATGGTGGTTTAGAAACTCTTACTATGAAAGAAGAAGCAGAAGATCACAGCCTAGAGATAACCAACACTCAGAAACCACTCTAAGGCATTGATCCAATTCAACAAGTACGTGGCTCCATTAGGAGATAGGGACACCATTGGAAATAGCTGGTTTGAAACATAAAAGTGGAAGCAACCAATTGAAACTTGGAAATATTGGTATTTTCCAAGAGAAACAAAGTAACAGAGATAACACACTCCTTCACAGAATGAACAGCAGTTCACTTAGGAAGGGGATCTTCCCCATCCAATCAGTAAAAGGAAAACCACACTCTTGGTCATTCTTGGGAGTGTCAATCTTGCTGTGGGGTAGAGGTACAGCCTAAAGAGGAAAGAGACCTGAGTTTAGCCAAGTGAATAGGAATGGCAGGGATAATTCTCAGAATTTCCCTTCCAATTTAAAGAAGGATGAGTTAATGAGCTATTGCAGAAATTCCACATACCCCTTCTTAAACAGAACAAGTAGGAGCTAGACTAAGATTTGGGGTGGGAAGCCATCTTAACACTTCCTGCCTCTGTAGGTGGTGATGAAGGAGGTAAAAATCCCATATTTTTTATGTCTCTAGGAAACTACTACCAGTTTCTCCATGGAGGCATTGGCACTTGTGCTAATATTTACACAGGCCCAGGAGAAGGGTAACAGTGACATACAAAAACTGACATCACAGTATTGAATGAAATGCCCCAGTACCGGGCATGAGAGATACCAAACTTCAGGATACAAAAATCATGGAAGGGAAGATGAAGGGAATGATATTCAGCCAAGGAGAGAAATGCCAAAAAAGACAATAAATCAAGCATGGGAACAATGGCAGTTTGAATACTGTGGCAGAAAAAGTGCTCAGCAATATGGAGCTTTGCAGTGAGAGGGAGTCTGAGTAGGAGGAGGTGCACAACGGCAGGAACCAGTTGAATGGCGGGCACTACTTTTTTAAAAATTTTATTTAAAGAGAGAAAAACACAAAACAGAAAAAAGAGTAGAAAAAATACAGAATTTCAAAAAAATAAAGAGTAAGAAATCACTAGTTGATACATTACATATTGTCTTCTTAGATATAGTTGTTCAAGTTACAAAATTAAAGCATAAAAGTGGACATTCAAACACTGGGCTGCAAACAGTTCTGTTCAACAATCCAGCAAAAACTTAGCAACATGGTTATCAGTCCTATACACTTAAACATACATGCAGTTATATCCTTTAGAACACTTTCTTTTCCTCCTTTTGCTTTTTAAGTCTGTTATCTGTTTAGTTATATCCTGTTTCAGACTGCTCAGTACCTTACTGATCTGTTTTGTTGTTGTTGTTATTTACTTTTTAATCACCTTATAGAATTCTGTTGTTTTGTTTTTGAGTTTCTCCTCATCCATTCCCCATGGATCAGCTTTGGTGGAGTTGGGAGTTTTTAGAGGTATTTTGTTACTTTCTTATCTTTTTTTAAAATTTTTAAAAATTATTTTGAAGGTAGTAAAATACAACAGAACAAGGCAGAACAAAGCCAATTGAGACAGTGCGGTGAAATTGGTGCAGGAATTCACAGCAGGTTACCGGGATAACAGTAATGGGCACCATAGTATATCTCATTATCTTCACAATAGTTATTCTTTCAATCACGTATAGCAAAATCAAAGGAAATATAGAACATTATAGATCTTATCAAAACAGAATATTGAATAGAGCAGTAAATTATTCAGAACAAAGCAAAGCAATGATAACAATATTTGCCTTCAAAGAGATTGTAGAAAGAAATCCCACATATTTGCTAGACTACATATGGTCAACCTCCCAAGATCTGCGCAGATGTCTGGCTCCCATTTACTAACTGGGGTGGGAGGTGGGGATGGGATGTTTGATTCTCAGCCCTCACTCCAGTAGGCTCAAGCCTGCTTACCAGCCATGAGAGCTGGTTGCTTGGTTTCCAGGCATCCTAAGTTCCAACATGGCATGGATCTCAGGAGATGCTTATGGTTCTCACCATGGTGCACCTGCAGCCTGCCAGGTCACCAGGGCGGGCACTATGGATTCTAATTTCAACACATACCTTGCATGGCCAACTTCCTCCCCTCTTCTCGGTAGCATTCAGAATAAAAATGGCAGCACAAAGACTTTCACTACTCATACCTTGAAGAGCAGAGTAATTTGACAAATATTGGCCCATGGCCCAGAGTTGCCCACAGACTACATAAAGGAGACAGATGACAAACAATCCAGGTTTATCTAGTGCTCTTACTCACAGGTATAGAGGAGACTGGTGTGGGCCAATCCTGCCAGAGGCTGTCCTGCATGAAGATGCATATACAACTGCTGAAAGACAGTACTCAAACTCTGGTCCACTGTCAACTGCTTCTTCTATTTGGAAACAGAAGGTAAAACAGAATTCTATACTACAAAAAATGCAATTATCACATCCTCCTTTTCACCAGGCAGCATCACCATCCAACAACAGAAGTCTAAGGAAAGCAAATTGTCCTCAGTGTAAATATTTCATAAGGAAAATGATTGCACTTGATCTTTTGTTTTGTGTGAGTGTGCATGAATGGGGGCATTGGTGGTGGTGGAACAGGTGTATAACTAAGAGTATGCATGAGGTATTTATTGCTTTTGCTTCTGTAGTGTTTTACTTTATTTTTATTTTTTTGTCTTCTCCTACACTGTTTGGTTAATAGGATTTTCTAAATCTTGATTTCTGATAGTTCCTTAATTGAATTAAAATTCCACATATCTACTCAACTTTTCAATTATATTCATTTCCCTTCTCTATTTGCATATGTGTCATACCCCGTCACTTCTTGCTTGTCTGTCTTTTCTTATATATAAATAGTATCATTGAAGCTATTTTTTCTCTTTTTTCTTAGCCCATCACACAGGATTTTTCTCTTACTTTCATTGGTTAGTGAAGTATGAGAAGACTTTTAAAACAATTTTTACATTGTATGTTGCTTTATATGGATAGTTCTTAAAATGCTGATACTACTTTAGTTATTCTCTCCCTGCAAGTCAGTGCTAGTGTCTGACGCTAGTACACTGAACAGATTGAGGTGGTGATTTCATGCTGAGATACACTCATAGCCAATGGCTTGTCACAGAAAGAAATTCGCTTTCTACAAAGATCTACAAACACAAGTGGTAGATATATTCATCTAAGCACATGCATAGATTTCAACAAACAAACAAAAATCATGAGAAAACAAGGCCACAAGATGCCTATGAAATATACACAACTCTCCTTAAATTGATTCCAAAGATATTGAAGTGCATGAAATTCCAGAAAAAAAATTGAAAAACAATTGGTATTTAAATGAATCACAAAAATCAAACAAAATACACATGAAAGGCTGAATTAATGAATTACTAAAATTATTAATGAACTCAATGAAGATTAAAAATGAATAGATAATTAAGGAAGACAGTATAGGTTATGAAAACCACTTCAGTAAAGATATAGAACCAAACAAGAATCCTGTAAATAAAACCCTCAATTAGTGAAATAAGAAAAATTCAATTGAATGTCTCAGCAGGAGGTTGCATGAATCAGAAGGAATAATATGAAGGTTTGAAGACAAAGTAACTGTACTAGAACATTCAGATAGCAATAAAGAGAAAATAATAAGAAATGATGAAAAAAATATCCAAAACCACATGGACACCTTTAAAAGAACCAATTTACGACTCATTGACTTCAAGAGGAGTCTGAAGTACAGGCTAATGGCATACAGACTTAGTCAATAAATTTAAAGCATAAAATTGGCAAAATAGAAAATAAGACAGATACCTAGGTATTAGAGGTATTCAGGACCAACTGGACATTGTCATAAAAGAATTTTCCCTGACATATTATAATCGAATTATAAAATCACAAAATAAATAAGGAATATTAAAAGTACCTCAGAATAAATGCCAAATCACTTAACACTGAAAAGCTATCAGAATGATAGTAGATTTCTCACAGAAATTCTGAAGACCAGAAGGCCTTGGAGCGATATAAATATGCCATAATATAAAATAAATGTCAACCTACATTATTATATTTTGCAAGGCTTTGAATATTGGAAGAAAAAATAAAGATATTTAGGATAAACTACAGAAATTCATGACCACTAAGCCCACAATACAGAAACTAATTAAGGGAGTCCCAAATGCAAAAAGAGTAGAAGAGCCAGGCATGGTGGTGCATACTTTTAAGTCCAGCATTTGAGAAGCTGAGGCAAGGAGATCACCAAAAATTTGAAGCCAGCCTGGGCTACAAAGTGTGGTCAAGGCTAGTCTAAACCATATTGTGAAATCCTACTTCAAAAATGAGCAAAGAGAGAGACAGAGAGACAGAGAGAGACAGAGAAAGAGAGAAAAATAATAACCACGAAACAAAGGAAAAAAATTAATCACAGTTGAAAGACTAGATAAATGAAAACCAGGAATAAATCAAGCACTAGAATACAACATAAAGACAGGAAATAGTACATAACTTTTATATAATGTATATGGTTTTAACTCCTCTCCTATTAAAAGATTCACTGATTATGACAACAAACAAGAATCAACTCTAAGTTGCCTTCAAGAGACATACATCATCTGCATACATAAACACAGACTTCAAGAAAAAGAATGAAAATTATACTCCAAGTCGATGAAGCCAAGATGCAAGAAGCAGTAGCTACAGTCATAGACAACAATGTAGATTTCAAAATAAATTATAAGAGACAAATAAGACCACTGCATACTGGTAAAATGAAGATAAGATTCCCCCAAGAAGAGATAACAATATCAAATGCATATGTATTGAAAATGGCACATTCTCTTTCATAAAACCAATAGCCTGGACCTAAAGGATGAAATAAACCCAACACACTCATACTGGCTACCTAGCATCCGAGTCTCCCAAATAGGCAGGTCAACTAGAAAATAACAGCATTAAGGTAGGTACACTGTAGATCAACTGGACTTGATAGACATTTATAGTGTTCCATCCAAAAACATTAGAATATAGATTTCTTCATCATCCCATGGAATACTTTCCAAGATAGACTAAAATTTAGGTCATAATTCTAGGCACAGAAAGAAAACACTACATAATCTCAATATATGTAAAATCCAGAAAAAATGATCGCTTAAATGTTGTTAACAGAACAATAATTTCAGAGACTTGGGAAAGTAGGGTAGAGGGGAGATAAGGAGAGAATGAACAAAGTCTACTATGTTATAGTTAAATAAGAGAAATAATTTCTGATGTTCTTTGGCACAATATGTTACCATGTCCAGTAATAATGTATTGTATGCTTCAAAATAGCTTAAGAGAAAATTTTGAATATACTGGTCGAAAAGAAATTATGATAATTTAAGGTAATAAATATGCTAGTTATCCCGTTTTGATAATAACAGACCACATGCATGAATAAAAACTTCACACTATAACTAAAGTTAAAATGTTCTCTAGGCCAAGCTTTCAAATTCAGTTTCAATGCTGTAGTATGAAAAATGGAGGCATTTTATACTAGTAAAACTGTTTTGCTTTTTTTTAATTGTGAGCACAGTATTTTCATATATAGGAGATCTAAATAGCCCAGTATTGGTGAACCTGTGGCATGCCTGCCACAGTCAGCTGTTTGTATCATTGAAAGCTCTAAAAGATTCACTATGGCTACAACAGGTTTTGCCAAAAAGATATAAAAACCAGTGGTTTTCACTTGTCATCTAGATAACCAGTGTTATACAATTATCAAAGTATTCTTTGAAATATCCTCAGTGTTTTAAACTAAATATATATAACTTTCATTAAAATATGCTGTATTGTAAGAAACAATTATGTGTTTTCTATATTGTCTCAGTCCACAATTTCTGCAATATAATATTCCAAAACTGAGTGACTTGCAAAGTAACATTTCTCATGTAACTTAAGTGTTGATATTTACAATTCCACTTCAGGGTGTATATTTGTAGTTCACAAAGAAGATTCCATTTCAGAGTCCAAGTTGAATTTAAGTTTCCTCATGAATCTCATTCTGAGCTCAGGATAAATGGGCAGCAGCTATGTGATTAATATTTGCCAGATAATTTTAGTTATAAATTACAAAGAAAGATAAGCATAAACCCATGAGAGATCTTTAGGTTTTGTTTTGGAAATCATACTGTCACTTTTTCTACTTTCCAATTTTCCAAAGCATGTCATCTGGCCACAGAAAAAATCAATGGATTGAGAAGTATACTTCTTCCTTGAAGGTAGGAATAAAAAAGGAAATGAATTTTGGCCAAACAATGATATAATTCATAACACCACATAGTAATAAAAATAGGCTAAAAAATGAGTTTTTGAATGTTTGACCAAGTATTGGTATTATAGTAACATTGAATTATCTAGTGGCAGATGTCTATTCAAACTTACTGATTTTGAACATTGAGTTAACCAGATTTTTGTGTCTTGTTACTTTCTTTCAAAATTACATTTAAGATTTGCAATAAAATCATCGCACGTACTTTATTCACTTGGGAAAAACTACTTTAAAAGAAGTGGAAATTGACATTTACATTTGCATCATAGAAAGGTTATCATTTCTTTTAAAAGTTAAATGAAAAACAATCATAGAACTATGGAAATAAAAAACTTGTCTTAGAAATAAAAATTGTAAGAAATTACTTTTTAAAATGACTCCTAGAGAATTCAGTATAACGACCAATTATAATCTTTGACAGAAAGGAAAGGTCTTAATTGTATCTGTGAACCCTGGAGAATTTTGTTGGAATGCATCAAAGGGTTTCTTTTCTCAACAGGTACAGACTACAGAGAACATTTCTGACCAGCCTAAGGTACATTCAAAAGCATTAAATACAACTTCTTAAAATAGAACTATTTGGTACCTGTGGTCTAAAATTATACACCCGTCTGTTTCATAATGCTATCCAGCTAATAGGTATAGAAATAATAGTAATTTTCCTTAATAATAATAAATATTAAACATTAATCTGTAGAATCCTGACCAATAGGACTTGATAAAACTTCATTCATGTCTTTGAATTTTAAATTATTTTTGTTTTATTAGAACTTTAGCATGTATTTATTTTCTTCTTCCTTTTTTAAAATTTTATTTAAAGGGAAAAAAAGCAAAACAGAAAAAAAGGATAGAAACAATACAGAAATTCATAGAAAAAATAAAGTGTAAGAAATCACTAGTTGATAAATTACATATTTTCTTTTTAGACAGAGTTGTTTAAGTTACAAAATTAAATTAATCTGTTTAGTTATATCCTGTTTCAGGTTGCTCAGTACCTTACTGATCTGTTTTGTTGCTGTTGTTTACTTTTTAATCACCTTATATTATTCTTTTGCTTTGTTTTTGAGTTTCTCCTCACCCATTCCCCATAGATCAGCTTTGGTGGAGTTGGGAGTTTTTTGGAGGTATTTTGTTACTTTGTTATCTATTTTTTGAAGGTAGCAAATGTATTTATTTTCTTATTTATTTTTTTTCAATTGAAAAAATTCAAAGCAAATTACTTAAAAAGTTTACCTCTGTTATGTAATTTTTAATAGTTATAATACATCCATGTAATCAATATAAAGTCACATAACATTTAAGAAGACACTTCTTTTCATAAATTAAAAGCAATATTTTACTTTAAAATCCAGTGTATGGTCAGGCACAGTGATGCATGCCTGGAATCCTAGCACTCAGGAGACTGAGGCAGGAGGATCACTGAGTTAAAGATCAACCTGGGGTATATAGTGAGTCCAAGGACAGCTTGAACTACACAATGAGACTCTGTCTCAAAAAAATAAAGACAAAAATAAAAAAATAAAAATAAATAAATAAATAAAACATAGCTAATTTGTCTGATGTATTATTTATTATTTAATATAAGAATTTACATCTTCCACTCCATAAGTATCTAAGGAATTTACCAAATAATTGTCATATTATACAGCATTTTGAATTTCATTGAATTCTTTATAGATACTCTTCTAAGTCCTTTCTGCAGGTGACCTCTGGATTTGAGCTATGATAGCCTCTGGTTTCGTTTTATTAATAGTGTAGTAGGTTGCCCAATCACTCTGTAAATTTGACCTTTCATTCACCTTTGTAGGTGGCCTAAAATTCTTTCTACCTCATTATGATAGCAAAATCAAAGAACATGTAACTTCTAGATGTTATTAGTATACATACACACATACACAAATATATACACATGTCAGTATTTCTGGAATTAATAAAATAGATCAGTATTCAGCACTTCAATTCACTATTATTTTTGCAATACTCATTCCTGTTAATTAATTTTTTAAAAACCTCAAAAGTTCAGGAGTGCATTCTAGCTGGCCTCATGGGTGCCAGAGTTTCTGAACTCCACTCAGACACAAGACCCCAGCACCACAGTCCAGGGGTGTGTCTCTGCTACATAAAGAGAGGATCCAAGCTCTACCAAGCCCAGTGACCCTGGACAGCACAGCACAATCCATCAAGGGAATGCCTGGCCAGCCTCACAGTTTACAGAGCTACCAAGCTCTGCCCAGACCAGAACCCCTTAACCATTCACCAGGGAGTGACCAGCCTAACCATTGGGTCCTGAAGATTTTGAGCTCTTCCTTCTCATCACAGCACAAGGCTCTGGCCCCATAGTTTGGGGGTACACCACATCTAGTCACATAGATATCAGAGTATTGAAGCTCTGCCTGGCACAGTGCCCCGTGAAATCCATTGGATGGGTACCTAGCCAGCCACAAAGGTCCCAGAGGAAAATGACTAAATGAAAGAGCAAGATGCAGTCTCAGACCTCGAGTACACCAAGAACAACCCCAGGAGACATTGAAATGGAAAACATTGAAAATTACACAACTGAACTTTCTGAAATGATAGCAAATGAAGTAAAGAAACAGCTCCATGAAACTACAGAGGAAATCAGATCAGAAATAATCTCTCAGGTAAAAAATGAAATGACAAATCTTAAGAGAGTAGTGCTGAGTATATTTAAGAGATCTAGATAAACAAATAGAGGAGCATAAGAAAATGATGGAAACTTTCAATGAACAATATAAGACAGAATTAGAATTCATGAAACAATTTCAAATGGATATTCAGGAAATGAAAAATTCCATTGAAAGCTGGCAGAAGTACTTGAATGAAGCTGAAGATACTCTCAGGCCTGAAAGACAGGATATAAGGTCATGACCATGAAAAAAATGATCTCTTAAAAATAACAAGGTATCAGGAAACAGCAATTCAACAGCCACAAGATGATGCAAAGTGAAACAGTGTAAAACTCATAGGTGTCCACAGAAAAGCAAATAACAATACAAATGACATAAGAGCACTATTTATGGAAATAGTAGAAAATTTTCCAAACATGGGAAAAGAATCTGATGCACAGATTAGTGAGGAATACAGATCCCCAATTAGCCATAACCAAAATACATCTTAACCCAGACATATCATAATTAATCTATCAGAAATTCAGCACAAGAACAGCAAGCTAAAAGCTGTCAGAGGAACATATCACCTATGAAGAAAAGCCTATCAGAATCATGGCAGACTTTTCAATACAAACGTTCAAGTCAAGAAGAACTTGGAGTGAAGTATTTCAAATACTGAAAGAAAACAATTTCCAATCCAGATTGATGTACCCTACAAAACTATTTTGCAAACTTGACAGAAATATAAGATACTTCCATGATAAAAAGCAACTAAAAAAATTCATGACCACCAAACCAACACTACAAAGAACTCTGAAAGATATTCCAGAAAGATATAAAGATAACTAAAATTCTAAGAACAGCAGTAGCAAGATAATCATGGAAAACAATTAAAAAGTAGAAAAATAACAACAGAAAGATAACATGAAAGGAATAAGACAGTTATATCCATAAATGTAAATGGTATCAACTTACCAATAAAAAGAAACAGATTGTGAGAGTGGATTAAGAAATGAAATCCAACAATATGCTGTTTACAAGAAACATTTAATTTAAAAGGAAATTCACAGACTGAAAATCAAAGGATGGAAAAAATATTCCATATGACAGGAATGCAGAAAAAATCAAGGATAGTTATTCTGTTTGCAGACAATATGAACTTCAAACCAAAAATGATAAATAAAATGTTTGCCTCTTTTGCTTTTTGTTTTTCTTTACTGTGTTTTTATTCTCTTAAATAAATAAATTTAAAAAGAAAAATACACAGGTGAACAATGATTTTTAGTGTATCTTCAACAGACAGCCTTATTGCAACCTAATTTTTCTACGTTGACTCTCTGTATGTTTGTTTCCATGTCTTCATCACGGTAATAACCTCAATAAAAATCCAAATATCATTCACTAAGTTCAATTTAGCAATTTCCACCTATTAATCCCTAATTACAAACTATACTTAAAGTATATTTATTTATGTATTTACTTATTCAACCTTCAATCCATACAACCACGTCCCCACTGACAGCCATCAGGCTCTGTACATACTACAACTGCAAATTCTTACAATTGAATTTGGGTTTTATTATTTTAAAGAGAAAAATAAGCACAGAAAAAAACCCAACAAATGAGACATATAAACAAAAAAAGCAAGAACAACAGAAAACTAAATCAATAACAATATAGCATCAATAACAATATGATAGGATTTTAACAATGGATATAATATTACATATAGTTATCTTCAAAAGTTTCTTATATTATCAGATATAGACATGCAAAATTGATCTAATTATATGAGTATTAAGTGTTCTTCTCCAAAAACTAATAGAATTAGTAGTATATTCATGTTAGCTATTTTATGTGTACATATACAAATTTATATCTTTTTACTTCCTTCTTTTCTCCTTTCCCCTATTTCAGTTATTTTTAATCTTTGAGCAGTTTCTTAACCTTTCACAACATCTATTACAGATTTTAGAACGTATTTACTCTTTCAGTTTCTTATACCATGGAGACAATATAGTATTTACACATGTAAGTCTGATTGATTTCACTTATTAGTATGTAATCAAGTTGCATCCATTTACCTATAAAATCATTCATGTGATCCTTCTTTATAGCTGAGTAGTATTCTACTGCATGAAAATGCCACATCTTTTCTATACATTCCTTGGTTGATGTGCATTTGTGTTATTTCCATGATTTGGTGATTACAAATTGTGCTGGTATAAACATGGGTGCATGTATATCACTGTAGTATGATGTTTTCTATTCTTCTGGGGAAATTCCCACAAGCAGGATCACTGGGTCAAATGGAACCTCTAATCCTAGCTTTTTGAAGAACCTCCACACTGATTTTCAAAGTTGTTGCACCAGTCTACACTCACACCAACAGTGGAGAACAGTTCCTTTTTCCCCACAGCCCAGCCAGCATTTGCTATTCGTTAATATCTTGGTGTCAACTTTTCTTTCTGGTGTGATGAGGAATCTCAGCATTATTTTAATTTGTATTTCTCTAATGATCAATTATCCTGAACATTTTTTCATATATTGATTTGCCATTTGTATTTCTTCATCTGAGAAATGTGTTTTTTTTCAGATGCCCATTTTTGGATAGAGTCTTTGAATTTTGGGGGCCTGATTTATTTAATTCTTTATATGTTTTAGACAAAAGTCCTTTGTCTGAGGGACAGTAGCTAAGCTATTTTCCCAATTTCTGTGGGGTTTTTTTTCACACTTTTGGAGATTTCTTTAGAGGTACAAAAAAGTTTTTTTTTAAAGACAACATCCGTTGTTAACCCTGGGAAGATTTACCTGTGCAGTTTGTTTTTTTGTTTGTGAAATCTCTACCTGCCCCTCTATCTTCAAGATTTCTATCTGCTTTCTCTTCCAGAAGATTTAGTGTTTCTGTTTTAATATTTAGATCTCTGATGCATTTTCCCTTCAGTTTAGTGCATGGTGTAAGACATGGATCTAGTTTCAGTTTTTGGCATATGGTTTTCAAGCACCTCTTATTGAAAAGGCTGTCTTTCTTCTAGTGAACTTGTTTGGCCCCTTTGTCAAAGATAAAGTCAGAATAAATGGTCTTTATGTCAATATGATAAAAGCCATATATGATAAATCAATAGCCAACATCTTACTAAATGGACAGAAACTAAAATGAGGAAAGAGACAATTCTGTCTACTGTCACCAATCCTATTCAACATAGTTTGGAAATATTAGCCAGAGCAATTAGACAAGAGAGAGAAATCAATGGAATAAGGATAAGAAAAGAAGAATTTAAATTATTATAATTTGCAGATGACATGATACTCTACATAGATGACACCCAAAACTCTAATGAAAGATTTGTAGATCTAATAATGAAATTTGGAAATTAGCTGGATACAAAGTCAACACTCAAATATCAATAGCATTCCATTACATAAACAACAAATTCACTGAGAGAAATAAGGAAAACACACCCTTCACAATAGCACCCTCCAAAAATGAAATACTTAGGAATCAATCTAATAAAGGAAGTAAAAGAACTTTACATTGAAAATTACATTACTCTAAAAAAGGAAATTGAATAAAATTTCAGAAAGCAGAAAGACATTCCTTGTTCAAGTATAGGAAGAACAAACATTGTGAAAATGACCATTCTCTCAATATTGTTATACAGATTTAATGTGATTCCAATCAAAATACTATTGGCATACCTCATAGATTTAGAGAAATAATTCCTAAAGCTCATATAGGACCAGAAGAGACCTAGAATAGCAAAGGTAATACAAGGCAACAAAGGCAAAGCAGGAGGCATCACAATCCCTGACTTGAAATTATAAGACAAAGCCACTATGATAAAATCAGCATGGTACTGCCCTCCCAAAAAATGGCCTGAAAATCAATGGAATGGATCAGAAGGTACAACCACAAGTACAAACAAATTGAACATTGAACTTTTACGTCCTCTTTCATTTCAACTTATTCCACTTATTGCCAACACTCTCTACTCATGCGAGCCAATCTGTGGACTCTCTGTATAGTTCCCTTTTTCTCACCTTCTGTCAATCTTTGCTCATTCTCCTCTTTCCACTTATCCTTCATTACTTTGTCTTTTTCAATCTTTACTTCCACTATTTTACTCCAGAGTAACAAGCAACAGTTGAATTGTGCCTTTTATCCTAATTTCTTTTCAATATTCAATCCTCTGCCAATGCTGGTTATCTTCGGTTTGTCAGCCTCTGCACACACACCCTACCTGCTATTTTTGCTATGTGCTCTGTGAGAGTGACTGTTAGGGACTCCTCTACAGTCCTATTTGACTCAGGTATCATTTCCTCTTATAGTATACTTGGGAAAGAGTCCAGAGTTATGGGGAAGATCAGCTCTGGAATATTTATTGGTTAATTGTTCTCCTTCCTGAGTTTCCATGCATTGGCTTCACATCTCCACTAATGATCACAGAAACTTTCAGGTATTTATTTTTTCAAATTGCTACTTTTTCAGCGAATATTTACTCTTTAGGCCTTGGACTGGCATCATCCCATAACTCATTCAGTTTCTATGCTACTGAACTCTCCTTTTAGGTTTTTCTAAACTCTCTTAATGTCTTTTTAAGCAATCCTTGCATTAATATTTCAATCATTTCCTGCTTCTGCCACCTGCTTCCTATTGGGACCTGAGTAATTCATCCTTTTCCTAGCCATGTTTCTCTGGGCCATTATTTAATTTCAAAAGATTTCAGTTCTCTAATTACTGAAACACAAGTAATAATTCATTTCTCATACAGCTTTCATGAATATTACATGAAATCATGTATTCAAGTGTTGCTGTAATATTTAATATATGGCCTAAACCATATGAAACTATGAATTTTGGTAGGCCAGATAGTTGTACATTGGCAGTTTTATGCATTTCAAACTAAGTATGTACTCTAAAAGTCTTACACTTTATTATTAATGCCATCATTATATTCATGTGACATTATGAATATTTTTTGACTTGCTCCTAACTCTGCTCTCAGCTCTATATGTTCCTTAAACCTGTCTAATTATTTCTTTCATGGGGCTCTGCCATGCAGAATTACTAAAGAATAGTTTCTCTCTTTTCTCGAGCATCAGTTTCAGTATGGCTTCCTCAGAAAGAACAACACCAACAACCTGTGCTAGTTAGCTGTGGCGTACGCTTTTCTCAGTGATACCTGACTCTGCTTATCACAAACTTCATATTTTACATCAGTGCATATTTGTTCATTCTTATGCACTTATCTACAATCTAAAAAACAGAGAGAACTCTTTCCCATTCACTCCCTGTGGCAAGTGATTCACTCTTAGTATTTGTTGAAAGCAGAGAATACTTAAAACAATACTTAAAATCTGAGATCTAGATTTTTTCTACTTCACTAGTTTCCTCTTTCACTACACTCCCCAAAATTCTTTTTGTGGCTGTCCTCATAAGAATGTACACTATAAATCACCTGATTAGTCACATATTTTTTTCTTTATCCTTATTATTTTCTGAGTCTGGAACCACTATTTTCTTAGCTAAGGTGTTACTATTCTTCTAGACTGTTTTCAAGGGAGCATTATTACTTTCTCAGTCTGATTTAGCTATCCCTCATCTTTATTACCATAATAACTTGGCATCATTTTAGCTCCTGTCAGTTCTGTGAAGTTAAAAGGCCATACCTTAATAGACAGTAAGACTCTTTTTGTGGCACAGTGCTTAATGAAGTGTTGATACTCTATATGTAATATTAATATCAGTTGGAAAATATTGTCTTGGCTTTAAGTTAGGTGATTACTGTTAGTCATAATCCTGTAAATTATTTCTTCCTATTGGAACAACAGGATAAATTATGAATGATCTCTACCCTTTATACTCACTTTCCTTTCAACATGATTCTTTTTTAGATTGATTCATAAATAAACAACTAGCATGGCTGACTGGAGAATAAAGCATAATCAAGTTATCAATTTTATTTGTGTAATTAACACTATATAAAATGGAAGTATCCAAAATTCTAAAAATTTGTTAATCTAAAAGCAAGACTGGCACAGCTCACTAGAAAATGGACAAATGACAACTCTGGGGTGCAGCAGAGAAAGAATGTGCCATCTGTTCTTAATGCTTATCTTTATTCTTTGAATCATTAGTATAGTTTGGCGCTAGGTAAGAACTATTACTAGTGTGAGACTGATTCAACAATTAAACCTTTTGTGATAATATAAACGCTATATCTGAGAAGAAAAGCTGTAGAAAGGAGTATTACCATGTCATATTAAACAAAGTATCTACCTCAAGTTCCTATTTATAAAATAAGGTAAATAGGAAGTAGAATTGGAGGGTTTTCAGAGCATATAAATGGCAGAGAGGCAAAGAATATAACAGTGTTTGAGAAGCAGAAGCGTTTATATCTATAGACACAAAATACTAAAAAGAGATGAGCAAATTCAAAGATTGTGTGAGTTGAGAGGGAGAGAGGGTCACGGATACACAGGGGAAATATCAGGCAGTGATTAAATATGACCTTGAATGTGACATATGAGCACCAACTGTACTGATGCTTAATCCCAGTATGATTTCTCTGAGTTGTAAATTACTCATTTAACTCTTACAGCACTGAAGCAATCAATCGTTTTGTTCCCTTTTATTCCATTTTGAAAGATTCACTATATTGCTCAGTGTAAATAAGTTAGGTGGGTGGAATAAGAGATAAGAATAGTAAGGATAATAATTTAATTTTCTTATTAACCTAATTGATTTAAAATGAAAATGCATTTTCATGCATTTTTTCACACATATGTTCCATGTTCTTAGCAATCCTATTAGACAGAGGAGGTTGTTACTTTATAGAAATAATGTATTTCTATTCTTTGTCCTGCACTTATATAGGTTTAAACCCTATTTTAATTAAAAAATAAGGGATATTAGATATTCTGAGTTTATAACCTACATATAGTTTCCATTTATTTCATTTATATTTATTTCAACACCTGTAAAACTGATGTATAATAATTTACAAAATGAATTTTGAGTTTATGTGGCTTTGTCACTGAGCATGACCTTAGCATGGGTGAAGATAACTACTTTCAACAAGGGCCAGCTATTTAATTTGACCTAATTATTACAGAAATACAGAGATGCTAATATATAGACATAATTCTATATCAGAATTTAAGTACCTTTCACTTTAATATGGTGAGTTTAGTTAGCCTTTGAAATAAAATTGGTACATAAAGTTTCTCTCTTTTTTTGAGAATTAGTTACATTATCTTTTGTGGTAATTTCAATTTTTTAGTATTTCCAATCAATATCTTTATACATTTCAATACACAAAGTTGTATTTTGTTTACTTTCTCTGGACTAGACACATGAATAAATGATATCAGAATCACAAGCAAACTAATATTTAAAAACTTTATAGAATATGAAAAAGATTTGTGAAAGTTCTCTATCAAGGTTGTGAATGACTGTCTACTAAACAGAGAGGAGAGACGCATTCTCTAAACATTAGCTACAACTAATTTCAAAGACCTCTTTTCTCTGCTTGAATCAATGAACTATACATCTGTTTTCTTACTATTGACACTTAACAAATGATGCAGATTCAACACAAACGTTTTAACAATAATAAATAAATTGGCCTGATGCAAGCAGAAAGTTTTAATTAATCAGGTTATCTTTCTATTACTGCATTCAGCCATTTTTCTTTTAGTGGTGTCCTATATCTAGGTTTCTGTAAGTAGAATGACAAGAACTTTCAACAATCCTAGGATTCTGTAATTCTTATTTAAATAATATTAATTTCTTCAAGAGTCTTACAAAATAATTCTGACTCATTAGCTTTAGGCCATAAATCTATTTAGAACCTGATAATTTTACTTCTAGGCTAGGGTATTCTAATTGGTTATAATCAAATTCCCAGAGATCCTCTGAATCTCAGGGTTCAAATGAGTAACTCTTGCATCACATGGACTGAGAATGGAGAAATAATATCCCACCCAGCAAATAAAATTTTTACATAAACACACAAATATTCGTCAGCTAATCTGCCAAACAGGCATTCTTTGTTCTTTAACAGTTATATTTTAAACTTAAATGATGTGTTTCAGAAATTTAAAGAAGACAAGCCTAATAATATTTGCATTTACTTGAATACAGAATGATAAATTGATATTCTTCTTTTATTTTTGTTCTTTAAAAATTATGAAATTAGGGAACTGTGTACTTTTCCTTCCCCTTTCCCATTTCCATTGATTGGTACTTCCTTCCTTGTCTCTTTCTATTTTTAAAAAGAGTACCTATTTTGAGAAGATCTAATGTGAATTGCAAATAAGCACATTCTGTACTTGCATGAAATAAAGTAAAATAGATGAGCTAAGTGAGGCCAACATAAATTAGGATAGGAAAACAAGAGAAAAGAAAAAAATAGCTCTTAAAGTATATTTATATCTGAAACATTTGTTCATCAAACTTAATTTTAGATTCTGAACTCTTAAATAAGTGAATTAATAGTTACGTGATTTGTAATGTATGTAACCAGTAAAATAGTTCCTCATGAAATTGTTATTTCTGACTCACATCGGGAAATATTTCTTCCAGAGTCCTCATAAAAAATCACGTACTACCATTATAATATTGTCAAGACTCAACTATTAAAGACAGCTCTTGCAGTCATAGAAATATCCTGTTCAGTTTTTCTATACTATAAACTGCTACTTGGTTTATAGGAATATTATAAAATCCATTAATATATAAAATTTCATATTTATAAAAGTTACCATGAAACAACATAGCAGAAGAGTATGGTGGAGCAAATATATTCCATTTATGAAAGTCTGAAAGCATAACAGGGGCACAGTGCCAGAAAGGAAGGGTACAGCGACCATATATATATCCAAGATCAAACCTACATGATTCAGCCAGACATAACTAGAACTATGTTCCACAAACCCAATCTGCTAGCAGATCACAAAGTCAACCAAGTTGACACTTCACTCCAACCACATCCTCCTCCTGTATGTACACCTGACACCCAAACACATCTCCTTGCAGCACACTTAATCTCTAAAAAATAAAAGCAAGTTTGTAATTCTGCCTACCATAACTCAACTATCCGTCATATGAATGGGAACATATAAATTCCTTCCCCAACTCTCATCAGTTCAAATATATTTTCTAAAGTCCAAGTCCAAGTCTCTTCTGAGACTCAAAGAAAACTCAAGTATGAAACTCAGTTAAAGAAAAAAAAGTTGCATAATTCCAAGATACAATAGCACAGGGCAAACACTTCCATTCCAAATTGGAGGAGTAGAGTCTAAACAAGAATCAAACCAAACCAAGACTGAAACCCAACACACCAAACGGTAAGTCCTATAGCTCCATGCCGTGTATCTGGGACACACGACTGTGAGACACCAGTTCCAGTGTGTTCCATTGGACCCACATTTATGGCCCTGTTGGTTGCAGCCCATTTGATCCCCCTCTTTGGCTTTCTTTGCTTCATAGACATTTGATGTTCCTGAAATCTCCAACTGCCACAGGTCTGCACTACATCTTTGGATTCATTAACAATTTCATGCACTGCCATCTCAGGAACTCCTTGCCTGGTTCCCTAGGCTTTCCTTCAGAATTCTGGTGGAAGTCTTCTTGATCTCCCACTTGCACTCTGCCTGTGCATAAAACCAGCATGATGTAGATGAAGCTAAGGTCTGCTTCCAGTTTGAGCAGTAACCAAGCCCCCTTTGATCAGCTGCAGCAGCCTCTGAGTGCCTAGATGTCTGAGCATGGTGAAGTTAATCCTGGGCAGTCAATTCCCTAGGAGGCCCCTCTTGAGATGTTGTACCAGAGGACTCACTTCTCAAATGAAAAGTTTATACTTTTGTGCTCTTTAGCCTGTGATGATTGGGGTCTGTTGATTTCCACGGTTTCCGCAAGACATCTTCTTGTATATTTTCTTTTAAATGGTACTAATCTCTTGAGCAACCAATTTTTGTCCTCAACTCTACACATGGTTCTTTTGGGGCCTAAATTTAAATTTTACAAAATTTTCTGCTCTGCCTTTTGCCCCTGATTCTCACTATAAATATGACTAAAAACAACCAGCAGTACTCATGTCACAGTCTGAATATTGCACTGCTTTGACATTTCACCCACAAGATCAGTTAGTCCACTACCCTTAATCTCAGTCGCACACAAAGTCTCAGTACCTGGGCAAAATGTAGACAAATGATCTGCCTGAGACCCTTCCATGGAGCTATACCTGAGTAATACACATGATCTCTAGTTCAACTGCAAATGGAGTCTCATTTCCAACTAAAACCACCTCAGTCTGGCCTTACTGTCTGCATTTCTAACAGAACTCTGGTCTTCTCTTCTCTGACCAATAATATCATTCAGTTTCCACTTGTAGGATTCTAAGACTGTATTAGGCTACCCAGAGTTTGACTTCTGGTCAATTGAATGGAGCCTTGGTATCATTCACCAATTCTCTTCTTGGTAGAGACCTTAATTAAAAGATTTAGCTGTCAGATCAAGAGGATGATTGGATTAATTATAGCAGGAAAAACCTCTCTAAAGTTTTTTTGATAGTTAGTTCAGCTCTTGGATCCACAGCCCTAGCTCATTCAGTATAAAATGCTCACTTTGTAGACAACTGGACAAGAAATGTTGATGAGAGCTGGAAAATTCAGCAAGAAATTGATATAAAGTTGCAAGGGAGCATTCTAAAAACTTCTATCCTTTGCAACAAGGTTTAAAGTGTCACTATAATATGATTCACTTTTTTATCACCCCATTACCATGTAACAAAAACCTTCATCCTTGAGGAATGATCAAAAACTATACACAAGGAGCCAGTCCATCAACATATCACTATAGATATGGATGCTCTTTGGAGAAAAGTAATGTCTATATCATAACAGACAGCTATATTTGATACCCAAATTAACAATTGCAATAAGATTGCTGATGCTACAGACCCATTGAATCCATTTACATATCTCAATGTTCACTTTTGGTTTTATATTGAATTTAGTGTGCTTATTCTCTTGTTTATAATTCTTATTAAAGTGTGTCATAGAGCAACTAAAAGCCATATAGCCATGGCTAACCTTGTTCCAGCATCTTCAAAACAAATAACGTGGAACTATGGAGGACCTCATTGATGATTCTCTTTAAATAAAGAGTAATTATGTTAATTCAGTTTGGCTAAACTTGGCCCTATTTCCATGTACTGATCTGTACAGTGGTGGCTAGGCCATTTCTTTATCCCCTCAATTGGCTTTAAGCAATGTAAATAGGGATGGCTGAGGTGCTGATGCATAATCTTTCAAGCTAGGTGATGGTTTCTCTTTCTCTGGTTCATGACTCCACAAAAACATGGGTGACCTGGTGGGACGAAGAACCACTGCTCCATACTTTCAACTGGGAATGAGCCTTGAGATAAGAGGTTATGATTTCCTGTGACAGAAATTTTACACATCAGAGTTGAAGGACCTAGCACAAAACATTAGATATTACATTATTTGTGTTATGCGGATTAGTCTGTCTACATATTCTTCTTTCTGCATATGCAGAGGTGATTTAAGGCTTCCTATCTAGCCCTGCTCAAAGTGCTAACATGTTTCCTGTCATTCTCACAGTTACTTGTCCTCAAGCCACTTCCTTCTCCATGAATTAATAAAATCTGAGTTGGACCCTGGGTCAATGCATTTGCTTCATAAACCATTATCCTCTTCAAACTTAGGACCCATTACCTATCCCATAACAATAAATTTGTCTTAGTGTCTATATTCTCACCATGGGTTGCCCTGGAAGTGGTAGATTAAAATTAACTTACTGAAATTCCAACAACTTTTCCATGGGATGACAAATATAAACTTCCTGGATCACAGTGAAGTCTGAGAAGAGCTCTCTTTATTTGGTGCCCAAAGGAAGGGCTCTCTGTATTGGGCATATCGCCAAAGTGGGAGTCACAGAGCAGGGAAATAGCAACTGTCAACTAGCTTGAAAGATTATGCATCAGCACCTCAGCCAGCCCTATTTACATTGCTTAAAGCCCATTGAACAGATAAAGAAATGGCTTAGCTGCCTCTTTACAGATCAGTACATGGAGATATAAATAGGTTTAGCCAAAATAGAGATAATTGCTCTTTATTCAAGGATGGGGTCCTCCAAAGTGTTCTCTTACAAACCATTTCTAAAGGCTTCTAATCAAATGATCAGATACAGTCACAGAAAATGAACCCGTGTCTCTAGTACAAGTTCTCTGTATTAGTCATTTTTCCCATTGTTGCATACATTGTCCAACACTCAAAGGAGAAAAGATTCAGCTTAATTCATAGTTTCAGGGGATTCAGCCTACATTTGGCTGGCTTCAATGCAAAAACATCGTGGTGGAAGTGTGTGTTTATGCAAAGTTGCTCCAAACTCTCCAGAGAAGAGGAGTCCAGAGACCACATATAGTACCCAAGTTCAAACCTCCATGACACACCCAATGCATCCAGAATTATGCTCCACAACTCCCATGGGTGGATACCAAATAAATCAAGTTAGCACTTCAAGCTAACTATTTCACTATCCGTTAAATGGTTAAAAGAATCTGGGCATGGCGGTGCAGGCCTGTAATCCCAGTAGTCAGGAGGCTGGGCAAGAGGATGGCTGTGAGTTAGAGGCGAGTCTAGGCTACTTAGTGATTTCAAGGTCAGTCTGAGCTACATAGTGAGACCCTGTCTCAAAAAACAAGACAAATAAAATGGTTAATGCAACATGAGTCAAAACCATAACAGAACTAGCAATGACAGCTTTTTCTTCTATTATGTATAATGAGCTATTGAAAATTTATAACCCTGATGGTTATAATAATATATTTAATATCTGAAAAACTATTCTATTAGCTCTGGGGAGAACAGATTGGGCTTTGACATTAGAGATAAAGTCTTAATTATGTTAATTCAATAGAAAATAGAAAGGGAAGAACTCTCATCAAAATCGCTTTTTGTACACTTAATTTTACTCCCTAATACTAGTGTGCTTCTTTCTAACTCTTGCTGAGTCGTTCTGCTTCAGTCTGTGTCATCTCATTTGTGTGAAAATTGCCTTTGTACACCTAATTTCACTATCTCTTTAATACTAATCTACTTCTTCTCAATTATCCCCACTTCTGCTTTTGTCTCCATCTTAGGATTTGTTTTTAATTATAATTTCTCTCAAAAGTCATGTCTTGCTCCCCTTTGATCTCTACTCACCTGGTATACACACCAACTGTATGTTAATATATTCTTACTTATCTTTCCTCCTCAGATATTGTGGTTTTGATCTGTGTATATATCGCTGAGAATGTAATACACAATTTTGATTAAGTAAATTAACATACAAATGCAAAAGGATAGATGTTATTAGTCATATGGAGACATACCAAGCCTGCCAAAGTCGTTATATTGATGAATTCTAAAAAGTTCCAAAATTCCATAAATGTTCTGTAAGGATATCCAATTTACATAAATATAAAACTATAGGGATAGTTTTAGTGACTCTAACCGTTTAAACACATTTCTTTATAAACATATCTTGTTGAAAAAAACATCTTTGAAAAATTTTTAGAAAACAGCTTCATTTCATTTTAAGAACCCAGGTGATTTTTACAAAATAGATTATATATTTAACAGTGTACGAGAAAAGGCAGATTGTTTTCTAGCAATATAAACTGTTTAAATAGTGCCCCTCTTCCCTGATCTTAAAGTCAGGTGCCTAGGCTTTTTCCCCTCCTTCCTCATCTTACAAATCCTTTTGCCCAGGAGAACCTTCTCTTATTACTCTTTGTGACTGAAAAAAAATAATTCATTATTTGGCAGTATAATTCTTACAATTATGTGAATTCAAGTTAAACAGAAAAATAGGCAGAGCTTGTTGCACATCTTTTTTGTTTTACAATTTTTTTTCATGTTTCCTTTCTTTTGTATTAGTGATAGCAATGACATTTAAGGAAAACAGAGAAGGCACACAATATTCCTCGTAAAAAATAAAACTGAGTTGGCTCAATTGTACCTGCTCAAGTGTCCGTAGTTGCATCACTTACAACATCTATCGATTATAACGGTGAATGGAGGTGTCTTACACTTCAGAAGTGAAAAAAAATGACTTTGAGGGAGACAGCCATCTACTTCTTAGGGCTGACATTGATTAGTCTCTGTCAACATTTATAGATTTCACCTTAAACTCTTCCAAGTTTCCAAGGCTATTTGGCACTGAGTCTGAAGCAAACAAAGCAAGACTGGTGAAACTTTGACATTGTCTTAAATTACAGTGATTCAGTTTGGGGCTGTAAGATTGTGTGGTAATACTAAAAAAAAGGTAAGTAAAAATAAATGGCGAGAGACATGGAGAAAATATATTACTAAATTGTCATCACTATATATATATATATATATATATATATATATATATATAAATATCACAAAAATGTGTTCTAATATTTGAGAATTGTATGAATGGTATATAAAATATTGATATTTATATTATCATCTATAAGGAATGTACTACTGATGAATTCATGCAAATGCTATTAGTTATCTGATAAGGATATTTTTTATTTCATATATTATACATGAAAGTTATTCTTTGCAAAAGAATATAGCAAATTACTCAGTTTTCATTTGGCATTTAAAAGTTGGATGTTTAATATCCCCACCTTTGTGGTACTAGGGGTTGAACCCACGGTCTTCGCTATATCCCCAGGTCTTTATTTTTTATTTTGATGTAGAGTCTTGTTAAGTTGCGCATGCTGGGTTGAAACTTATGATCTTCCTGCATCAATTTCCCAGGATGTTAGTTACTCTTTTTTTTTACCTTTATCAAACAAAATCAACTGCTGAAAACTACTGAAAGCTCCTGTTTACTTGCCACTCTTATATCCACAAACATTGCTAGAAATATCTTGTTCCTCTCTTTGGTATTCCCTCAGTTAAATTCTGGGAGCAGATACAATTATTTTCCACTCCTGTTAGAGTACCTTAGTTGTCACCACAGAATATCCAACCTTTCCTTAGCTATACAGAGTTCTACAGAGCATTGTTTTGCACCTCAGTGACAGAGTCACTGTGCTTCCAGAGTTCTTCTGTAACTCCAAACTCAACATCATGTTTTAACAGCTGTAAAAAGCCAGACTGAGAACATATTTTTGTAAATTTGTCTGAAGAATATTCTCTTAATTACATGGAGACTTATTTATGAGAAACATAATTTGTATCCTTTTGTACACAAAAATGGGCAGAGGAAAGAAGAACCAACAAAAGAGGGGAAAAAACAGGAAACTAGGGAAAAAATCCTAAAAGGAGTGAGACAGTGAAAAAAATTGGAAGAACAAATTTCAAAGGAGAACATCTCCAGCAGCCAAAATGTTAGCTTTAGTTATGATATATATTTTTAATCCCTATTGCTCCTCCAGAATATTTCAGCCTTGAAAGTAAGGGTTGACTACTTCTTGCAATCAACCTATTCCCAGGAGCTGAGCACTGGGTCTGGGTATGTCACTCGTGATATAGAAAAGGCCAGGTATGGCAAGCAAGGGATTCCATTTATGCCCAAGCATGAGCTTTCATACAGCACCTTGCCTGCAGCAATAGGTTGCTTCACTCTTTGTTGGTATCTGAAATGTTGTTACTGTCCCTTCATGCCATGTTTAGGGAAGCAGGAGCACAGAGACCATATCTGTCAATGCTTTGATCCTCATTTTTGTTTTAAACTTCCAGTAGGAAAACATGATCTTATGTGTGCCCACTAACATTAGCAATTATTTTCACTGAGAAATTTAGAAATTTGAAATTAAATGTGACTCATTTCTGTTGAAACAGAGATAGAAGTGGTGAAGAATTCCCTCACATAAGCCAATAAAACAGTATTGTTATATTGTATTTAGTGCTAATACTGAATTATAGATGCTTTGCTAAATAGTTTACGAGTTATCTCTTTTATTTTGTTTCTACCATTTTATGTCTGAGAGCACTGATACTTGAAAATTTTTTGTTGTATATTAACTAAAGTTGATAAAAAAAATCCCTGTTTTGTGTGGGCCTATATGTACCAGCCAAAAAATACTTTGAAATAAGAGCCAGACATTCATACCTTGCCTAAAGCATGTGTTCTTTGGCCCTGGAATGTCTTGTCTTGCTACTGCTAATCAGGGATGTCCATTATTGCCACCATTGTTCTTTCTTTTCTGGAATGACTTTTGAATGAGTTTGAGAATTTTACTGAAAGACTTTTTAAAATTATACTTGTCTTCTCCCCATTATAGAACTAAAATGAAAATTCACCAATAGGTAATTTTTAAAAGAGATCTTAACTTTTGTCCATTTTTTTATTCCCGTGTTCCACTTCTATCTGAAAATAATAATAAAGGCAATTTGCAACAGCAACAACAAAAACAAACAGTTCAAGTACGTATAGGACCTTCTGTATGGTAAAATAGCTTATTTAGAGTATGTGATACAGTCCATGTCATGTCCTATGCTCGAGGTTCTTCAATCCTAATACTCTTTCGCAGATTCAGTATGATGAGTGGTAGATGTGAGGTAGCGGTCACCCTTAGGTCAGGGGACTTTAGGTTTTCTAAATGCGTCATTACTATTTTGTTTCTATTTGTTTCATTTTTGCTTTCGTTTCTTGTGATGACTTATGTTAGCTGGGTCAGTTAATCAAGATAATTCATATGAATGAAAATGTAGTTTCAGGCCTCTGGTTTTCTAGTAAAATGATTTACTTTTAGAACCAATCCATGGTTCTTTGTCAACTATATTCATTGTCATTTTTCCAACACTAAAGGTATTGGTTGAGATGAGACTGATTTTCAATCCTCACTATGCCAGTAACTTGACTATAATCTTGACAAATTTATATTATATCTCTACAACTAAGTTTTCTCATTAAAGTTTTGCAGATAATGTCATCATAGAATTGTTGGAAAGATTGATAAACAGTATGTATGGCAGCCAGTAGACACTAAATGAACAACAGACATTGTGTTTATGTGACTACAATATTCTGTTATATTTAGTAAATCCACAAATAAGATATGAATACATGCAAAATTTATCAGATTTACAATTAAATATTAAGTAGTTTTGTGGAAACTTTCTAATAGTTTATATAATGATTTTGAAAATAATGTTATAACTTGGATTCTAGTTTGGGTTATAATTCTAAACTAAAGAAATTCTTAAGTGAACTATATAAACTGTATTATTTCACCTATTCTATATATTTCATATATTGTTTAATGTATTCATTTATAATGAGTTAAAATGCCTGAAGTAAAATATAATTATAATACTTATGTATCTAAATATATGCCTTCTATTTACAAAGAAATAGATGTACAGTATGGTGATCCTTTTTCTGACTGCTTTTGTTCTTTTGTAGTTTTAATTCTATTGTTATTTTTATTGCTTTAGGATTGATTTTGAGTAACTTCTATTATACAGAAAAGAAAATCTACCATAATAGATAATTTTATATACAATATTGTCTCTATGAGGAACAGAGGGACCCAGATTTTTCAGGCAGGTTATTTATCCTTTCTTTGTCCTCTACTATAATATAAATGTTTTCCCCAGATATTCATGTTTTGGAATACTCATTCTCAATTTGGCATCATTTGAAGATAAAGCCTAAATGGGAAGTGTTTAGGTTAGGAGGGCTAAATCCTCATAAATAAATTAATGCTGCTCAACTGGGAGTTAGTTCTTGTGTTAGTCCACTTTCTTATAGCTGAATATATAATACCTGGCATATACAGTTTAAAGGAGAAATTTAATTTGCTCGTAGTTTGAGTCTATAGTTTACTGACTCAAGGGGAATATATCATGCTGGAAGGGGATGTTGGAGCAAAGCTGCTTACTTCATAGAGGTTGAGCAGGAAAACGATACTAAAAAGAAATGGGCTAGGGACTATATACAGTACCAAGGACACTCACTCCTCTATGACCTACACAGACATACCTTTACTAATCTACTGTTTCTTCATCCAACTAGCAAATCAGGTTTAACAGCTACTGTTCTCGTGAAAGTAGATTGTTTATAAATGACTTCCGCTTCCTCACCTCTCTTATCTCTTTCCATATTATGAAACAGTGAAAAGGCTGAGTAGACAACAGTGCCTTGTTCTTGGACTTCCAGTCCACAGAATCATGAGCTAAATAAATCTCTATTCTTTTTAAGTCACCCAGTCTACAGTATTTTGTTATACAAGCAGAAAACATACTAAGATATCCCATAAACCGCTAAGAATCTGAGTACAAATTTTATCACAACCTTGACTACTGAATAAGCATAGCTATTGGGTCAGGGGAAATTGGCAGACAAAACTTAGAAGCTCAGAGAGCTTGGCAGTTCTCTACAGTGGCAGTGTGAATGGCAGGTATCCCAAATAAATTACTAGTTAGTATTCCAAATGGAAAACAATAGTCCTCTTAGACATCTAAGGCTGCAGACAGCTAAGCTCTTTCTGGTTTCTCATTACAGTTCATTAAAACTTAGACTGAGTCTGAGGTTTTCTCTTTATTAAAAATGAATATAATTTTTAGACACTCAAAAATGATAAGCATTGATAAACTTCTGGTAATGGGAGATTCTGTGTCTAAAAGGAAAAAAAATTAGTATTATGTGGATTAACAACAATCAAAGAGAGCATCTAGAAACATTGGTGCTATGCTGCGTCTGTAAAAGGTGTCATATCTGGGCAAAGACTATTGTCGGCAAGTTTCCCTAAGGCAGACTGGTGAATCTGGAGAGATATCATAGTTTACGAATTAAGATCATAAAGTCAAAATGTATAGATCAAAACAAAACCTCACATAATTTATGTATGTGTCCTTGTAAAAGCTATTGTACCCCATTTGTTTCAATTTTTGGTAAAATAGTGATCAAAAAGACTACCTCACAGGATTATATTTAAAAATGTTAATGTATGCATAACATTTGGAAAAAAAAATCTTGGGCACGAAAAGTAAAAATTTAATAAATGTTTTAGGGTGTTATTATTCTTGATACCATAAACCAAACAAATAATTTAAATATCAGATAATACTTGGCATTTTTCAGAGTTACGTGGATGTAATGATTAATTCAGTCCATCTCCTGTTTGGCTGGATTTCTAATGATATGACTATATTTTACTTATTTATGCTTTCTCGATATTGTTATCAGAAAATGCTTGCTATATAGAACTAATTTCCTACCTTTTTTTTTACTGGTTACCAAATGATTATCTTTTTGACTCATTGCTTCCTTCTGAGCCCAGCATTCCACAATACAAATATATCCATCCACATGATAGCTAGCTTAAAGATTATCTCAGGTCCCAGTTTAACAGGAGAAGGGTTCTAATTCAATAGTAAGCATTGAGGGATTAATAGTACCCAGAAGAATAGATGTCCTTTAGATTGTCAAATCAATGGGGTTATGAGCAATCACTATATGTACATAAACTGTTAGGAGAATTCATTACTTGGAGTGACTCTAACCACCTATTAGTCATATATTTTTAAAATATTTTAAATATTTGAACAGAAATTTTGTGTCTATATATCATAGATATAATGTTTTCAAAAACAGTAAATGCATTTTCTGTCTTACATTCATGTGCTTATGACTATCCCTTATTCAGTAAGAAGCATTCATTTGAACTTGAGAAAGACTATAATTGTCCAAATAGGAATTATATATATATATATATATATATATATATATATAATCTCAACAAGCAACTTTTGAAATCCAAAATGAACCTTTCTTTAGTTAAAACATGTTAGTAACTTTAAAAGCCAGATTTTATCAAGAGAAAAACCAAACAGCTTAAATTTCCTTATGTTTCAATAGCATAGAGAATTAGAGTACTTGATCATAAACTTATTATTTCATATTTTAAGAAGGAGAAACTTTTCACCCTATTGAGTTATAAATTTTAGATATTGGGGGACAGGACTTGGGATCCAATCCAGGGTCTTGTGCATGCAAGACAAGCACTTTAACACTGAGCTACATCTCTAGATACTTGCAGTATCTAGAGGGAAAAAATGTGATCTTGAGAAAATCATATTATAAAAGAAATGGTGAGTTCATCTTTTTTCTCAGTGGCTTGTGAAAAGTGGAAAAATGAGGCTGCAGGAAAAGGTTAGGTACTTCTGTCTTTGGTCTACTCACAACCAGGTTGAAATCAGGTAAGGGGAAGTTTACAGCCCTAAGATAAGTATAAAAAGCCTTACAATCATCAATGATACGAGAGGCATAGTTCCTTGGATAAAGCTTATAGGTAGACATTATGGTACATGTTTTAACCACAACAGTCTGAGAAGATGATGTAGGAGGTTCATAAACTTGAGGATCATAATTTGCAAGCTTGGGAAGCTTAGTGACTTAAATGAGAACATATCTCAAAATTAAAAATAAAAAAGTAGAAAGGGTAGCAATGTAACTCAGTATTCTGCTAGTACATGAGGTACTAGCTTCAGTCTCAGTACCAAAACAAAAAACACAACACGAAACAAAGCAACAACAGAAAAAATATATAGAGACATGAAAGTCTGAACAAAGCTGAAAATCTCTCTAAATTCAACAACCTATAAGGTAACAGCATGGTAGTAAAGATAGAGAGCTGGATAAGTGACTCAACTCAAATTTCCTCTGATGCAACCTTGGTTTCCTGCAGCTTAGCTATGTGATAAATGACTAAAATGACTCCAAGGTGCTAAGAGAGTCAGTGGTCTAACTTCACCCAAAATAGACAAAGGGGCTACAACTTAAGAACAAATGACTAGAATCAGATTCCATGACATATTTTTACTAAATGAGGTCAGCTGTCCAAACACTAGAACTGACCAGCCACTGTATATCTGAGACCAGTGAGAATCCATTCAACAGGAAGATACTATAAATGGAGTTCCTACTTTCCTTAGTAAAAGAACAAATTATCCACATTGGTATATGGTTCAAGTTTACAAGGTTCCCTTTATCTCCTCATAAGGATAACTATCGCCAGGTTAAATTATTAGATTGCTTTTAACTGAGAATCAAAGGAATAGAGAAGAAAATTTAAAAAGCATAGGTTTACAGAAACTAAACTGAAAAAAATATATTCTGAATTTTAAATTTGTTCTTGATATCATACACAATATCTTATATACCATACCTTAACACATCACTGCACACATAGTGGTTTAAAAGATCACGAACTTATTATCCCATATTCTTTAAATTTGTCCTTGATCTCATAGAGCATAAGGGTGGAATGGATGAGATGAGTATGTATGGGAGACAGTATTAAAAATATCTGAAAGAGAAAAGCTAAATTTATTGCTTCTTAAGCAAGACAGAATTGTGTTTGTGCCATACAACCTCAGAAAAAAGCAAAGTGTTGATCTTTTGCAAAGTTTAACAATATTCCAAGGATTGATAGCTTTCAGAAATGATAGTGCTTATATATACTGTATGACCTTTATCCATAGGAAATTATTAACGAAGTATGACTCTTTCTAGCATTACAATGAGGTCATCACATAGTAACAGGTTTTTGAAAGCTATTGATAGATGTGGGATGTATTTAACACACTTGTGATAAATTTTTTACTGTGGAGATCAAATTAGTACATTTTCTGTCATTAAAATTCTTTTTACATTTATTTTAACCTGATAAATAAAATTATATATATATATATATATATATATATATATATATAGTGTACATCCCTTGTGGGATAGCTAAATCAAACTAATTAACACAGGCACTACTTTAAATGTGTGAGTTCATGTTGAGAACATTTTAAAATGAGTATTTTACCAGGAAGAAAATCGTTCTATTTTTATCCTCAATATGAAACAAAGCATCCACATTTCAGAGTCAACTTTAGTATATTATGTAAACAACTCTGCTTACAAGCAAATATTATCTTAATATAGTTTATGTTAAAGGTCCATTTGCATTCAATTATTACTTATAAAGTGTAGGGTCAGGGAAAGTATGATCCCTCCACAATTCTGGAGAGGCTGGCTAGCTAGTGCTTATCATTTGTTTTAACTTATGAAAAATCAGGTATTTTTAACACAAAAGGAAATTGAATGAGGGTAAGTTTTTCAGAAAAGATGAAAACATATCAAATGACCTGAATGCAATTTGGAGATCTTTATAAAACATAAAAGATATTATCTGAATTTTTTGAATTAAAACAGTTAACAGGAAAAATATTATCCTCAGTGATGACAGACACAGTATCTACGCCACATCAAAAGTTCACACAAAGCAATAAGCTAAATACCAAGTTCTGCAAAAATTGAAATAGAATATATTTTGATTCCCATAGCAAAATATTTAAAACATCAGAATAATTTCCCCTATTAAGTAGACATTCAGCAATGTATATTATAGTATTTATCATAGGAAGAAATATATTTCTAAAGAGCTACACTGTCCTCCAATGTCAACCTCATGAAAAAGAAAACTAAAATTAATAATACTGATTATTTTGCATTAAGGTCAACTATATGATGAACAAAATAAACCTTTTGATTTTAAAAATTGTTCTTTGTCTTATTTATGCGGTCCTTTTGTTTTAGTTTTCAAAAACAGTTGTTTAAAACATCATGAATTTATTACCCCATATTCTTTAGAGTATAAGCCAGCATATATCTCCTTGGGCTGTGTTTCTACTGGAGGTGTTAAATGATTATTTTCCTTCCATCTTTCAGCTTCTAGAGGACATCCTCATTCTTGGCTCATGGCTCCATGTCTTTCATTTCCATATAAGACCATAGGATCCCTCTGGCTCTTGCTTTATCACTTGTATTTCTATGACTCTCTTTTGCTCTCCTCTTCAATTTTTAAAGATCCTTGCAATTACATTGCACTTTGATGAGTATTCCAAAATTATCTCCTTATGTTAAGCTCACCAGATTATCCATCTAAATTTCATCTGCCAATTCCCCATTGCTATGTAACCTATTGTATCCACAAGTTTAAGGAGCTAGATCATGGACATGTTGGAGGGGATAGGTGTGCCCACCACATCCTGTTTTACTTTTTATTTTATTGATTAGCAAATGCCTATCAGAGAAGTGAGCAACAAAGAAGTTGAATGAATATAAATCAACTACCAGCCTTGAATTATTTGGTCAAATGAACAATTCATGGAATGGGAGGCCTGTGACCCAAGCAGAAACTCACATAGGAGCAATAAAAACTTTCTTGGAATTTCCATATTGAAGCATTCTCATAAAACTAATAGAATGTGATCCAAGAAAATACTAACCTTTGAATGATCTTTTCAGTTCTTTAACCTAACTCAAATCGGGTATCCTTCTTTGCAATCAAAGAGCCTTCTGCATCATTTGAGTGAAAGTGACTATACAGAACATTGATTCAGTGGGAGGGAAGATAATTTCCAACCTGAATATCCACTTCTTAGATTGGCACTAGTGGAGAAGTGATATGGACAATGATGTATTATCTAATTTGCTTTATTTTCCAAGAAAGCAGTATGCGAAAACCACAAGAAAGGAGTCATAATCTTATTTCTTAACCGGATCCCCATCAGCAACTAAGAGGCTGTGGCACTAAAGGGTAATAAATCAGCTTAATATGGTATTGACTAATGTTTTTGTAATTGTCAAAGTGCCTGTATTGTTGTAAATCTTGTTAGGTTTCTACACTGCATTAATATGATTTCTTTTTTGTAAAGAAGTATACTCTCAGAACTTACTGGTGACCTTCCAATTTCATTTTTTTTTTGCTAAATTGAAACCATGGCAACCTGTGGATGGTTCATTTCATTTTTTTCTATGTTTAAAGGAACCTCAATCTTGGACCAGTCGCCTTTCAGATAAAAATCACTTTACTGTAAATATGGGAGCATATGATCCAAAGCTTGAAGCAAATCTCAAATATGTTCTCTCTACTTTAATACAACCTAAATTTTATGGTTAAAATATACAAGAAAGTGATTTTTTGCAATTCCTTTTACAGTTTCCAGAATTTCTTACAAAATAAAATTTTAATTTGTGTAATGTGACATGACATTTATTCTTGTTAAAACACAAGAAGTAAAAAAAGTACTAATAAACTAAATTTTCTAACTTGGGTCATGATATAGTTTAACTAAAAATTTGAACTGGAGGGTGTTTTATGTGGATTATGTATGACTGTGTAGCAACTCCACAGTTGTGCCAAATGCATTTAAGTGTAAAATCAATCCACGCAACTACTTCCAGAATAGCATATATTTAAAAATTGATAATACCAACTTAAAAAGCAGCATTATGATATTCTGATAAAGCCTCTGGCTGGGACTCCAGATATTTCATATATGGATATAATTTACTTGCCTATAGAGGAAATATTAACTGATTATTTGCTATACATCAGGCACTTCACAGTGCACTGGGATTTAATGGTGAGCTGATCACAGATACTTGAAGCACTGAGTCTGATGTGAGGAGTTATCAGTTGTGAGTGCTATGAATAAACTTACTTAGATATAACGAGAGGTTAAAATAGATTGAGCAGTGTCATAATTTGAATAACATCTCCACACAAAATGTTCACAGCCCTAATTGTTGGAATCTGTGAATACCTTATGCAGTCAAAGAACTTTTCAGATGTGATTAAATTAGGATTCCTGAGATGAGAGGATTATACTGGGAAGTTCACTGGGTCCTTCTTAGAGGGACAACAGAAGTCAGGGTCACAGAGAGATGTGAAGATTGAACAAGAGGTCACAGAAAAAACAAGGTATTATACTGATGCTTTTGGAGTTATGAACCAATAAATCTAAGTGGCTCATAGGGGCTGGGAAAGAAAAGGAATACAGAAATGATAAATATTAAAGGTTAATATCCTGATTTAATCATTACAAAATGTAACCCATTGGTATGTACCTTATATGGCAATAAGAAAACTAATAAAGTAAAAGATAACAAGAAAGAAAAATGGAAGGAAAGAAAGAATATTGGTCAGCTGATACCTTCATTTTAATTCATTTAATTGAGTAAGATCTATGTTAAACTTATAGAAGTATAATAAAAATGTGGGTTGCTTGTAAGGCACTAAACACTTGGAATTTTTATGGCAGCAAAAGACTAACACAACCATTAGAGAGATCTTTTTTAACAAAGATTCACATAAAAAACTGATACATCTATGAAGTCAAATGTAAACAATGGATTTTTACTTAAAGTTTTCTATAGCTGCAACATTACTAAAGAAACAAAGAATAAAAATACAACATATAATAACATTCTGAACATTTCTTCTTTTCCATTCAGTGTTTAAGTTTGATACTTTCTGCATTTGATCATCTCCACACTTGTTAATATTCAGGGTAACTTCCAAGAGTCTCAGTTTTAAAATAAATTCTTAATCTGAATTATCGTCTACTTTCTCTTGTTTCCATCAAAAACCTTAAAAATATATGTGTATGAAGCACTGCTAAATGCATTCATAAGGCTTTCTTCATTTAGAAGGTTTATAATGAGAGTCAGTAATGTTGTCTTTGTAGGGACTTGCATTTTTTCCAGGAATGTAAACTAAAGTTTTTTTAAAAAATCCTATGTGCAATAATTTTCATTTGGTGAATCTTTCTGAATGAAATAAAAGATAACATTGGAAAAAAGAAAAATAGAAAGTTATATATGACAGAATTAAATAATATGTATCTGACCACAATCAATGTTCTTTCAAAATTATATTTTATAAGGGCTGCACACTAAATATCATACTTTACAATTGGAATCCTTGGGAACTGACTTGCCCATTATCTATTTAAAATTTTTGTTTTGTAGGGCTGGGGATTTAGCTCAGTTGCTTAAGCGCTTGCCTGGTAAGCACGATGTCTTGAGTTCGATCCCCAGTACCCTAAAAAAAATTGTTCTGTGTAATGGCAGATTCTGTAGGTCTCTTGATCTGATACGTTTTTAAATCAGAAGTTCATTACCTGAATCTGAAACTTCTAAAAAAAAGAAAAAAGATTTAATCTACTGTGGTCATTTCACAAAATAAAAAAGAAATCTAATGATACTGCCTATGAGATGAGTCTATGCATAACGTCACTTATACTTGAAAAAAAAAATGTTAAGATACAGCCCAATAGAGCTTGGGAACCAGTGCCATGTGTAGGCTGCCACCGGACTGGGAACAACTAGACCCAAGCCTCTCCTATGTGTCAACAACATTCACAGACTGCGGTGAGAGAGAACAAAGCCATACCAGCAAACAAGTCAAGTCTGGGAACCAGGGACATGCACAGGCCAATGCCAGGCTGGGAATAGCTGGGTCCAAGCTTCTTCCCATGAGTCAGTGCCATTCGCAGACTGGGAGGAGACAGAACAACTCTGCACTAGCAAACAAGTCCAGTGTGGGAGCCAGTTTTGTATATGGGCTGCCACCAGGCTGTGAACACCCAGACCCAAGCCACTCCCCCTGAGCCAGCACCATTTGAAGACTGGAGGAAGAGAAAACAGTGCTGCACCAGCATACAAGCCCCATCTGGGAACTAGCGCCATGGACGGGCCACCCTAAGACTTGAAAAAGCCCCTTCTGGCATGTGGGCTGGAAAACAAGAAGTGCCAATTCTCCCTGTCCCCCACCCTCATATACAACCTGCTTATCTGGAGAAACATAGGCTGCAATGATAGCTATCAAGGTGAAATGCAATTGGATACCTGTGGTGTTTTGGTTGTTTCACTAACATGGCAGGTCTATAGCCAATGGTCTGATCATAGGTTCAGAGGACAGTGGTACATAGTGTGGCATCTATAGGGGATCAGTTTCTGAGTGTTATACCCTTTGTTGATTCCCTATGGTCTTGTTTTGAAGTCCTATATCGTTTCCATTGTTTTGTTGGGCTGGGTTTTAGTCTCTTTTGTTTTGTTTGATTATGTTAAATCCAATGGCAGGAAAAGCTATTCAAAAATAGCAAAGTATATTATGGTAGCAATTTTTGATTTACTATTGGCTTGTTTTGAAATCCTTTATTGCATTCAATGTTTTGTTTTTATTGTTTCTATTCTATTCTGTTCTGCTTGATTTTTACTGTGTCCGAAGTTATCTGCAACTATTTTGAAGACATTAAAAGGCATTATGGTAACTATTGTTGATTTTGTAATGTTTTGAAGTCCTGTATATCTTACACTGGCTTGTATTGATTGCTGTTATTCTCCTTTATCATCTTTAAAATAAAATAAAATAAATTCTAAAAAAGATAATACTTCAATAAAAGTAACTTTATGAAGTATTATTTATGAAAACCATGTGTGTTAGAGAAATATCCTATATAAAGATCATCCTGGAGTATCTCATTCAAAGCAGAATTTCTTCCATACACTTGGATTTGAAGAGTTATGTCTAGAGAATAAGAATATAATTCTTTATTCTTTAAATTAATGATATCAAGGAATTCTAGTTGAGTAACTTTCTTCTTCCACTATATCAATATGATAGCAAAACTTTCAATGCTCCCTTAAAGTAGAAGAGAAAAGTTGTGACATAAAAAAATTAATACTTTTTAGGACTCTGTAACTCTTTGCAATATAATTTTTTAGATTTTCTTCCCTTCCCTCTTTGTCCTTTTATTGTTATCTATTGTGCAAAACTGTAAACAAAGTATTACTCAACATTTTAAAGTTCTAGGAAACAACACAACTAGTTACGTATGGTGAAATATTTTAATTTTCTATTCGTGAAGAAATTAATACTTTAATATGTTCATGTTTCAAAAATCTGGATAAAAAGTAAAATAACAAAATGACTCAAGTTTATTTTTAGTATTTGAGGTTAGAAATATGTTGATACTTAAAAATATTTTGATTAGTCAAGACATAATATTTTGGACAACTGAATTTTAACTTCTATCTTTTCCTTAAGAAACTATCATATACACTTTTAAACCAAGAACATTAATGTAAAAACTAATCTTTTGAAAATGTTTTCATATGCATGGAGAAAGTAAAGTGGTCAGTCTAGACCAACTATATTTAAAAATTAAGACAAAGAGTAGAACATGTTTTGGGAAAGTGGCTATGTTGAAATACGATAAATTGTAAAGCAGTAATTTAAAGAATACATGACTCCCTTTCCAAAGAGCATTTTAAAATTTTAAGTAGAAAATAAAATCACTGGTCATTTTTTTCTGAGTTTTGTAGAAGTAGCTGATTGATACATCATGGTGCAAGATGTTAAAGGAATGCTAGGCACTTTGAAAATCTAATTATTTTCTCATCTGCTGATTTGTGGCAGTTTTCCATAGACTGATTCTCAATTTGAATAATTCTATTTTTTTAAATAATAAAAAATATTTTTGCATTGCATCTGTCTTCTTTTGGCAAGAATTCCAGTTTTTTTATTGACTTTATTTTCTCTCTTAATTGCCTTCTGAATTATGCAGAAGTATTATTCACTGATTTCAAATAAAAGCAAATGATGATTAAACACTTCATCCCCTGAAGAAAATGAATTTGAAACACCTGAAATTGGAGTGTTGTAGTCAGGGTTTACAAGGAAATGGATTTAATACAGGACACATAATTTATAGGATTATTTTGTAATATCCCTCAAAAAAGTCAAATGCAAAAGAGTGAAGGAGATTTGTCCACACACTAGAGATCCAAGAATGGAGCTGAAAGCCTGAATCCCAAGGCAATGTGCTGCACGAGTCCAGCCAAAGACTTAGAGCCTGCGGCTATGTGTTCCACAAGTTCAACTGGAGACTGAGAGTCCATGTCAAGGTATCATGCAAGTTCATATCAAAAATCTGCACTGGTAAGGCCCAAAGGTCAGTGATGAAAGCCATAAAGTCTGTGCCAACAGGATGAAGGATCTGTGCCAGCATGCTGAGATCCTCACTGGAGCCAGGGAGTGGCACTCAAAGTAAGGGCCAGGGCTACCCCAAAGAGAACCACAGCCATCTTTAGGTAGAGCGAGGACCCATGCTCATCCAATGATAAAAAACAGTTAAATTTCTATCAGGAAAACCAATATGACAAGGTACTCCAGAAGAAACAATAGCACATCAGATTCCCCTTCTGTTCTCTTTCTATGCTGTTGGCAACAATTCTCAGCTGGGCCTTCCATACCCAGCACTACGTTGACTCAGTTCAGCTAAGTGTTACAAGTTGACCATTACTTAATACACTACAAGAAGTAATCCTATGATTCTACTAGAATATTAAAAAATGATTTACTATTGGATATTTTAAATGAACTATTTGTTCAATGTTTATGACTGCAGAGTTCTTTAACCAAAGGCAATTACTGATTCCTTTCTATGAATGTGTTTTGAGACATCAATACAAGTTTTATTTCAAAAAAAGCAAATTAACAAATCAAAGACACTACTTTTCATGAATATTGCATATTTATTTCATCACCACTACTATATAAATTCCATGCTACTTTTTTAAAAGTTATAATATTTAAGAATGCCCATATGAAGTCTTAGTCTTATATTTTCTATGTAATGTAAACAATTATATTTAGTTGATTGTCCATGTTCTCATAAAACACTGAGGTAACATAAACTAGACTCAATTAATATAACTTATCCCAAGAGACAAGAGGCTTAGTTTTCTTTTTAAAAGAGTTAGCTGGGGGGACTGGGGATTTAGCTCAGTGGCATAAATGCCTGCCTTGAAAGTGTTCGGTCAGTACTGAGTTCAATCCCAGGTACCAATAAAAAAAAAGTGGGGAAATGATTACATAGCTGGGTTCTTACTTTGTATGTTACAGATTTAAACTAACTGTGGCTAAGAGTTCATTGATAGTTATTTGAATCAATCAAGTAAGAAATAAAAACAAATGTATTTACCATTAGGAAACAGGATCAATGATTCAGTATTGGGAACTAAATTTTCTGTTGATTCAAGACTATTACAATCAGAGAGAGAAACAGACTTTCTTTGTATACCCATGTCATAATGGCACCATAAAATGGCAGGTCTCAGACACCAGAAATGTAAAGCATAAAGAATATACATAAGCGTGTCATCATTACAAATTTGTCTTAATGTTGGCTTAACAATATAAAGTCATGCCTTGTTAAGTTCACCAAATTCATTTTTATAAGTTCCTTCCACACACCAGTTGGATACATACTCCCATTCAGTTTGAAAACATTTCATTTCATTTTGCAAGACCATGTTTTAGCTTAAGAGATGCTTTTGCAAAGTTTAACCTATGCATGCAGTTATATATATTTACTGAATTTAGCATGACATTTCAATACATGTATATAATTATAATTAACAGAGTAATTGGAATATCTATCATTTTAGATATATATCTTTTCTTTTTGCTGGGAACATTCAAAACTTTCTGTTAGCTACTATAACATCCTCAATAGTTTATAACCAGGTTTCTCTTAATGTGATATATAGTATTAAAAGGTACTCATTCTATTTAATTGCACCCCTATACCCATTAACAGCCCTCTCTTTGTCTCTCTTTCATTATACCATGTCCTGTGTATAACTGTTCTGTTCCCTACTTCTTTGAGATAAACTCTCTAGCATTCACATATAGATATTAATATGAAGTATTTGTCTATTTATGCCTTGCTTATTTTACTGAGCATAATCTCTTCTATGTTCATTCACATTGAGTTATTTTAGTAATTTCCACACAGTTTTCTATGAAGACTACTAATATATATTCTCACCTACAGTTTATAAAATCCCCCCTTCTCCACATTCTTAATACCATTTATTTCTTTTCTTTTACATGCAAACCTTTCTAACTGGGATGAGATGACTCCTCGTGGTGGTTTTCACTTTTATTTCACTAGTGATTAGTGGTGCTTGGTCACCTTTATATCTTCTTTAGTATATATCTGTATGGGTCATTTATTTTTACATCAGATTATTTGTTTTTCTGTTGATTTGTATGAATTCCTTAAATATTCTAGAAGGTAATCTTTCATTAGATAAATAATTGGCAATATTTTACCATTATATACATTTCATTTCCAAATCTGATTATTATTATTATTGCTGTAAGGAAGCTACATGCAACCCATTTGTCTATGTTTGCTTTTATTATCAGTATTTTAAGGTCATATTTAATGTATCTTTTCCCAGACTAGTTTCATAAAGCACTTCTTCTGTATTTTATTCAAATAATTTCAGTGTTGACTCTTACATTTAAGTCTTTGAACCAGTTTGAGTTTTTTTTTTAATTTGATGAAAAATTGTGGTCTGGATCCTTTCTCCCACATATTGATATCCACTTGTTTCAGCATCATTTGTTGAAAAGATTTTTCAACCTCTTTTGTATGTTTTTGCTCCTTTGTTCAAAATCAGTTGCCTAGTGAGAGGTGCAGCAAGATGGGGGCTGAGTGAGGTCTTCCAATTATTATCTCACTATAGATAAAGCATTTTGAGCAACTTTTTATGAGCCAAACCAAATTTATAGGAGCTAAGAAGGTCAGGTAAGTGGCCAGAGCAAAGATACATTAAAGAAGATAAGAAGAACACAATCACTCATATCAAATCTTCTTCAACTCCAAGCTGCTTGGAAAAAAAGATGTTTCCTGCTTTTAGGGGACAAAAATAATTAAATGCAGGCTTGAGACTTGAAACCTGGTTCCAGTTCTACCTCAGTGAAACCCTGTGCCAAGTAGAACCCCACTTGCAAGCCCTGCAATCAGGATAGTAACCATAAAATGAGCCACTGGAACTATATTTACTAGGCAGTCAAGAAACTGCCTCTACCAACCTACCTTGTGTAGCACAGAGGGTAGCAATGCTCCACTTGCTGAGGAGCAAGGAAAGAAAGCTAGTGCAAGGCTTGCTGAAGTGAGACCCAGCACCAGTCTGAAAGCAAAAACTCTGGCGGCAAGGCACAGCCTGCAGATATTCAGTCTTAACATAGCAAGTAGTAGAGACCTGCATACTGCTAGAATGGACTCAAGTTTTGTCATGGAACTTGGCCAAGACTTGGAGTGAGACTCTGGCACACCTAGATTTGCATCATCTTTGGCAGTTAAGGGACTGTCTGTACCACTGGTCCCCTTCCTCAAGCAACACAGATATTCCAAAACCCACACTCACAGACAGAATCTCTAGACATGCTCCATAGCAGACAGAGACCCATTCCAAGTTAGACAAACTCATGCTTTAGATCGCATTACAACCAACTGTGGCATGGTCCTGGGTGGTCTCCAGAGATTGGGTAAGTCCTTGAATATGTGAAAATTTGTTGCAACTCCCCATAGTATCAGTTTTAGTATCAGCCAAGGGACTGCAAACACCAAGACTACCTATACCTCAGAGAGAATAAGGTAGAGTCAGATTCCATTTGTTGGACACCTGTAGGACATGTTAGTAAGCACAGACATTTGCTAGTAACTCACTGCCAAGCTTGGAAACCCTAACATGGGGGTAATCATAATGTCCCTCATTGCCAGACATCACTATAAATAAAGTTTCTGAAGAGCTCAACATCAGGCAGAGATACACAGCCCATCTAATTACCATCCATTCTGGCCAGCATCATCAGTGATCTTGAGCAACAAGTCCAGCTTAATAATAAACAGCTTAAAACATTGTGGGTTTTGGTTCTATCCAATGTTGTGCTGTACTAGGAAGGCTGAGAACGCAGATTTATGGTGGTGGGTGAGTCATCTAGGCCTATCCCACCTACGGGAGAGGCTTGTGGGAAACCTTAGCCTTTTTAGGTCCCCCGCTACCACTTACAGTTAATAACACACTAACAACAGATTCAGGGCAAACCTAGGTTTGAATTGCCCTCTTGCGCTTATGCAGTGATAAATCTCAAAAGTGTAGTCATAGCAAACTGGACTTAGGTTACCATCTAAATGATCACATGCTCTGGAAACATCATCCTGTCTAGAATTTCTGGGAAGACATATACAAATGAACCAGTTTACAAATGTTGGAATAAATACTTAATTCTTGTATGTGGAGATGATGTCACATACCAACAAGCATCAAGAATATTCAGGAAACCATGACTTCACCTAATAGAATAAAGTACAATGCCAGAAACTAAGCAGATAATGACAAGTATAGATGAGTTCTCAGATGGAAAATTTAAAACAAGTCAAATGAAATTCAATCACCTTCACAAAAGTTATTCAAATTGGAAGAAACAAATTGAATAAAACTTTGGAAAGTACAAAACTCACTAGTAAGAATAACTATACAAATTCAGGATCTGCTTATGCTATAAGCATGGCACACAAACCATTCATATTTTTAGTGTGAAGGCTAAAACATTAATAAAATAATAACTACATTAATGTAGTAAGAGTTAGGCAACACAGACTTTAAATGGGAAATTAACAATTTAAATCTGCAAAAGAATGGAGCGAAGGTGTAAAATTTTCTTATTAAAATATCCTCTTGTGTTCCTTTTGTTTTCTTTATAATCATTTTAAGTTGTAATCTTTCATAAAATATCTTTTAATAATAAAGGTGTTTTTGTAAGGTTTATGAGAAGCTTTACAAAATGTCTGCTAATGTTTCTAATAGATAAACCAAGAATAGTACGATTCAAAACATACTACTAGAATAATCACTTAACTGTAAAGGATGACTTTAAGAGCAACAAGAGAAATAAATAAAGCACGACAAAACTGCAAAACAAGTTAAAGATGACTAAAGACTTCACCTATTGATAAATTCATAACTGCCTTGGATATAAATGGATTAAATTTTCCAATTAAAAGACAGCAGATAGAAACAAGACTCAGAATGCAAAGCAGGATGTTGGCTGAGTAAGATCCTGTAACAATGCACAAAAAGATGAACAGCTAATCCACACATTGAAATCTCTTTACAAGATCTAAAAGAAATCTATAAGAAGCCACAGGACTCACTTTTTGTATAACAAAATTTAAATGTACTTTGAAGAAGGCAAGAATATAAGAGCTACCTTTGTAACCTCTCCCTCCACACTAAGCAATCCAGCTCAAACTGGCACTTCCAGCTTTGGAAAGGGAGAGTTAAATCCAGGTCTTAGATTGAAATCTAGCACCAGGCTTACTAGAATTAAATCCAGGGTTGGGCAGAGCCTGAGACCCCTATACATGTGTCAGAATATGTGTACTGAATTGCTGGAAAGTGTTAGGTTGAGTGATTGACTAAAGCCAGTACCCCTCATACAACCTGAGTTGGCAGTGCAGAGAGGAAAACTCTACCCACTGAGGAGTAACACAGGAAAGGAAGCATATGGCTTTGTCTTGAAGTGCAGCACCAGGGCTGTCAAGGTGAGACCAGGCACCAACTAGAAACTGAAGGCCTTAAATACAGACCAGAGTTCACAGATGAAGCCTCTAGGCCAGCCCTGACATTAAGCAAAAGCCAAGCACAAGTGGGGCAGATCAAGTTAATCTTATTTCAGTCCTGCTTTGGGCCTGGAACACACCAGCTCCCTCAGCTGAGATTCAGGTGCCACCCAGCCTTGGTGGCTAACGGATGCCATTTCCACTGCTCATTGATCAATCATGGGAAGCAAAAGTAGCTATAGGGAAGTACTCTCAGATGAGGCTCTAGAAGTCTCCTGGTAGGAAACAGCTATACCCCAATGGAACAGACTCATGTTTCTGCATGTATCATCACTGCTGATCAAAGCTAATCTAGCTATCTCTACCTCTAAACACCAGCAAAGGAAACAGACACTGAGCTCCTGGTAAGATACTATTTCTCATGGATGCTATTCTATCCTGAAAAATTATTGGTTATTTCCTCCAGTATAGATAATTACTCTTGGTATAGGATTTACTTTCTTGCCCACAATGTCTCAGCCAGAACTATTATTTTTAATCATCAAAATAGTTATTAGATATATATTTAATTATATAAAAATGTTGTGGTATGTGATGAAAGAGTGTGATATTTTATGATTTTTCAACTTTATGTATTAAAAATTATCCTGAATTGATTAGTTATGATCTGGGTGATTTTTTTTATAATTTCATCCCTATGCTATAGGCTAATTCTCCTACTAGAACATAAAATGTTCAATAACAAGTATTTTAAATTAAAAATAATTTTATAAAACATTAATAGCTTTCAGTTGAACAGAGAAACAATGTGTGTTAGTTTTTCTATATTTCATTTCCTTTAATCATTTTGTTCTTTGAAAACTTTTGTGATTGTCTAGAAAATTGTCCAGTTGACTAGACTTAAGTGTATTAGAGCATGTTTCATGTTATTTCAACATTTTCAATCAAAATCACATTCAGAGTCCATTTTAAACATTATGTCTGAATAGGCAAGGACAAAATTTTATAGTTTCTTTTCAAGTCTTCTTTCCAGATTAACTACACTTTTAAGTAAAAATTTATCTCACTTAAAAAGTTATTTTTCTTTCTCTTTGTCTTTTTCATAAAACAAGAACTGGTAAAAAAAAATAAGAGAATTTTACTAATTGTATGTAAATTGAGCAATATTCCTAGATGTGCTAGTAAGCATATGTCCCTGGGGATACATAGACTGCCTAATAGCTGTGAGTTTCTGTGACTATTGTATAAAAGTAGCATTAAAAATCTCCTTGGGACAAAGTAATACAGGGTATGAGTTGCTTGTTAATTTGTGTTTATTGCCAGGAGGTGGCAAACCAAATAAAATTTCTAACTTAGCTACTAATCAACTGACTAAACATGTTTAGTAAACTGTGCCCATTAACTTTCGTATTTATTCTTCAGTCACATATTATGCAAAAGGAAGAGATACATAGCCTGTTTACATTTACAAGTTTATACTTGCAAGAGATAACTCGTACCTAAACTGTATGCCTTTCATGATGTTTTTACAGTCTGGTACTTGGTTGCTTTTTTCTTCCCTTTTTCAAGTGCATATCAAAAACATTAAAATAATCACAATAGTAATTCAGAATAAAGATAATTTTTAGTAAAAAAATTAATGAACTCCACATTTTAGTTGCATCAATAATAATCTGATAAATATTTCCTCCTTAAATGAATATATTTAGTACACTTTATACATATATCAACATCAATATAACATATGTCACCTAAATCTTTTGGTTATCATCACGCCAAATGAGTGTTCTTTATTTCACAAGAATCTAGCTATTATTTATTTATTTGTATCAGAATTTGAACTCAGGATCTTGTGCTTGCCAGGTAAGTGCTTATGCCACTGAGCTATATCTCCAACCCTGTCTTTTATAGACTGATATCATAAAAACTGTTTTAATGAGGCAAATCTTGCAATAATATGAAATTAATAAAAATTACTAACATAGTTCAAATGATACAAAATGTATTCTCATTGTGATTAAAGTTAAACCAGTTTAGTATTTAATAAATTAAAATGTATTTCCTAAGCAGATAATTCTACTGTGAAATCATGATAACAAATCCATATTTTACACACCTAGACAATTATTTTGCACATGCTACAATTTTAACTATCTTGTTTTGACATTTAGTAATTAGTATTAAGGTGGACACTGCATAATTAATAGTGCTGGGTGTATATAAAGCCTTGTAGAAAACATTCTCTTCAACTTTAGATGATTGTACCTAGTATTTTTGGGATTTATCTTGTAAGCTGAAAGAAAAGCTATATCAGCAGAGTATAAAATGCCATTCAACTCTTATTCTGTTCAGACTGTTTTTATCTGATTTTTTCCAAAGAATTTTCAGGTAAGTTATAAAGGGGCAAAAGCAATAGCAATAACTGCTATTAGAAAGACCAAGTTCATGCTATAGTAGAATAGGAAAAATAAATTTCCAGAGGCTGAACAATTGAATACAATTTCTACAGAGTAGTCATTACTGCTTCTTATCTTTCATCAGCAAAACAGAAAGAGGCACATGTAATCCTAAAGCATTCAATATTAGTGAAACTTAGGCTCAATAAAGATGCCCAATAAATGCAAAATAGTAGTGACATGGATAAAAGAGCTTACTTGTGTTTTAAATATTTGTGCTGACAGATGTGGTGATTATTTAACATTTGGAAAAGCCTATTTTGTTGTGCAGCAATTCTCACAGATAACTTCCTTATAATGGTCCACAAAAGAATTTTTTTTAAATACAGAGTCTCTGTATGTAATCCAGACTGACCTTGTATTCACCATATATCCCAGGTGGGCCTCATCGCAATCCACTTGCCTCAACCGTCCTAGTGCTGGGGTATGATTCTTATGTTAAAGAAAGATCGCACGTTTAAACATGTCATTTTAAGGAATTTCCTCAAATTGTTTTTCATCATTGTAATATACATTCTATTGTCCAAAATTTAGTCATATGATCACACCTAGCTACCATGTAAGACGCAACCTATAATTGGTCACTCAAAACTTCACTGCTGTAAAAAAAATGGTGAGATCAGAAGGCTTGTCTCCTCCAGGTAGCCAGGATCAGCAGGGAGAAACAGCCAGACTATCACTTGAGCACCTGCTGCCATCCAGATACTTACATCCCTCAGGTAACGTATAGGCAGGGAGAAACAGCCAGATATACCCCATGAACCCACGGGCCATTGGAGATGTTTGCTTTCTGTGGGCAGACAGTGTGGGCTGGGAGAACCATGCACACATGCCCTTGTGTGCCTGCCACCATCAGGTGGGTCCTCATCTAGCCATGCAGCCTGAGAGAAGAAGCAGCCCAAACACCATCAACAATAGCCATGGGGGTAGGCTTGGTATAGCCACATAGATTTGGGGAAGCTTACCCCACACCCCACTGCCTCCTTGGGATCCTGGGTTCAGGGAAACCCTGGTTCTTGGCCTACTCCTCTATACTTCAGAGAAGCAGCCAATGTGGGAAGTGCCTGAGAACCAGTTTGCTGGAAGGAACCCAGAAAAATGTCAAGACAAATGAGCAGAAGTCTATCTCAGACCTCCAGTCCACACATAACAAGTCTGGGATAAAGAAACATACAAGAAAATGGAAGTGAAACACCTGAAATCTCTGAAAGGATAGCAACTGAAGCAGAGAAACAACTTCATGAGGCTGTAAAGGTACTCAAATCAGAAATATTATCTCAGGTAAAAGAAGAAATCACAAACATAATGAAAGAATATCTGAGCATATCTACAAAAACATATATGATAAAAGAGCATAGAAAAGTGATGGGAAATTTGAATGAACAATATAGGAAAGAATAATAATGCATGAAATGAAACAGGAAATTAAAAACTTCATTGAAAGCGGGCAAAAGTAGACTGAAGACAATCTTTCAGAACTTGAATACAGAGATCATGAAAGAAAAGATCTCAAAAATAAAGGGTAACCAGGAAATAACAATTCAGTGGCTCTAAGACAACACAAAAATTAATTTAACAGTGTTGGTGTCACCAAAAAGCAAGCATCAACACAAATGACATCAAGAACCTGTTTACAGAAATAATAGCAGAGAATTTCCCAAGCATGGAAAAAAGACCTGACTTAAGTGAGGCATGTAGAGCTCCAACTAGCCATAACCAAAATAATTCTACAGCCAGACATATAATAATCAAGTTCCAAGAAATTCAGCACAAGAATAGAATATTAAAGTCTGTTAGAGAAAAGAAACAGATCACCTATAAAGAAAAACCTATCAGAATCATGGCAGAATTATCAATACAAACCATCAAATCAAGAAGAGCTTAGAGTGAAGTGCTTCAAATTCTGAAAGAAACCAACTTCTAATCTAGATCAGTGTACCCTGTCAAGCTAACTTCCAAAATTGATGGAAAAATAAGATACTTCCATGGTAAAGAGCAACTGAGGAAATTCATTATCACCAAACCAGTCCTACAAAGAAAAGATAATGTAGAAAGAAAGATGATCACAATTCCAGGAAGAGCTGCACATGGGGATCACCAAACAGGGAAAGCAATTGAACAAAGGAAAAAGTGGGGGGCAACAGCAGGAGGATAGCATGGCAGAAATGACCCAATGTATGCTGGCTGAAAACATTAATGTAGATGGCCTAAATTCAGCAATAAAAAGAAACACAGGGAGAGTAGATCAACAAATGAGATCCATCAATATGATCTATACAAGAAACACTTTTAACTAAAAAGGCAATTAATAACTGAAAATCAAAGGAGAGAAAACAATGTCCCATGTGACAGGAACCCAGAAAAAATCAGGGGTAGCTTGCCCATCAACTGAAAAATGGATAAGAAAAACATAGTATTTTCATACAATGGAAAGCAACTCAGCTATAAAGAAGGGTAATCTTGAGACTCTTTTAGGTAATGGATGCATAGTGAGATCATGCTTATGGGTGAAATGCTTCAATCTCACATGGGTGAACATTGTGTTATCTTTTAGAGCAAAAATCTGAAGGAGTTACTGGGATCCAAAAAGCACAGTAGATACTATGATAGTGATAGCAGAGGAAATGTCTAAAAAGGGAAAGTGGTAATCATATTAACTTCCTTTTATTTTGTTTTGAATTACTGTATTGTTTTCATAGTTTTGTTAGCCTTGGATGTGTTCTGTCTTGTTCTGTTTGGTTTTACTGTGTCTGATGTTATGGGCTGATATTTTGAAGATAGTGAACTGCATTATGATAGCCATTGTTGAATTCCTACTATCTTGTTTTGAAGTCCTATAATGATTTTGTACTTTAGTTATGATTAATTTTGTTCTATTTTCTTTTGATTTTATTATGTATGATGGTATGTACAAGTGATATTATGATACCCATTCTTGATTTCCCATTTTGAAGTCCTGTATTGCTTTTATTGTTCTATTCTGATTAACTTTATTCTGTTTTGTTTGATTTTATTCTCTTTAAAATAAAAAATGATGAATAACATTCCTTTATTAAATCAGAAAAACTGAAAAATTGTTATGAGATATCCTTTCTTGAGAGCAAGATAGTATTAGTGCAGATTTATATGGAACTTAATACACAAAATATGGCAGCACAGAGGAAACATTAAACATCTTAAGGGGAGCATTATTTTTCTTTAATGTTAAGTAATTTGCAATAATTTCATATTAAACCAAATGGAACTGCACAATAGTGTAAACTGTAATATTTACATGACTCACGTGAGATGAAATAAGATTTTCAGCATGTTTTCTTTCCAAGTGCTAAAATTTTTGCCTTTCCCTATTAACTGCTCTGGTCAGTACATAGCATGCTTTATCTTTTTATAGAAAGCTAATCATATTACATAATATGCTTTGAAAACTTTGTGCAGTATTTCAAATTAAAAGAATTAAAAGAAGTGGAGAACATACTAAAATTGGAAGTTGTTTTAAAAGACTGCGGTGTATAGCATATTCTAGAATAATAAGCCTTTTTTGACTAATAAAGTTCTGATTTTTTTCCCTGATTCTCCACTGCTTTCTTCTCTACCATCTCTATTGTTTGTACACATATCAGTGCTTAAACTTACTTGTAATTCTGTTCAAACTGTATTGTGTCCAAAAATATAGTTATCACTTTTGAATGTTATGTTCATTACTAAAACTCAAGAAAATGAATAATAAACCTCCATAATGTAAACTTGGAGTGTATACATTCATGTTCATTTAATATATAAAATTTGGAACATACTATTTTCTTCCAAATTTTTTTTCATTTTTACAAATTTCTATAGAATTATTTTTATATAATTTCATATAATTTTACAAAATCTAATTTAATGGCTCTATTAGGTGGTATCAATAAGCCTAAATTTTAATTTGACAATTGTCAATATTTTTCTTGTTACAGATTATATTAAAATTGACTATTGCTAATTACATTCAATGACATCTCTTTGTGAACTTTGATTGTAAGTTAGCATAAATTTCTATTAATGGATGTAATTAGGCAAAAGACAAGCTGTATTTTAGGATTTTGATGACTGATAAAAAAAACCAGTCCTCCAGAAAATTTTAGTAATTGGTTTCCCAACAACATAAGGCAATGCCTGTTATCCAGCACCCTCAGCAATTAGGCAGGCAATGATTAGTAAATTAATAAATTTTCAATGTATTACTTGACAAAGTAGTGTTGCATTCTTCTTTTAATTGATATTTAATTACTGATATTTTTATATATGCTTACATTTTTTCTTTTGTGAATTATCATTTAACATTCTTTCCCCAGGTAATTGTTGAGTAATTTCCTTTTAGATTAATATGACAAAAATGTATCATATTTCTCAGTTGCATTAACTAATTAAGCACTTAAAAGTGGCAGTTGGTTTTCATGGGGTTCTGTAATTTTAGGTTGTAAAATTTCAGAAAAATCCTTTTTAAAAATTTTAGTGTAGGCAGATTGACAACTGACTGGGGGGGGCGGCACTTCCCTAGCCAGTGCGCTGCAGAAAAACTGGGCAGTGAGATGGGCCCGGAGACCTCCACCACCCACCCATTTGAAGGGGGTCAGAAACATGACAAGACAGAGAAACAGCAAAGGCCTCCAGCCTCCAAACCAGGGAAAGTGAGTCCAATAGAGGTAAATGCAGAGGAGGTTGAAGGCAGTAAACATGTAATAGCAGACATGGTCTCATCGGAAATAAAGAAATACTTCCATGACCTCATCGACAAATTTAAATCTGAAATTCTAACTCAGGTGAAGCAAGATATAAGAAGATTAATAAAAGAAATCCTGGATTATCCTCAAGTAGACACAAATGAAAGAATGGAGGAACCCAGAGAAAGGAGAGAAGCCTTTGATGAAGAATGTAAACAAAATCTAGAATGTATGAAACAGATCCAAAGAGAATGTCATGAAATTAAAAACTGCATTGAAACCTGGCAAAACCTTTTAACAGAAACTAAAGACAAACTTTCAAAACTTGAAGATAGATTTGCAATATATGATCGTGAAAGGAAAGATCTCTTAAAAATAACTAGGAACCAGGAAGCAACAATACAAAGGCTAGAAGACAAGAGGATTTATAACCTAAGAATAAAAAATGTCAATGAACATGCAGTGACAAATACAAATGAAATACAAAGTCTACTAACAGAAATAATTAAGGAAAACTTCCCAAACATAAGATAATGGAAGTGAAGTTCAGATAAATGAGGCATACAGAAATCCAGCCATCTACAAGCAAAACAGATCTACACCCAGACATATAATAATCAGGATCCCAGAAATCCATCACAAGAACAAAATATTAAAAGCAGTCAGAGAAAAGAAACAGATTACCTATAAAGGAAAACTCATCAAAATCACAGCAGACTTCTCAATGCAAACCATCAAATCAGGAAGAGCTTGGAGCAAACTATTCCAAGCCCTGAAAGAAAATAACCTCCAACCCAGATTGATGTACCCTGAAAAACTCTCAAAATCAATGAAAAGATATTTCCACGACAAAGAGGAACTGGGGGAGTTTGTGAGCACCAATCCAACCCTGCAAAGAATATTGAAGGACCTTCTAGAGAGAGAGAGAAGAAAGTCACCAGGATTCCAGGAACAATGGCAGGAAGGCCTCAAAGAAAGGGGCAGACAGTGGAATGAAGGAGAAAACTAAACAAACAGCAATGACAGAAAATTAGCATAGCAGAGATAAGACAGAAATGATTGGTTATATCACTGTTTTATCTTAACTGATTTTATTTGAATCTGGTATGCTTGAGATAATCAAGTCTGAGAGTAGAGGCAACTACTCTGAAGATGACAAGATTCAATAGGATACCCATTCTGATTTGATTTTTTTTTATTGGTACTGGAGATCGAACTCAAGGCTGTGCACTTGCAAGGCAGGTGCTTATGCCACTGAGCTAAATCCCCAGTCCCTCTGTTTTGATTATTAACTGCCTTTGAAGTCCTATAATGTCTCCAATGTTTAGTTTTTATTAATAGTGTAATGCAATGCTAAGTTTAATTATACTATTTTTGACAATATACACAATTTTATTGAAAATAACAAGAGACATCATAGTAACTACTGTAAATCACCTAGTACTGTAGTTTTATATGTCCTTTTCATTTCGTGTTTCTGTAGGAATTTGTATTGTTGACTTGTTTTGATTAATACAGAAAGGCTAGGTATACCTGTAGAGACTTATACATGTGTAGAACTTCTAAGTAGTTTACAAGAATGGATTATAGTTATTGTAAAGAAAAAAGCGAGGGAAAAAAGTATTCTAAAGGATATAACTGCATAGATGTTTAAGTGTGTAGGATTGGTAACCATATTACTAAGGTTTTTTTGGATAGATGAACAGAACTGGTTGCAGTCTCACTGTTTAAATGTCCACTTTGTAGGCTTTACTTTTGTAACATGAACAACTAGTTCTAAGAGGAAAATATGTAATTATCAACTAGTGATTTCTTACTGGTTACTATTTTTGGTTTTTTTGTTTTGTTTTGTTTTGTTTTTGAAATTTTGTATTATTTCTATGCTCTTTCTGTTTCAATTTTTTTCATTAAATACAAAAATTAGTATAAATTACTAAGCAGTGGACATGTTTATGCAAATTATATGCAAAATTTAAGCATTTTGTTGTCATTTAGAAAAATGGTGATTCAGAAGTTTGTACTAATAATTGTCAAAACTGGCATTGGTTGAATTTTAGTTCACTAATTTTTGTATAAATCAAACCCCAGATTTGATTAATCAAGAACATATAAATAAGTCCACAACATTCATAATGAGAACATGAAAAGGGATTTTATATTCCACACATACAAGCACCAAACTGATCACAAGTGATGTTGACTCTCTGACCATAAGCTATTTAATAACTTCAATGATGAAATAAATTAACTGGGTTGTAAAACTTCTTAGGGTCCTCTGCATAACTCACATCCTTTGTTTATATCTAAATATACATCAAAAGCATTGAAAAAAACTTACCCTACAAGCTCTAGATAACTTATGATGAATTTGTTACGAATAAGTTTGCTTTCCATAGATATTACTGAATTGAATAAACTGAAAAAAGTGCCCTTTCACAGATCATTTAAAAATACAGTGTAAATGCTTCATTACAAAATATTTAAGTACGTGTTATTTGGCCACTGTATTGTACATAGGTACAGTCTTGTTAGGAGATCTTAGACTCAAGTCCTCTAAAAAGGCCTAGATCAATCCTTTTCAGACTGATTTTCTGCATCTGGAGTGGACTTACCTTGCTGGTGAGATCCCAGAGGATGTCTAACTGCTATTATTCTGATCACATTTTGAGAATCATGCTCTGAGATATTTATGAAGAAATATAACTTTGTAACAAGATTTTACCTTAGGAATAACCAGATCATTCACTAATGTCACCAAAGTCTTCATTTTTAGGTAAAGTTATAATGCACTTTTTCAATTTACATAGATTACATTTGAAGTGAAATATGCATGAGGTGCATTTTTAAAGCATTGGAAAATTATTTTTGCCTGAGGGAACCTAATCTACAAATATCATGCCATCTTTCATGAGCTGCGAGCATGCAATTTATACACAAGCTTCCGTGGGTAAACAATACTTAGGTCCTACTTACATTGCCTGCTCCCAGTTAGCCTTATAAATAAGGGAGAAGACACCTGTGTTGGTGTCTTCTAGGACCCATGAAAGCAAATTTCCTATTTTTTCCTTAGAACTAAGAAGTTTGTTTTTATATTTTCTTTATTAATATCTACTTGTATTATATTAAAGATTAAAAACACTTTAAAAGAAAGCAGAATGCCTTTCTTTTGAACAAACTAGGAATAATATATATTGCAACAAGACATCTGTATAAGATTTCTGCTATTAGTGTAAGCTAACTCCTGCAGTAAAGTACTTAGAAATTCAAATCCCTAGTTCGCTCTGGCTAAAGTAACTTCTCTTTTCTTCCCATCATGTCTTAGGAGGGCAAAGGATGCATTTAAATTGTGGCATCAGTGCTTAATAATAATAGTTTTGTATTACTGTAAATTAGGGATCTATTAAAAATAAAAATGCCTATACTTCATCCCAGATATAGGTAGTCCCTGTGCATACACTTTTAAACTTTTATTACTTTTAATTGGCATATAATAGTTATATAAATGTGCGGGCTTTAATATATATCTGAATACACATACATACATATATTGTGTAATGAACAAATAAGGATAATTAACATATGCATCACCTCAAACATTTATCATTTTATCATGCCAAGAACATTAAAAATCTTCTTTTTCCTGTGTGAAGAATAACTCAAGGCCTTTGCATTGAACTATACCTCTGACCTTTTTATTTAATTTTGAGACACTAAGTCACTCATGTACCCAGCCTGTGTTTGAACATGAGATCCTCCATCCTAAGCCTCTCAGAGTCCTGGGATTAGAGATGTATGCTATCATCCAAGCTTAGAATGTCTTAAACATATTCTTGTAGTCCATATATGTGGCTGTGAGTTGATGTTATTTATTTATTTATTTATTTATTTATTGGTTTATGGTTTTTTTTGTGGTTTGGGGAATGAAATACGATAGCAAGAGCTCACATACTGAACTTACACTTTAGCTCTACTTTTATGAGTTTAAATCTCTGAAGAAGAGAGAAAAAGAAATTTCTCTAGCTCCTCCTCTGAAACTAGAAAGCACACATTAATAAACCTAATGAAGTATGAAAAGAATGGAAGGAAAAAGTGTAGATACATGATTAAGATCACCAGCTTCAGCGATGTAAAATACAACATGCTCAGTTTATAATGAATATTTTAATACAATTATGTCCCATGCAATATTTGACACTGATTTTTACTACAGAACTATCCATTGCCTATTTGAAATTTAAATTTAACTAAGCCTCTTCTAATTTATTTGACAACTCTACACACAGGGATTGCTGCAGAACTCTTGGAAAGAAAGTAACAGTTAAAAAATATGCAGCCCAGGGTATATATCATCATATACAGTTAGAAAGATAATATATCAAATGAGATTTAAAACCAAAGCATTAAGAGGAAAGAAAAGACATCATTAAAGTTAGGATTTTGACAACAGCTTGACTGTTCATACTAGTGTTAATATGGTGGGATTTATAATTTTATATACACAGCTTTTTTTTTTTCTCCTAAGAGAATAGTTTCATCAGTATGAGGTTGGGGAGGAGTGGCATTTGGGACTGTGAGCCAGGTACCATAGTAGAATTGGAACTTTGCTTTGACCTTTAACAGGAGCCTAAATCTTCCCTGTCAGAACACAGAGTTATAAAATGTTATAACCTTTCATCTGTCCCCTTCCCAGGCATTCTCTTCAGGCAGGAGGGCTTTCTTTGAAGAAATACAGGAGCACAGAATGTGACTCAGATGACATTGTGGCTCAGATCCTATGACCTTGTTCTTATCTTCTTCATTACTGTCTTCAGGCGATCATAGGGAACAAATAGAAAGGTTTTATGAATATCAGAGAGACCATGAGCATATATATGAACCAGCAAGTAACAAGATGTTATTATTCTGTCCCTCATGGGCATAGCAATTGAATAGATAATGGAAAGTATTACTATAATCAGAACTTACAAAACTTCCAGGGATTTGCCACTTCTTCATGTTTTTAGCTTTCACTAATTCATTTCCTACATGGATTGTTTAATTGAAAAAAACAAAAACAAATGCAGTCTTCTACCTGAGGTGTGCATTCTTGAAATCCTGCTGTTGAAAACTACCCAGATATAAGACTACTCCTTGTAAATTGAAGTTAATTCAGAGATATAAATGGTTCAATAAAATTTTTTAAATGGTTGAAGAAATTAAAAAGAAGGATTGATTCTGTTAAAGATTAACCTAAAATGGCTGGATAGGGAAATTGAGGTTTATATCCAATTTTGAAATTGGGAAATTTTTAGAGGTAAAGAACTACAAGTAGAAACTTTGAATCAGAGAGAATTTAAGATTCATAAAATATTAAGTTTAGAAATCAATGTAGCATGATGGTATGGAAAGGTTGGTAATTCAGCAGCATCCTTTGATCCAAACAACTGGATCCTGTAGTTGGCCTGGTGATTCTGTTAGTGAGTCATGCGGTGTCATAGGCACACCCAAATGAAGTAGTGATATCACCCCAGACTGTGTTAGCCAGCATCTGATATCTAGTGTTAGCACAGAACTAAACATCTACTCTCATCAAATGCTGTTCAAGCCCCAGAGAAACCTTTCACTAAGACACTGTCATTAAAATCAAAGAGGACTGTGTCCAAATGTCATGATAGTTTAATATTTGGATCATTGTCAGCATGGAAGGTGAACACTGCTTCAGACTTTGGGAAAGATTTAGGTGGCAGAACAATTTAGAATAGAGAAAAGACAAATTATTAACTTGCTAAATCTTTTCCTTAACATGAATTCAAGAAAGTTTCACTTGATGAAACAATTTTCACTTAGCCCTTCAAAGTACCCTGTTTCTGTTTTTTTAATGTTTCATCATTTCCTCCAAATCTGAGGAATATTTTTCAGTATACATAATTAACATTATTTTTATATTTTTACCTGGGCTGACTTAATAGCAAGCACTTACACTAGCACTAGAGTTATAAAAATCGCATTTAATATTCAATAGATTTAATAATTTAAAATTAAATTTAAAAAGCTTTAAATAATTTTGATTTACAATTTTGATATTACAGTAATTTTTGCAAATTATATTTCAACTTCTGATTGTTAGTGGATACTGTCTTATTTTAGATGAAAATTGATTAAAAACAATTTTTTTTAGTTTTTTCCATTTAATTTTCATTTTTGATAAATATATTTTCAAATTATATGAGCTTTGAACACAATTTCATTTCTTAATAATTTAGATCAATATTTTTCCAATGACATTTTCTCCCACAATTTAAATTTTTCTCTATCTGCATCATCCCATATAGTAGCTACCAGCCACATAAAACTTAAACTATTAAATTTGATTGTTGTTTTTGGGAAACTATTTTAATTAATTTTGATTAATTTAATATGTATGGCCACACATGATTGATGCCTACTCTATAGAACAGCACAGATTAGGCTCTATTCAATATACATTATGTAAAAGCATTTTATAGTACAGTAAATAATTAGTAATTTTGCTAAAATAAGGCAAGGAAAGTAAGGTTTATTAAATTACTCTTTAATAATTATGACTACACAATTCCTTCTGGCCTTATGAAAACACTCAGACATGTAAAATAATTATACTCAGTTATCTTTAATATTTTGCTCATTTAAAGCCTTAGAAAAATTATAGTGCTGCACCCATTTTCAATTTTACTGGTATCAAAGCAGAAATATAAATCATATTTGATTTACTTTATGGCCTCATTTACATATTTAAATATTTTGATATATGCTATATATAGGCCTCCTTTTTCTCTTTTCCCAAACCCAAAACAAAGGATTTATAAATGATAAAAATGAAGGCATCATATTGTAAATGAATAGTTATCTAGGTTTTTATTGGCAAAACAATTACTTGAGTGTTAACATGAAGGTATTTGGTACCAATCATTTTATAAAACATGATTGGTTGGAGTATCAGAAGAAAAGATCTGAGGGATTTAGGGCTGTAGGAGCACAGGTAGGACTAGTGTAATGAATGAAGTGACAAAAACACAGATGTAAATTAAAAACAAGGAGAAAATGCATTGAAGGAAGCACTTATAGTTTGCTTCTTGGAGATATGTTAGAAACTTGGAAAAAACAATTGGATCTTATGGCAGCATTAAATAAGAAAAAAAGTATAATTTTTTTTCAGATCATCACCTGTGGCAACTGTATGACATTTATGATAAAATACTAACAAACATTCTAATAAATAAAAACAGAAAAAAAGAGATTTAAAAAACCTCTATTTTCAATGTTTAGATCTTTGTGAAAATTTAAGCATATTACTTGGATTCTTGGAGCATTGCTTTTGTGAACTAAATACCAGAATAATAGCAGCAGATGACTTGTGGGTGAAAGTGTTTGATATAATCACAAAGACTATGCTAAGGACAATGAAAAAGAAATTATGCTATATTTTCATACAAATAATGTTTATTATTAATCATGGTTGTATAGTTCACCTTATACTTAGATTTATAATACATGTAAAAATCATCCACTTGTCAGTTTTCTGATGTTAAAAGTTCTAAGCTTTGCTTCAGTCCTAAGTTTATAATTTCTAAGAATTCCCAAAGTAGGCAACCTTGGCTAGAAGTATGACGAGTATCATAAAATATTACAGAAAGAAAAAAAAAACTTGCAAAATTCATCACATGTTTATAAATGTTATCATTTCAGGAAAACAGGGGAATATAATTATTTCTGTTCATACTTGGTTTAAGTAACTATTTATCTTGGCCTAAATTTTCAACACCAAATGAATGGGCAAACCAAAAGAGAGAGAGACTGAGATAGAAAGGAGTGAGACAGGAGAAGCAGAAAAATACATTTCTAAAGTACATGTCATTCAGAGCATATGACTCCATACTTCAAGGGCTTTCTAAATCAATACATGAAATATTTTTAGCTCCCCACACTTGAGAAGTTCAATTCTTGGATCAAAATTATTAAACAATGGGAAAATTTCATGTCTATAATTCTCTGTAGAACAAAACAAACCCAAAGTCAATATAATCAAGATAATGGCATAAGAAAATCCAGTAATCATTTACTGGCCTTTTAAAAGATATTCTGTGACTAGATATGGCTTCTAGACATCCTAAGGTTATTGTTCATCTTATCAATTTACTGAATTAACTACAGCGGCCTTCAGCGTTATAATAAAACCTATAAGCCCTATTACAGATACTTCAAAGAGCTGGATTTTAAACAGCTTTAAATCTTTACCCTGACAAGTAGATAAGTCAATAAATACTTAAATATACATGTTAACTTTATACACATTTTGAGAAACTAAGCCCATTTGCTTTCTCAGAATGTGCCATTTTATCCATGAATACACATTTTAGTAACCAAAAATCTCCATAAAATCAAGTTCTTCAAATCATTTTCAATATCTAAAATTATTACCCTATAAAGCATATGTGAGGTGTATGTTAAGGACTTTGCCTTTTAAAAAATTGATTTAATGTCAGTGACAACTCCTACATTCATTTTTCCCATAAAACAAGAAAAACCAGAAACTTTGATTTCAAGTCTCCACAGATTCATACATAGCTAAAAATAATAGACCCACTCTCCCCACAGTAATCCTCACCTCAAGAGCAAGTGGATGTGAGGACGAGGTCACAGATAATGGCTTTTTACTGATTTTCTCTAATTTCCTGATTTTTCATAACACCTTGATTTGGAGCATCCTTGTTTCTAGAAAACTGCCATTCTTGGAGAAATAGCTGAGAATCTTAAAACAGAAATTACCAACCAAGGAGGCCTTTAAAACTTACCTAGTAATTTTCAAAATTCTTCTATACATTAATGACTACACGAAATTCCTTCCTCCTGTATTGTTTTCATCACTGATATACCTGACATATGTGTTGGTACATTATCTAATACTGCACCATTCTCCCTCCTCTCTAAGTTCAAAGGTCTCTTCACACTGTTCCCAGTGCTATCCTATCTTTCCTGTATGTTCTTGCTGTACCTAAAATCACAGATTCCAGCAAGGACACTGCTCTCCCTGTAGACCTCTCAAATTCTGCCTTTTTACCATTGGGTCTGGAAATACAATCATTGTCTTCCTTGTTTCTTATTGCTGTCTTCCAGAAATTTACTGAGAGTCCCTTCCTGTGGAAAATTCATCATCATCTGCTATTCTTCCTTGCTGTAGGGATCCATGGCTCTTACAGTTTCCTCTCATTACTCTTATTATGTCACTCTCCAAATTGACTTCTTTCACAATACCTGATGATTCCTATATCCAAATAAAATCCAATGTACATGGTTTTTTCTCTTGTTACTAGAGATGAACTCGCTGTGGTTCTGGTTCAAACTCACACTGCTCTTAGTGCATATATTGTCTCTTCTACATCCAGGGTAATTTTTTTCCCTGAATTCCCTTATCTCAGTGATATTTTTTTCTGTCACTCTGAAAGCACTTTAAAGTCATATCTGAACATGCTATACTATCAGCCAAGCAGTTCTATTCTAAAGTAATTTTTTTTATTTCTTTTAAAAGAGAATTCATGAAAAGATTTATATGTACTGCTTATTTTCCCTTAATTTCATTTTTTCTTGGATTTCATTACAAACTTTCAGTTGGTGCACCATAACCTATTTTTCACAAAGTCACAGATAACCTCTGAATTACTAGATTCACTCAGATCTGTTTTTAAACTACTGGATTTATTGATAGTATTTTACACCATTATTGACGCTCTCCTTTCCAAAACACTCTAATTAGGTCAAGGACACTTCCATCTCCAGTTTCTCCTTCTGCACTCCTTCCAATCTATTTTACCTGTTCCAATTCTTTTCATCTTGTCATCCTCTAGTGAGGGTGTGTCCTAGTGTTTGATCTTTGGTATATTTTCATCTCTGTTTCAGGTGATCTCAAACAGAATCAATCTATTAACATAAATTTTAATGTCATATGAATGTCAGACTTACCCATTTAACTACTCACTTAACATGTGGATATGACAAATACGCGTTTTAAAGTTAACAAATTGAAAATCAACTTACTGATATTTCTTTACTTGGCAAACCTCTACTTATAAACTCATTACTTACTTCTCTGAAAACAGAAGCAGAAATATTACCTTACAACATTCTATATGACTTGAATCTTTTGAGACTCCCTTGTCATTTTGTAGTGTTGTTCTTTCGTTTTTTCTGCATCCGGGATGGAACTCACAACCTCACTTTTACAGAATGGGACTTTTGCCAACTGAGCTAAACCCCGGATCACTCCCTTGTCATTATATTCCTTTTTATTTTTTTCACTCATTCAACTCCAGCCAACTGTCCTTCTTAAAATACACCAGTAATGCACAGACAGCTACTGGCATTTAGGCACTAGGTTGACAGTTGGTACCAGGCTGCAATGTTATTTATTAACAAGATTTCTGATGTCAGCAATTATATAGATCATACTAATGTTCATAAATAAGTATTATTTCCTTGACTTCAGTGATTCTACATAAAATGCATGAAGTTCAACACTCAAGAGATAATTGTGGAATAAAAGGATCCGATAAATTAATAGACTAACATATCAATACAAAAATCACATGACATGGAATTTTCATTCTTATTGTAGCATAAATATATATATATATATATATATATATATATATATATATGGTTAAACCACACTATGGTTAAACCACACTCAAGATATTTAGAATAAATTTCTCTTACTAGTTATTATCTGCACATTCAAGCCACATGCACTTACACTTATTTTTTATCAAATGTGTTTTTCAATTACTATTTTGGTTCCTGGAAGTACTTAACAAGCTACCCATTTTACTCTGTTTTTTTATAGGAGTAGGAAGACTTGATTAAGCCCTTGTAATGTTTTTGACATATATTTGGTTCCCATTTGAGCTTAGCATTTCTCTAAAAGAACAAAAGAATTCAGTGTTTTGGACAAGAGGAGGTAATTTTTCTCCCACCATGATTCCTTCATTCTTTCAAGCTTAAATTGCAGGCAGCTGTTAGTTACCTAGTTATAGGATTAGCTCTAGATAGATTAATCATTGACTATAGGCTGCATTGTTATTTTGTTGATAGGTTAAAATTAATTTTACTGTTTTCTCCCTTAGTGTAAAAGGCTTTATCTGGCATTTATGCTTCTGGGGAGACTTGTGAGAGAATGCTCCAGGTGGAATATAAAGACTCACACTAATAAATGTGTCTTTGCTTACAAATAACATACAGCATTTATTTTAAAAGCAATAAAATATTCTTAAACTGCATTTTAACTTATGAAGGCTAATTGAATCACTTAAAGTTACTGAATATTCATATTGTGTAACAACATAGATTTAATAAGTCTAGTTGTGAGAAAATGTGTAATATTCACTATTTAAACTACAACTATAATTTTGACAGTAGTTTTTAAAATATTTTAATATTCTGGTTACAGTGTAAGTTATTTCAAAAGAGAAATATGCTACATTGCTTTTAACTATTTGCACTTTCTAATGATACGCTGTTGTTTTACGTAGAGAATATCTGTACTTATTTTAAAGTGACATTCCAGAAAAGTGTGTATTTGCCTATGTCTAAATATATCTGAGGCTGACTGTATTGTGGACTTACTTAAAGAATTCATAATATAACATGTAAAGTTTTTAGAACTTTGATTCAAGAGGTGTTCTAAAGAATGCATTTCTTGTAATTATCAATGAATAGTACTACAGCTAGGTTTTTCATCTCTGCTAGATTCCTCTAAAAGCTAAAATCCCCTTGATAATCCTTATTCATAGCTACGCATTTAATATAGGAAAAGAGGGACACTATATTTATAATTAAAAAATGACAAACCAATTTTCCTACCGGAATCACTACACAAGCAGTCTGGAAATTAAGCATGCAATCATCCTAAGTGTATTTGGATATAATTGGGAATAATACACTGATGTAAAATGTAGTTTAAAAATAAAAGAAAGAAATCAATAAAACAACAAGAACAACAATTTCTCTTTGTAAAGGACTGCTATTTTATCAAGAAACTTTATTTTATGATCTATTAGGTCATGACACTTATTTTGTGCCAAGAAACATTTGGGAGAGAAAAAATTTCAGTTCAAATATAATTATAATGCGATGAAGGTGTTCTCTCTTATCACTCTGCTTTCCTCTGGTCCCTTCACACTTGTTTAATTTATTTCAGCTCCAGAAAATTACCTAGTCATTTACATCTTTAAAGAGCAAATTCTATACTTCACATTTTGGGTTGGATCATCTATGGAAGAACTCCTTTGATAACCTAACGTTATCACATTTTTCCTTGAATGTCTAATAAAAGATGTCTGAATTATTAAAAATTTTATTTTTAACATTCATGATCAATATAAGGCTCATATAGCTATTTAATAGGAATATGTATATTCTCTTTAAATGTACAAATTTCAAATGTTAAATAATGTTTGGATTCTTAAGATTTATTTGGATGCCTACATTCTATATGCAATTAATAATTAAGCTACAGTTAATAATAAAGTGATATTTAAAACATTTTTATTTTGTTGATAGTGAGATTTATTAACACTATAAGAGAAGGGAAGATCAATATGCATATTAGGCATCTATTAATATTTACACACCAATAACGTTTTAGTACAAAACGACTAAGGTAAAGGTGATGTTGTTGTGGACTGTCAACTGCATAAATGAAAAAAAAATTTTTCTTCCAGATTCAAACCCCTGGCCAAAGCACGACTGCTGGTGGTATAATCCAAATTAATGAGAATAGAAGCAATAGGGATAAAGAAAAAGAAATGTTCAAATGAAATTGAAGGCCTGAAACACAGAAAGCTGATCTCAGAATATATAAAGCAAGATTTATTACAAAGGCACAAATACAATGGAAAAGCAAACTCTAGAATTAAAAGCTTAGCAAAGCTTTCCAGGAATATTTTCTATCTTACAAATACAGGGAAAAATATTTCAAAATGGAATAAAAATGAAGCAAAATCAATTCGGGTCAAAAATTAATGCAAAATTATCCTAAGAGAAAATCATAAAGAACAGAATAAAATATTATAAACTTAAAAGTCATGGTAAAAATTATGTCCAGAGGTTAAATGTTAAAAACCAACTTACATTGCAATCTAAAATTAATCAAGAAAAGGGAAAGAGCAGTGAAAGAACATGTGAATTAGGATTAGCAGAACTCGGTACTGACATGGGTGAAATAAAAAGGGGTGGTTTGACAAAATCACCAACAACACACTGAAAATAGTTGCAAATAAATCAGGGAAAAATTCAGATACACAAACTAAAGAGAGAAAAGAGATAAATGAAGACAGAATACTCCCTTCTAGAAAGTGGTAGGTGAAAGGAAGGGAAAATTTTATCACAAGAAAATAAAGAAAAGTGAAGAAAGAATTGGGGGAATTGATAGAAATGATAAAGCCAATGATTTTTTGGGTATGACCAAGAAAAACAAGAAATAAAAGAAAAAATTCACAAATGAAATGAAATTATATCAAACTAGAAAGCTTCCACACAGCAAAGGAAGATTATAAATGGGAGAAACACTATTGATCTAACATGCAGAATACATAAGTTGAATATATAAATATATAAGTTAAATATGTAAATATACAAATATATGTTTAAAAGTAATTTTAAAAGTAATCTAATGTAGAAATTGGCACTTGTCAAAAGACGACATTAAGATGGCAAATACATGAACAATTGCTGTAACACCATCATATTTGGAAATAAAAATACACACTATAATGAGATTTTATTTCAACTCAGAATGGTTTTTATCACAAAGATATAGAGAGAAAAAGCAATTTTTACACACTATCCCTGGGAATATAAATTAGTAGAGCCATTAGGAGAACACAGTAGATTCTCTTCAAGAAACTCAGAATATATCCAGCATGTGGTCCAGCTATCCCTCTTCTGGGAACACATCCAAAGGAAATTAAATCGTCATAGCAAAGAGATACCTGCATGCCCATTGTGGTTATATCTAGATGTCACACCAAAATCTCATGTGCTCATATGTGGGACTTTTGGTAGGTGATTGGATGATAGGATGTGATAATCATCAATTGTTTAGTCCACTGATGAGTTTATAATTGATTTTCTGTTAGCAGATGGGATCCATTAAGAAAAGGGGGGGTCACTCAGTGTGTGGAAGTATTTATATTTTCCTGCTGATAATTTTACTCACTCTTTCCTGGATGCCGTGATATGGTAGCTCTTCTTTGGCATACAACTCTACCATGTGGTCCTGCCTTGGAATCAGTCAAATATGGATTGACATATGAGTCAAAATAAGCCTCTCCTTCCTTAAATTGTAGGTATCCATTATTGTGTCTTGACAACAAGAAACTAATTAAGACAACATCCATGTTTATTATGGTACTATTCATAATATTTAAATATAGAAATAGCCTGAATGCCTATCAAAAGATGAATGAATAAATATGGTGTGTGTTTATGTGTGTATATGATATATATATATATATATATATATATATATATATATATATATATAAAATGTTATTCAGCCAAAAAAAGGACAAAATCTTCCCATTTATAGGAAAATATATGAAACTGGAGAACATTGTAAAGTAAAATAATCCAAACATAGAAAAACAAGTACTGAATGTTTTCTATCATATATGGAAGTTTCTAAATAAAGTAACCTAAATGTATAACAGTGATTAATAGAGGTCTGGAAGGCTGTGTATTTTGGGGAGACAGGAGGATGTATTAAGGGAAATTGGATTTGACCTGTATGTATATGTAAAAATATACTGAGCCTCATTAGTATGTACTATTAAAGCACAAGAATAAAAATGAAACATTATAGAAGATATGTGTTAAAAATTATGCATTAGACATGTACATAGTCCCCATCTCCCTACCTACCAAACTTAAAAAAAATCTGTCAAAATTTTCCTAAAATACTAAAAAAAAAAACCTAAAACTCCATAGTGAAAGAATGTGTTGCATACTGGGAAAAATTTCAGCTGATGCTGTCAACACAGGCTTTTTATTGTAGAAATACTGGATAATAAAAAAAATGTTCAAACATTAATTTTGTACTAAAATTTGGTAATATATAAGGTAAAGAGAAATTGTTATCAGATTTTTCAAGGGTAATACATCATGCCAGCAAGTAGTGGAGATGCCTACTTATTATACTTGGTAAAGAAAAGGTGAATTAAGCATTTTCTACCTGACCAATAAAAATTTAAGGGGTAAGTTCAAGGACAAAGTTTCAAACATTAAATAGCTGAAAAATATTGTTACCATAAGGCCTTTTCTAGCAAGCATATATCAGGTCCTGGCCTAGGTCCCCAATCTCCCAAAAGAGTATATGGCAAAGGCTTAAATAAAATGAGATAAGAGGTATGATTTTAGGACTCCAGGAGGATCAAAACCTCTTAGCTGAGTTTGAGACACTGAGGGCTAAGACAAAGACTTCTCTGGACTGCCCATTTTTATTAGGTCCAAAACAAAGGATGGGGAAACTGAGGAAAGCACAACAATGAGCAGGACCTTGGGAGTCACATCAAAGTCTTCTCCAAGTACTAAATTATGCCAATTAGGAGAATGGTCTTATCTCCAGGCTGACATTTATGGTAGGAATGCGAATGCAGGAGTGAGATTCCTTCAGTTGCAGTCTCTGCTTAATTAGTGTTGGAGACATATGTCTTCAGCTGTGTCCTTATCTTGTCCTTTCTGGCCTCACAGGCCACTACAGGCCTCAGTGAGGACCAGTGATTCATAGAGGTTCACTTACTATCGATCAGCTCCCATAACAAGGCAAGGGGCCAAGGCCTAGAAGAGTATTACAGATACAGATAGAAAGTCAATTAGTTAATTTTAAATCCTGATCAGAACCACTTCATAGTGGTCTCCAACAAGCATACAGATAATGAAATTTATATATCCCAAATGACTGGAGAGATACTGACTTGAAGATAGCAAGAATTAAGTACAATGTTACCTGTACTGTACTTGTATTCATATCTAAGCTTTTGACTTACCTTGACCCACTGAGAGAAGAGAAATTGTTTTTGGTCACATATAAAATCTGAAATAGAGTTACCTTGTATAAGTAACAAAACTTCATTTAATTTTTATATGTGTTACTATGACATATTTTGAAAAAGAGCTAGGTTGAACATAGCTGTAATGGTGACAATGTATGCGATAGGTATATGTTCTGAAAATACAGACTGAGTTAATCTATGGAAAATAAAGAGAAGAGTACATGAAAAATAGAATAACGTTGTTCCTTTAAACAAAGGAAGAATCAATTTATTACAAACTTGATATAATAAAAATGGAGCTACTGGAAACTAATAACATAACTGGGAATTAATGAATAAGGTCAAATAAAGAGATGGGTAAGAATAGTACATATATTTATAATTATACCAAAAACCAACTACAAAAATCTCAAAAGAGAAGAATATTTAAATGTGGTATTTACATGTACCAGCACCCCACAAAGAATATATCTATTACATATCGCAAGAATACCAATTAAATACATAGGTAATAAATTGCAAAGACATGGGAAAGAGAAACAGCAAGTAAGTACATGAGAGCATACAAGCATCTGATTCAAATCATCAATATGTATAAGTAGGCTAAATTTACCTATTGTGTGTGTATGTTTGTGTGTGTGTGTATGATTTCACAGTGACCAAAAATGGCAATCCAAAAATATCCTGTATACAAGAGACAAACTTAAAACAGAGAAATAAAAAATTAAAATGTAGGCAAAATTAATAGAGTTCAGAAGATTGTTGTCTAAATTTCCAGTTTCTCATTAGACATTTGACATCATGTAATATCATATAAGATGTTAGAAATATATTGTACAGAAAAACATAAAATAAAAATTCAATGATTCATTTAATATTGTCAATATATATTCAGTATATATGTTTTGAAAAAGCAGATTATATGTTTGCAGGATGTACCCTCTAACATGGAGATATAGAATTTTCTAAGTGTATATTATTATTAGTGCATTCTAGATGATTTATTTTTATGGACAATGTAGGACAATATTTTAAGGAGTATATATATATATATATATATATACACATACACACACACACACATATATATATATATATATGATAAATAACTGTACTACTAATCTCTTAGTTCATCAAAAAGAGAAATTTGTGTTTCACTGTTTGACTGATCATTTTTTCCATGCCTATGTTATAATCTGAACAACTGCATTGAAGAAATCAATATGTAATATATCAAACAGTGCTAACCTCCTATTATTTTGTTTTCAAATTCTGTGTTATCATTTTTGTTCATTTGTTTTTCAGATGAAAATAAATAAATAACATTCTAAGGCAAGTCTTTCATTATGATTATAGCATCCTTTGACACTCTGAATACCATTACTAATTTATACACTGTTTTTGAGATAGGCTTAGAAAACCAACAAGTGGAAATTAGAAATAGTATAAAGAGTAACAATACAATATTTACTAAGTTTATTTAAAAGACAATCCTCTGCAAGTAGACTTGCCTGTTTCATATGCTTGATACAAACTGCAAGCATATTAGTATTGGTCCAGCATATTTGAAAATATTTTGTCTTAATTTTAATGCTTAATGATACCATCTATATCCAACCTTTTATCTGATTATTTTTGTGTTTGAAGAATTATAAAAGCCTGTTCCCACTGACCTGGTTATTTTAACTGAATAATATAAATTCTTCAATCTTCCATTAACCAGAATGTCTCATTTGCACTATAATTACTATTTCAGAGTATTAAATTTTTCAAAATTCCTGTATTGATGTTCGGTTATAACACATCAAGGTTTTTGTCATGTAAAATTCTATATTAATAATCTGATTTTCTGTACCCTGAAGTTTTGTCCCTCTAAGGTTAGCTTTTGTTTAACATTATCTACTCCAGTGTTGTTCTGGAGAGAGAGAGACAGACAGACAGACAGACAGACAGAGAATGTGAGAGAGAGACAGAGAGAGTGAGAGACAGAAACACACACACAGAGATTTCTTAAATCATCAGCTCCTGTGCATCCATTCAAAATCAGCTTTTTGAAAACTTTTCTGTGGCTAACTAGTCCTTTTCAGCAGATGGCACTGTTATTTAGGCTAAGCAATTTGTCAATAGGGCAAGGTAATTATTCTTTTAAGATTTTTTTTTTCTGGAACAATAGGATGTCTGCATGGATAAAATTAACACTGACTCTTATTTTTTTTTAAATGGAAAATGAACTGAAGAAATACCACAAGAAGATGTTACTCTAAAAACATGCAAGCATTTAAACAATCATAAAATATGCAAGTGAAATCAAGTGTTTCATTGTCGTTTCTTTTTTTTCTTTTGAGACAGGGTCTCACTATATGGTTCCCGGTGGTCTCGAACTTGCAAGGATCTTCCTACCTTAGCCTCCCAAAGGCTGGGATTACAGCAGTGTGCCACCATGCCAGGCTCAATGTCATTTCTTATATACCTAATATTTTACATGCAACTTGATATTCAATTGAAAAGGTATCTCCATAAATCACGTCTAATTTTGTATGAGGGCTAAAAATCAAATGCTCTATCTTGCTACCACAAAGGTCAGATGATGAGTAACCTAGCATTGTATGATTTATGTGGTTAAATATATTTTATTTGTCTAATCTTCATAAATAAGTAACAAAAACTAGAGTTCTACTAGAAACGGTATTGATGGGATGTATGGTAAAGTTATTTTAATATGAAGTCAATCAGTTCCTAGTCAATTGAATTTAGGCTTTAGTATCAGGTTTATGTGGAAAATATGAATGGTAATATTGAAAGTGTATAGTTGTAAGGATAAAGTAACATACAGAATTATTATTTAGCAAGTGGCCCCCATAATCAAAAAAAGGCAAAAATATATGAAGGAACAAGACCAAAAGGCACATTCTCTCTTTTAACAATGGAAGTGTTTTCTACATACACTTCAACCTCTGCATTGCAACCGTACAGGAAAGAATACCAGTGGTGGCTTTGTAGATGTCACTTTTGTATCTGGCAAATGAAACTAACTTCAGCTAATCATAAGGGTCACACAACCTTGTGTATTATGAAAAAGAGGCTATTTATAACCACAGAACTCAATTTTGTAGTGTGTATTGATCAACAGGGAATGGAGGCCTCAAAGAGTTTGAACTATATTCTTAAAGCTTTATTTTTAAAAACCTATATAGTCTCAAGTCTCTCCAGTCACCTATATAGCCAATTTGTATCTTCATCCTCACCACGAATAGATACTACTTAAAATTTATACACTTTCTTCATCCAAATTAAACCAAATGTGTCAATCTCTTTAATGAATAATACAGTCATGAATAGTAGTAGTAGTAGAAGTAGTAGTAGTGATTCAATGCAGAACTTTTACACTGAGCTACATCTCTAATCCTTTTTTCATTTTTTTAAAGTTTTTCAGATAGTATCTCACTAAATTACCCAGATTTGGCAAAAACTATTAATCCTCATGACTCAACCTCCCAGAGTTCCCATACTCAACTCAAAATAAGAACTATTATTTTGGATTTTGCAAGGAACTATGTTGAGAGCAACCCTATTATGTCATTGAAAGTTTTTCAGTCCAACTCATCTGTCACCATCTCTAGATTACAGATTTGACCAATTAAAGCATTGTTACTACTGGTGTCAACCCCTCCCCAAAGGGTTTGACCCAACACTTACATTAAAAAATTATTCCCCATATATTTCAAGTGTTGAAGGAAGTGTATTTTCTTATTTCTTAAAGATGATAAATGTAGCACAACAAAGTGGTAAACAGCACATATGCCCTGAGATTGTAGGTATTATTTTAATTAAGACAAAGACTGGAGTTTGTTTTTAAAGAAATGACATCTCATGGAAAAAAGAATTAGCCTCCTATCTAGTGAAACATGGATTCAATGGCCTTTTCCTATAAAGATATGAGTGGTAGTTCTGGGGCATTGAGTTTCAAGAGACGAGTCTCACAATATCACTAAGATATCCACTAATGCTTTATGTGTCTTATAGGTTGCAGAAATAGTGGGTAGAAATTTCACAAGGGAATTTTCCACAACATAAATATCAGGGAAGTTTGTCTGAGAGTTTTCAAGTTGTGAAAAATAAAACCTCTGGTCTAATAGTTTAAGAAGTAACCCAAGCAGGTACATCTGAAAATGGATGCTTGGGTGATTATGACGCAAAGTTTACCTGGGAAAACACATGATGTACAAATGCTCAGGTATACATTACTTATGGGGGCTATAATCTATATCAGGTAAAGAGAAAGTCAGGGATCTTGCTAATAAGATGTGAGAACTTAAATTATGTAGACCAAGCACTAAAATCATTTACATATTAATTTAGTTAATATGAATCTGTAATATGAGTAATTTTCACTTCGGAATATCCAGGAAGGCTAGAATAAGAATGTATAAAAATGTCACAAGTTGTGAGAAAAGTGACCAATGATATAATTTCTACTTATATAAAACTGTAATGAATTGATTCATTCCATCAGTATACAACAGCAATTCAACATTTTTGGCTTTTATATCACTTGGCTCTCAGGGCCATATTTCACCATACTACTATTCTTCACAGATTAGTAGATAAAGTGAATATTTTTAAATAGTACAATGCAAGTAATAGTGCTTTTCTTTTTTAGTGTTTGCTGGAATTAGATTTTGTCTGTGGTACAGCAGCCCTCATTGTCTAATTAACAGAAAATTTTTCTCTACTCTGTACTTGCCATACCCATGATACTCTTGTCAGTGGCAGGGTTGGCCCAAAAACATGACAACCCTTTCTACAAAGGTAAAATAAAACTGGTAAATAAAAAATAAAATTTGCTCTCAAACTGAGACCAAAATTACATTTCTGATCCAACCTCAAAGAGAATATATTACTAGTTTCAAATGGAAAAACAAAACCTATTGGCATTCAATAGACCATAAATTTCAGACTGAAGCACGGGTTCTAAAAATGTACTTCAGGGATGTGTGGGCATCTTCAAAACCATCCCCAGGGGTCTTCCAGCCAAACTATTTTCATCATAAAAAGGTATTATTTGCCTTTTTTTAACTCACTCAGTGAAGTTCTCCTGACATTCTGTGAAATATGGTGAATCTTACAAATATATATATATATATATATATATATGAGAAATGAAATGACTTCTATTAGGCCAGATATTTAAAAGATTTGAAAAGGTATAAAATATCATAATTTTATATTTTACTATAGAAAATGTAATTTTCATAACAATAAAATTATGTCAAAATGTAATGAGAGTACTACCCTTTTACATTATCAAATACACATTTTACATTGTTTTAATTTCTAACATGGTAATTTTTAATATACTTAACCTATTTAAACAGAAGCATTTTTGAATCCTCCCTAAATTTTAAAATATTAAAATGACTCAACTGAGATGCCAGAATTTAAGCACTACTGATCTATATGACTATCTGGTCAGTTCTTTATTCATCTCAAAAAAAAAGGCTTGATGTAACAATTGGTAAAGTTCAAGGATTTCTTTAAAGAAAAGAAATTCTATTATTTTCAGAATGTGCCTTAGAAGATCAAACCCGTAGTGACTTTAGATATTACATTGAGTTCAATTAAGCATGAGCACTCTTGGCAATTTGCAACGTAGGTGAAATAATAATAATAATAACAAGACCTCAAGATGAGCAGAAAAAAATCCTTGCCATTGGAAAATAAGTGTGACATATTTATTTATCACACCAAAGCTTTTATTACAGAATATCACAACATTTTAAGTATTTCCAAATATTTAATCAAACTTAGTAATTCTAAAGTTAATATTTAAAAATAAAGTGCAAAATATATCAATTCATAATTGTTTTTCTTTCAAGTACTTTTCATTAATATTATTAAGGAGTCACCAAATGACAACTAAAGAGCAATTTACTAAAGGTATTTCATGGAGTGGTTAAGCAATAAAATCACATCTGATGTTAAATTTAATTGCAATATGCTTCTCTTTCTGTTAAAAAGAATTATTTGAGCTAATTCAGAATACAGCTATTTTTTATGACCAACCTCTGACAAGACATCTAAATCTTATTCCAGAATTGCTGGTTTAGGCCTGGACTACTTTCGAGAAAAATCTGCCAATCAAGTAAAATTGTGCAGTGGCTTGTCAAGCCTTTCCCACAAGCAATTAGAAGAAAATGACCTACAGCATTTCCATTTGTGCAGTGAGAATTTAAAGGCCTGTCACAAAAGGTGAAAGGCCATTTCATTAAGCTATTGCTGACTGAAAAAGGAGACCCTCTTGATGGGAGTGCAGCCCATAAATAATGTTGTCCAGGAAATAAACAGCATTAATGGTGCCCTAGGACTAAAAAGGAATTAGGGCAAACATACTAAATATAAAACAACAGGGCCACACACAATAATTTGCTTTACACTGCTTTTGTGAATTTCTTTCTTTTTTTCTTTTCAAATTACGTTTTGAAAGGCTTCTCACAGTGTTAACTGTTGCATTGTGTATGAGTTTGGTTATTAAGAGTTATGGTACAATAAAGCCAAAATGATTGCTTAAGATATGAAAGTCTCATGTTTTTCTATTATTAGTAGTATTTTTTCTACCTAGATAGTGTGACTGGAAGAAAAGGGTTTCAAGATTCTGAAGACCAGTTTAGTTAATGTATGTCTGTCAAAATCGCAAGTATAATTACATCGGAGTCTCTTTTTCTCTTCATAAGTCAATAGCAATTCACTTCATTACCTTAAAATGTGGTGACAATTAGGTAAACTAATATGTATAATCACTGAAAACACTTGAATGGCATGGAAGTTTGCCATGGAATTGGGTGACAATGTGGAGGAAACAGAATTTCTAATTACCTGTTGAGGTCATTTCGTTGCTGTTATATACATCATGTATATAGGATCAGAAAATAATAGTTGAATAAGCATGGACTAAAGAATAAGATTTTATTGGTGATAGAACAAAATGATGAAAACTATATGGAGTTCTAAAGGATAGCATTGGTTCATGTCTCATGTTTTATATTTCTTTGTTATGCGACAAAGTTATTCAACCTTTGTGAACTTCAATGTCTTCATGGTTAGAGAAAACAAAATTATCTTAAATCAGGCACTATTTTCCTAATCAGAGGACACTTGGGAGTGTCTAGAGACATGTTTGGTTCTCACAACTGGAGGAAATGCTATTGGCATCTGTTAGGTAGGGAATAGGGTTACTGTGAAACAACCTAATATACAGAAGAGCTTCCTGGCTCTGAAGAATTACCTTTCCCAAAGTGTTAACTACTTTGCAATTAGTAACATTCTTTGCAGAGGACTATTGTGAGGTCTAATAGAGATTCCTTATATAAACACACCTTGCAATATACATAAGACACACTGAGTGTCTAAAATACTATTAATTCCTGCTTGTTTCAAAATCCTGTAAGTACAAATGTATTATTTACACCAATGTTCTAAATTTGGACTTATAGATATTCCTATATATTTTGATAGCTGAATGTCTAGTATTCCTGAATTCTCCCTTAAAATTGTCCAATGAAGCTCCAAAAACGTTTTCATGCGATATACATATGCACATTTTAACTTTATAAGCTCCAGGTAGGGAGGTTTTCTTCTAGATTGTAGAAGACTCATGGTGTAAAATGAAGGAGAGATAAAGAAAATACAATATTTCTCCAATGTATGGAGAGTACAGTTTGACAATTTAATCTTTCTTTGTACTATTATTTTCATGGTTTCCCACTTAGCTGAGCATTACAATATGCAAATTCCTGAAGTTTTGAGGCTACTTTGTGAAGTGGTTGTAAGAATTGATTACATTTATAAATGCACCACTGACTTAGAAATATTTTCAAACTCAAGTGCCCTCAATCAATGCTGGTCCAACAATTCAAAGGCTTCAGTGATTAGTATCTGAAAATGTATGTACAGCACAGATTAACTACAAAATGAGATTTCAATAAGTAAAAAATAAAAGTTATAAAGTTAGATAATTACAAATACTGACTCAGAAATGGGATTCAGGATATTTTTGCTTTACTTTTGAAAGCATGAACTGGTACAATCTGACCTATCAAATTAGGCATCCACATACTCATAAATAATTCCATTCTAAAATAAACAGGTCTAATAATATACATTGTATTATGTTTGGAGGATGGGAATTGATGGAAATTGGAGGTAATTGGTAATTTAGATGTCCATATTTGGAAGAATGTATACATGAGTCCTAGCAATCACATAACAATGAGTAAATTTCCACCGGCTGGAAGCAACGAGTTAGATGTTATTATCACATGGCTAGACCCTAAAATTATGGTACTCAGTGAGAAATAAAGGCAACAATGCCAAATAATAAAATAACATTTATATAAACTGCAAATGGATGTTTGTAAAATATTTTTTAAAATTTAAAATATATGGCCACATGTGTCCTAATATTTGTCCACACAAGCAGGTAGAAAATAAAAAAAATATTTTGTATAGACTAATAATACATTATTTTATTAATTGGTGAACAGAAAATCTGAACCCACTTTTAATAAAAAGGTAAAATTGTAGATATCACATATGATGTAGGATATAGATATTTCAAGAAAATTTGGTGAAGAATTGCCTGCACCATATACCCAAATATTCATGGAATTGGGTTAGGTATGAATTGAAGAAAAATTGAAAAGGATTTAAGAAGAGGTAAGGACTTACAAAGAGAAATATTTATTTTCAAAGAACTAAGAAAAAGTGCTAAAACTATGAAAGATTGTCTCCCAAATGGCTTCATGATCAAGCTGTGAATACCATAAGGGGAAAACTAACAAGCTAATAGGGAGGTGGTTGGAGTGATTAATACATAACTTATGAAATTTTATTCAAAAATGTGGTCGTAATTTAATATTTTAAGAATAAACAACTTAATTTTGATTACCATTTAAAGATAATAACCTAACAGCACTCAGGAAGCTGAGGCAGGAATATCACTCTGAGTTCGAGGCCAGCCTGAACTGCATAGTGAAAACTTGTCTCAAAAAGACAAAAATAATAATAATAATGCAGCAAAATGTTGTTTACATTGTGTGATAGATACTTATATTTTACACATTAATAGGATTAATGTTCGGTAGACTTTTCCTACTTCTGATTAGCTAGAATTCTAATGAATGTTTGTGCTTATCCCAATATCCATTCTTGCTCTTCTCCAGTCAAAGGTGTCTTTGCTACCTCCACCTTGGCAGGTTGCTTTGTGCTACCATTTTCCTTTTTACTATCGTGGAGAAGCCACTTCTGTTCCTTATGTCCTGGTCTTTTGAAGAAGAGTCGAAAAGCAGAGTTTTTGTGACCCTCTGAATATAGGTTCAAACCTCAGATATTTTCTCTCTTGAATTCCTCAAAGAGAAGCAGTCTACTATCAGCTATTATGGGGCAGCCTGAGTATGTAGATTTAAATACTTTTTTTTTGTCTTTTTGAGACAGAATCTGACTATGCAGTTCAGGCTAGTCTCACACTCAACTTTGTAAACCAGGCTCGTCTTGAACTTGTAACCATCCACCTGCCTCAGCCTCCCAAGTGCTGGGATTACCAAAATGCCCAGCTAATCCTTTCCATTTTGGTATCAATTCTTGTGTTTCACTTGGATTCTCACTCGAGTAGTACATTGATGCAAATGATGCATGTATGACCCAGTGTTCTTAATAGTTTATTTTACCATTTATTTAACTTAAATTCCTTGCATATTTAACAAGTATCCCTAAACACTTTTTTCACTTACTAACCTCCACTGTATTTACTAAAGCAAAATTCTCTTCTTAATTTAAACTAGAACTTATTTCATCAAATCTATCTTTAAACAACTATATGAGACAAATAAAACATATATAAACTATCAAATCTCACATGTGTGTGAGCATGAATCCCAAAGAATCCTCTGTATTTTCTGGTAAACTTAAAATAGCACTGGACAAATAACTTTCCCACTCTGCCGAGAATATTTTTAACCCTCTTTTAACCAATTGTTAACATCTCTTATTCTTTTTAAATTTTTTTTATTTAAAGAAAAAACGAACAGAAAAAAAGATAGAAATATTACAGAATTTCAAAAAAAGGATAAACAGTAAGAGATCACTGGTTGATAAATTACATATTGTCCTTTTAGAAATAGATGTTGAAGTTACAAAACTAGAGCAAACAAAGTAGACATTCAAGCAGTGAAACTGTAAACAGATCTGTTCAACAATCCAACAAGAACTTAGAAGTATGGATATCAATCCTATACACCTAAATATTCATGCAGTTATATCTCTTATAGAACTTCCTATTTCCTCTTTTTTTTACAATAACAATTATTTTAAAAATTTTTAATAAAAGTAATATTTTTTAAAAAATAGCATTTTTAAAAAAATTTATTTAAAGATAAAAAAGCAAAAGAAAAAGGGTAGCAACAATACAGAATTCTAAAAGAAAAAAAGTAAAAAACACTAAGAAATCACTAGTTGATTGATTACATATTCTTACCTTGGATGTATGTTCAAGTTACAAAGTTAAAGGATACATAGTAGACAAACTGTGAGACTGCAAACAGTTCTGCTCAAGGATCCAACAAAGATTCAGCAATATGGTCATCTATTTTACACACTCAAACATACATACAGTTATATCCCTTAGAGCCCTTTCTTTTCCTCTTTTTTTACAATAGCAATTACATATTTTGGGTTTTATTACTCTTATAGTTCTTAACACTTTTTACACTAGAGACACAATGTGATATTTATAAATATGACTCTTATTTATTTCACTAATGAAGATAGTCTCAAGTTGTCTCAATTTACCTATGAAGGCCTCAAGATCATCCTTTTTCATAGCTGAGTAATATTCCACTGGGTAAAAATGCCACATCTTTTTCATCCACTCTGCAGTTGATGGGAATCTTGGTTGTTTCCAAGATTTAGCTATTACAAATTGTATTGCTATGAGCATGTGTGCACATATATCACTGTGATATGAACTTGTCAGTTCTTCTGGGAAAATGCCCAGGAGGGGAATAGCTGGATTGAATGGGGTTTCCAATCCTAGTCTTCTGAGAATTCTTCATATGGATTTCCATAGTGGTTGCACCAGTCTACATTCCCACCAACAGTAGAGCAGTGTTCCTTTTTCCCACACCCTCACCAACATTTGTTATCAGTTGATTTCTTGATGGCAGCTATTCTTTCAAGTGAGGTGAAATCTCAATGTTGTTTTAATTTGCATTTCTTGAATGACCAGTGATGGTGAGCAATTCTTCATAACATCTCTTATTCTTTAAGCAACCCAATGAGTTGACTTTGCAACTTAAAAAATGAATCATGAGAACATCTTTTTCCTTTTATTTCCATTAATATATGCACCAACCCATCTGCACACATTGTTTGCATTCCTCCCTTCTGTAAAAAATGTTGACGAAAATAAGGATGGGAAAGGAAGGAGCTAAAATATCACTGTTTGCAGATGACATGATACTCTACATACAAGATCCCAAAAACTCCATCAAAAGACTATTAGAGTTAATAAATTCAACAGTGTAGCTGGATACAAAGTCAATGCTCAAAAATCAATATCATTCCTGTACACAAACAACAAACTCACTGAGAGGGAAATTATGGAAATACTGCCTTTCACAATAGCATCTAAAAAAATGAAATACCTAGGAATCAACATAACCAAGAATGTAAAAGACCCAAATGCTGAAAATTATACTACTCTAACAAAGCAGATTGAAGATGATATTAGAAAATGGAAGGATATTCCTTGCTCTTGGTTAGAAAGAATGAACATTGTGAAAATGTCAATACTCCCAAAACTCTTATATAAATTTAATGCAATCCCAATCAAAATACCATTAATGTACCTCACAGATCTAGAGAAAACAATCCTAAATTTCATTTGGAAACAGAAGAAACTTAGGATAGCAAAGGCAATACTGGGCAACAAAGGCAAGGCAGAAGGCATTTCAATTCCTGACTTGAAATTATGCTACAAAGCTACAGTGATAAAATCAAAATGATACTGACAAAGAAATAGACCTGACTATCAATGGAACAGATTATAAGATGCAAACACAACTACAGAGACACTTAGCCACCTGATAGTTGAAAAAGGGGCTAAACATGTTCACTGGAAAAAAGATAGACTCTTTAATAAATGGTGGTGGAAAAATCTGCTTTCTACATGCCAAAGACTGAAAATAGACCCATGTGTGTCACCATGCACTAAACTAAAGTCAAAAAGGGTCAAAGACATAAATATTAAAACAGAAAAACTAAATCAACTGGAAGACAAGGCAGGTAGAAATCTGGAGATAGAGAGGTAAGTGAAGAGTTCATGAACGAAATGCAAACCGCATGGGAAGTAATTCAAACAATCAACAACTGGGATCTTATATTATTGAAAAATTTCTGCACTTCAAAAAAAATCACCAACAGAGTGAAAAGAAAAACCACAGAGTGGGAAATAATCTTAGCCAGTAGTCCCTCAAAGGACTTATATACAGAACATACAAAGAATTAAAATAAAAACATCAAGCCCCCCAAATTCAAAGACCCTCTCCAAAAATGGGCATCTGAGCTGAACTCACAGATCTCACATGAAGATATACAAATAGCAAATAAATACATGAAGAAATGTTCACCATCACTGGTTATTCAAGAAATGCCAATTAAAACAGCATTGAGATTTCATCTCACTCTGAAAGAATGGCTTTTATCAGTTGAACACCAAGAATGGTCAACTGATAACAAATCTTGGCAGTTTGTGGTAAAAAGGAACACTGCTCCATTATTGGTGGGAGTGTAGACTGGTGCAGTCACTATGGAGATCAGTATGGAGAGTCTTCAAAAAAACTAGGATTGAAAAAAAATTTAAAAAAAAACTAGGATTGGAAGTTCCATTTAATCCAGCTATTCTCCTACTGGGTGTTTTCCCAGAAAAATTGAAAAGGTCATGTCACAGTGATATATGTGCACCCATGTTCATAGCAGCACAATTAGTAATGGCTAAATCTTGGAAACAACCAAAATACCCATCAACTACAGAGTAGATGAAAATTATGTGTTATTTTTATACAATGGAATATTACTCAGCTAAAAAAAGGATGATATTCAGGCTTTTATAGCTAAATAGAGGCAACTTGAGATTATCCTTATATGTTAAATAAATCAGACTCACATTTGTAAATATCATATTTTCTCTCTAATGTAAAAATAACAATAATAAAAAATTACAAGATTGATAAGATCCAAAATGTATCAAAGATACTGCAATAATGAAAGGGAAAGAAAGTGTTAAAAAGGAAAGAACTACATGTAGGTATACACAAATAACTATATGTATGTTTAAGTGTGCAAGATAAATAACCATACTACTAATTGTTTAATAGTTCATCAAATACAATAGTTTGTGCTGTCATTGTTTGATTGTTTATTTTTTATGCTTTGATTTTGTAACTTGAATAACTACTTCTAGGATAACTATATGTAATATTTCAACTAGAGATGATTTCTAATTTTTTTTTAAATTCTGTTTCATTTCTACCTTTTTTGTTTTGCTTTTTTAAATACAAAAATAAATAAAAGCCTTTGACCCATGTGCAGATCTCTGATATGAAGCCAGCTCCTCCAGCAGTAAAGTATATTACTCCATCCTGTCCTTTATGAGTACTGCCTCTCTAGTTCCCTTGTGTAATCACTTCATTCTTTCTTCTACATAATTATCATCATATAAGACATGCTGTTATTTTCATAAAAATGAAAGAAAAGGAATACAAAACTAGACCTTCCTTGACGGGTGATTCTCCATTGTCTTCTTTAGAGTAAAAATCCTTAAATGATATATTGATATTTATTTTTAGCTTCCTTCAGAATATCTCTCCACCAGTTAATAAAACTGAATATGTGAGAGTTGCATTTGTACTCTACTACTGACTTCTAGCTATGACAGAGCAGCAAAATTTCAAATCTTCTACCAAGGACAAACAGAAAATTTAATGAAGAAACTTCTTTTGGAAAAAATCAGAAAACTACCAGTAGGACCATCAGAATTTGATAACCAAAATCCAAAGTGGAAATTTAAATGCATTACTTATCCCCCTGAGTTTCGTGAAAACTGTAAAACTTAGATAAGGGGGTGAGAGGTGCTAAGTCGGTTTTATCAGGCTGAAGAGATGAACAGATATAAAGGATAAGTCAAGCAGTTCAGAAATTCAGTGAATGCCAAAGAAGAACAATTCTTGTTAATCAAGGAAAAATTTGGTGTTGGACCTACAAAAACCAACAGCCTGTGAAAAAGGACAACCCAATAAGAGAACAACCTTCACTATGACTAAAACCAGCCTTGAATTGATGGGATACAAGTCAGGATGAAAGGTATCGATTTGTATTTTAAATTTTGTCAGAGGAAACAAAAATCATATAGGAAGAAAGATAAAATACATTTCACCCTAAATGTACCCATATAGAATAGTACACGAAATATAATGTTAACAAAATATGGGTAATATAACCTCAAGGACTGTTTTTTAATAGCAAGGAATGAGGAAAAAACTCTCAAAAGTCGTTTATTATATGACTAGACATATTAACTGTGATGTCTCAATCATGGGAATGCTATAAAACTGTAGATAATAGTAAGTAATATCTTTTTATATTTCTATGTAATTATATACAGAACATAGAGTTACATTAAAAAGATCAACTTTAAGAAAAAGTGTGTAGTGTGCATAGCATGGTTTTGTTAATTCCAAATGCTTAAAAAACTTACATAATGGTTTTCAAAGAGGTTACAGTGATAGAAATTTCTTGATTTTAATTTACTTTTGGAAGCATGCATATATTTTGCCTAATTATAAAATATAATCAAATAAAAATAAACACTTAAATAACAAAGTTATGTGAAATAAAGCAGCCCAATTCTATAATGTGCTAGTGAATTAACCCTTCTTAGAGAAACTGCTTCAAATGACTTAAAAGTACAATAATTTGTCCGTGTATTTAACGACTGGCATATATTCTAAAGATAAGAATTTCAACAAGCAAAACCACAAAAAAGAAACAAACTTTCAGTTTTCAATAATAATTTCTGTATACTTGTTAGTCAAAGTTATTTTGTTTTATAACTAGTGGTAGAGGGAATGAGAAATTATGCTAGTGCCATTTGTAAGTCATATGTTTCTTTTTTCCTTTTTGTTTTTCATTTGGGTGAGAAATTAAAAAAAAGATTGTTCAGTCATAACCAAACCTCTTATAGTTATGAAATTGAATTGAGTGGCATAGAATAAATTCCTTAGAAAAATCTTTGGACTATGGATTAGCCCATTAGCAATGTGTATCCTCTCCTGAACTATGATCTCTGAATACTAGTTCCTATTAACAGGAATTGGATTCTCTGAATAAATGGAAGATTCTAGGTCTGATGCAGGAAATATGATTAGCTTGGTTTGTCTTACATTGGAAAAAAAGGGACATTTCAAAATGACTGACTCCATATAAAAACATCTCAGAAACCAACATGAGTTATCTCTAACTAGCCAATGTTGGAACAATTTCAGCAACAATAAAATAAAGATTGTAGCATATTGATGCAGTTAAAACGTACTTACATTCCAAAACTTATAATATCATGCAAGAAAAACGAAGTCCATTTGCTGTTTTTGGAGGATGCTAAGTAATCAAAGTTATTATTTTGAAACTGGTAAAGTGAAGAACTCAATCATGCTTCCTGCTTCCTTTATGAAATATTGTTTACAGTAATAAAACAGATGATGAAAGGAAGATTCCTGGCATATGGCTTACATTAATGTAGTGGTTAAATAGAGTTCTTTAACGTAAAGAAAACATCCAGTACCCAAAACATCACTGCTTACTCATCCACAATTTATCATAGGAGTACAATTTAACAAAATCATTAAATTCAGTATATACATTGAAATAATTTTTTTCTAAAAGAAACCAAATTCATATAAACTAGATGCACCATTACCTATGAAGTGGTCTTGAAAAGAAGTATATCTTTGGATTGATCTAGCCTGTCTCAATGTAACTACCAGCTTTTGGAAAATACAGAACAAAAAGTTGCATGACAAATAATACTATGTGGATAGAACCAAAAAGCATAACTTGTAGAAAATTTTGCTGGCACAACGTCACACGTTTTATCACATAAAATATAAAATTAAAATGTGGGACTACAAAGTAAATAGCTCTGAGAGCATCAACCAGTTTTTCATCTGTGGATATTATTTTGATCAGGTAGAAACACTGGAACTGGTAAAATAGTAATAGAAATTGGGGGAATTTAAACACCGAATAGATATGTAATTACTTTGAGAAATTAGTTCATTTAAAAATTTTAAGTATGTTAATGATATAACAGTTTTATTTGTAGAAATTATCTCTTAGATATAGTTTATATTATTAAGATAAAATTACATAATTCATATTTCCAGGCACACTACCAGCACTGAATAGTTTATCATTATTATCCTAAATTAAAGTAAGAGAATACATTCATCTTCAGCATCCTTTGTATTGGGTTAAGATTCCTGAAATCATATTATTTAAGGAAAACTATAAGATGGGGAAGATGAGAGGGATATGTAAGTATTAAAATATATTTCCTACATGTTACAACTCCCCAGGATGAATGTAGTCATTATGTAATACAAAAATAAGATAATTACATAAAAAAATAAAAGTATTTATTATTAACCAGCTCCTGATGTAAGTTGGAATATGGGAATTGCAGAGATTAAAATAAGGAAGAAGCTATATTATGTACATTTACACACTCACCAAGATGATTGAAAACTGCTTGCTCGTCTAACACGTACTAGCAAAATAAAAAAAAACCTGGAAACCACAAATAACCTTAAAAATAAAATAATTATAACTTTAAAAATTTATAAGATATTTTAGACTGATGATCAGAACTTTATCCTAGTACTCGTAATAAAATCTCATTTTTTTCCAACTTCCTTAATCAGATTTAAATTGGCAAGGACAACAAAGTTTTACTTGTTCAACAATTGAAGACAGAAATTCTTTTCTTCTTGCATTCAGAGAGAACAGTTACGTAGAATTTTAAAGTGGTGATGACCCTGACATATTATTTTTAAAGTGATAATGATCATTTTGTATGACTCGAGAAATTCTAGTTAATAATTTATTTTTATTCAATATTTCAAGTTTTAAGTGGAGAAAACGTAACTTTGCCTGAAGCTGAACAATTACTATGGCCTATGCTACAATTATTCTTCTGAAAACCTGTAGAACCAGCTCTGCCCTCATACAAAATCAATCATTCATAATATGAACATAAATCCATATCATAAAGAAATAAATATCCATACATCTCTTTCACAGGGCATAACACTGCAGACACTGTCATAATTTCATGCATAGTATGCTAATAAAAGAGATTTTTATATAATGAAAAAAATTCAAAAAAATTCTTTACTTTTTCTAACCTGGGTTTTCTCACCTGGCCTTTATGAAAACAAGATTTGGAAAACAGTAAATAAAATACTAGCATTCATATTTGTCTTCTGAAAGAACAGTACTATGTTTTAATCACATTTCAAAAATTCATTCAGATGCTATTAAGGATCCAAATCTGATGTCTAGGTGGATTTTATCTATTAAAGCTATAAATACAACAGTAATGAACCGAGAATGTAGCTCAGTGGCAAAGTGTCTGCCTTGTGAGCACAAGGTCCTGAATTTGATTCCTGGTACCAAAAATTAAATAAGAAAACAAATAAAAAGTTTTGGTAATTATCCAATATGAGGTTCTAAAGTATCTCCCCTAAATCTCACCTTTCTGGTTTATACAATACGTTTAGTCCCTGAGTCTAGGAAAATTACGGGTTTTGTTTCTATGATTCAATTGTGTTGTATGACACAGTTGACTTTAAGATATGGATCCTGATGGGCCTCATGTAATCATGTGAGTAATGGAATTTAGGCCTAGAATTTAGAGAGTAACTCAGAGATTTGAATAATGAAGTAAGATTCTCCTTTGCTGGCTTTGAAGATGGTGAGTGCTGCACTGTAAGGACAATAAAACATCATTTAAGATTAGAGTTGAGATTGACCTGGTCTATAACCAGGAAGAAATTACATTAGACCAACTAGCATGAGCTTCAAAGAAAACTCCAAGCTCTGTATGAAAACATAGGTAGTGGGGAACTTGGTTTCAGTCTCATGATAACCAGAACAGAACCCAGGCCACATTGTGCTTAGACATCTAGTTCATATAACTGTAAACTGAAAAATGAGCATTATTTGAAAACAGAGAGTTTATAAAATGTACTATACCAACTTTGAAAACTAGGACATAAAAACATAGGACCACTAGAATTTTTTTAACAAAAAACTTTATATTTCAAAATGTATCTATAATGAAGCTTATTCTAAAATATAGCACCTAAGGGTGTGAATCAATGGTACAGTGCCGGGCTAACAAGATCAAAGTTTTGGGTTCAATTCCCAGCAAAAAAAAAGTGTTCTAAAATATATTTATTTATTTTTATTTTTATTTTCTCTGCATCTGGGGTCAAACTCACGACCTCACGTTTACCAGGGTGGGCCCTTAGCCCACTGAGCTAAGCCCCAGAGCACAATATATTTTATTTTTAAAATTATAAATATTTCTACGTGTAAAACTTTGAAGGTGAATTTTTCACAAAGTAAAAATTACAGAAGTTATGATATGTCAGTGCTTTTTGAAGGGAGGTCAGTTCTTGGTGCATAGTTCTGGATCGCATTCTGGGAAAAACAAATTGCCAAATGGCTTCCTGAGACCTTCAAAGCTAAGACTTTTCCTTTAATTTTTCTTGCAGACTTTGGTAGTTACTAGTTAGGATCAAGGGTGAACTGATCTGTGTGCTGGAAGCGATTCATGGCAGCTTGAATGCTTCTTCTGAGGACTCAAGGAGTTATATAGGAGTAAGCTATTACTTTATTATTAGCTGCATTTTCTAAATGCCAATTGCATAGGACAGGACTCCATTGGGCAAAATCCCTTGGGATCAGCTCCTTAAGTTTCAGAGCAAAGGTAAATTTTGCTTAAGGAGTACGTCACACACACACACACACACACACACACACACACACTTTAGTTTGTGAGGTATTCTTTAAATAGCTTTCAGGACTTTTTATGCAGCTAAAGAATTGTTACAGAAATATGTAGACTGTCTAAATAGATATTGTGAGGATAGAAATTTATTTTCCTTGTCTTCTCAAGCATTGGTCCCAAAGTTGTAAAGGATCTTAGAGAGCTTAATTTAGATTTAGTTTTTGGTGGTAAGGAAAACAATTTATTTTTAAGTACAGTTTCTCTCCTGGTGTGGGGATAATTTCAGTTCTGTTTTAAAATCTATCAGTGCTCATACAAAGGAATTATATGAATTTTCCTAAAAAGATAATAAAACCTACATCAGTTAGTAAAGCTTTATTGTTCCAAAGGTATAAAGTGATATAAATTGATTTATTTTAACTTTCCATGTCCATCTCATCTTCTTTCATTTCTCCTTTGAGTCTGCTAAAATGTTCTTTAGTTCACAAATTCTTTCACATTATTCCTCATTAAAAATCAATATATGTTTAGTGTATATTCATGGTCAAAAATATACTCTGTTTCACAAATTCCCTATCTCTCTCCATGGTCTATCTAAGTATCCTATAATTCTTGTATAAAGCTATATATGCCAAGCAGAGGCCATTATAATATGAAACATCAATTAAATATTTATACTGTGTTTTCAGAGCTGTTTGACTGTTAACAAATGTATCACAAGTCTTGTTTTATTTTTAATAGATTTTTTTCATCTTCACTTTTGTCCTTATACTTCATTCCATGGTATGATGATTGCTCTGTACACGGTGAGCATATTAAACTTTTATCTATGTCCAACAATCTGCCACATGCATGAGGTTGATGACTTACACATTTTAATATGATTATGACACTAATTGGAAACCTGAAAAGAGGATGAGAAAAAAAATATCCTTTGGCCTTTAATTTCATCTTTAAGTTCTCCTAACATTATAGTTTTTAGAATAAGAACCCTAAATCTGTTTCCTAAGCTCTAACTTTTCTACCTTAGAGGCAATCTTGTGGAATTAATAATATATGAGTCACTTTGAGTTCCACAGATGAAAAGCCTTCTCTAAATGCTAAGGATTGGTTTAATTATACCATAGGGGACATTAAGGTTTATATTGTAAACCATACATATTTATAGCTCTTTTAATACTGGTTATTTTAGCTAAGAAGCTATTTTTAATGCTAAAGATACCTGGTATTTTCATGATAATAATGTTAGAAGATAAAAATAGTTTCCTATGGTTGGTAAACACAAAGGTCAAACACGCTTCACATACAAAGGGAATGTATATATTATCAATCATTTCTAATTGTGCAACATATATCATTAGTGTCATGTGCTTTCTTAACCAATGGTTAGAGGGATTCATTTGAGTAAAGGACTTCACATAGGCCTACATTTTTATAACACCCTTAGATTTCACTTTGTATGGTCATTAATAAGTGATGTTGGGTGAAAAGTATCATTTTATTATTTTCTCTAAACTCATTGGTTTCAATCAACATTCTCATCTAATACATGTATAGAAATACATCTACTGCATGGAAGCTGATAAAGCACTAGATATATAAAATAAATTATTACTCTGTTCCTATAGCACTTCAGTCTACTCAGGCAATCAGAAAATAAATAGATAATTTAAATATATTAATTTATGTAAGAGTGGTTCAAATTCAATATTATAGGTTCATATAGGAGACATAAATTCTCTCTTTTTGGCTAAGAAAATTCCAAAGATGACATTCTATTTAGCATGGAGCTCAAAAGAGAAGTTTGTTAGATGTTAAAGAAAACAGGCATATGTGTCAAAATAAAAATAAAACATTATGATTATGTTTAAACTTTGAGAAAGTTCACCCAGTTAGTTGGATCTCTTGGACTTTATATTTTTAGATCACTTCCTATATGTTTTCCTCTTTACATCCAAAAGTTGAATCTAGATGCTGACACAGGTGTATCACAGTAACAATCGCACCTATTTGCTCACCACGTATATTTTCCTTCCCTCCTCCGACTCACCCACGAAAGCTGCTCCTGATGACGGATGCTAAAATGCCATCTTCTTGGTTCCAGATTATTAGTGCTTCCTTGTAACCAAGTCTTGCCCAAAAGAAGTCTGTGCAGGAAAAAACTGATATCTGAGAAAAAATTTCCTCCTTGATTAAAAGAGATAGAGAATGAATAAAAACAAACAAAACCTTCAAGGAACAGGGATATAGTTCAGTGGCATAGTCCCTGCCTGGCAAGTGCAACGTCCTGAGTTTGATTCCTGGTGCCCCACCACACACACAAAAATAAGTCAGATGTGGTGGTGTGTGCCTGTAATCCTAGCACTTGGAAAGCTGAGGCAGGAGGATTGCTAAAAATTCAAGGCCAGCTTGGGCTAAAAAGTGAGTTCAAAGCCAGTCTGAACTGCATAGTGAAAGCCTGTCTTAAAAAGATAAACAAAACAAAACAAAAACTCATCTTATCTAATTGGCATAGGTTATGGCAGATGTGACATCAACATTTTCTGAATATCACTATGAAGTAATAACACTGAACAAAAATTCACTACACTGAGAGTAGAAGAGATAATTCTTGCAATAATCTAGGTACTTAATGGCAGTATTATTTCTAATCCAATCCTAGAAACTCTTATCTCCAGAATTTTGGTAAGATGATTATACACTCACTATCAAAAGTATGCTAACACTAAAAAAGAGATAAAACAGTACTATATTTATACTTCTCTGTAAAAACTTGCTAAGTGATTTTACACTGTTAATTACAAAAGATTTATTAATTTTTAGAATAGTATAGGTCTAGAACTACTAACAAATAGCTAATTCTTTAAAAGAACATTTTACTGGTAAGTAGATTCATAGATTCTGAAGGAGTGTGCAGTTATTATTTTTAGTGCATTTGATTGGTTGAGGCACTAATTATTGCAACAGGAAAGTTTTAATTGCCAAATATAATTCACAATAATTAAATGACACGGCTTATGAATATACAGTTTATTGCAGGAAAAGGACACAATACAGCAACAGCATTAAACCAAGTCATACACCCACCCAAAGACTGGCACACTTTAAGGATCTGAAGAGGCCAAGATTTAGCACCTATTCTCTTCACTCTGTGAATGCCATACCAATATGCACTTCCTGTAAGACACATGGTTAGAAAACATTTACCGATTAATGTGCTTCATGCTTTGCCTATTAATCAGGGGTGACCAGGTACATTCCTTACTTCAGCACAACAGCTCAAGTCAACTTCAGTCCTGCTAGAATTAACCATCAGAGCACAGATGGCATGACAAACTGCATATTAATAATTTTACCTAAGAAAATTATTTCTGTAACAGTACACGTGTGTAGATAGGTTATCTTAAAATTTTCTGAAAATCAAATAAAACATTTTTTTTAGAGGGAAACATTCTAGATGTAAAAAGCTATAGAAATCCAAAATACTGCCTATTGCTGCTACTGCTCAGTGTACTACAGCTGGATATTTTGGTCTCATAACCACTTTATAGTCATTAATATTATTAAAGACCTCAAAAGAGCAATTTTCTGCATTATTGCCTTTGTTAATATTTAGTCTATTTTTTGTTTTCATTTCTTCTTTCAAATGCTTTTTAAAAAACTATAACAAGAAATATCTAACAAAAATAAAATCAAGAAGTATGGTATTGCTTTTATTTGTGTATCTTTTAGAAATAGTTGCCTTCATCGAAGACAGGTAGATTCTCATAGGATACATTTGATCTTATGTGATATACTTCTGTATAAGGTATACGAACAAAATATTACTTCTTGTAGAAAAGTATTTGGAAAAGAAATACTTCGATAGACTTTTAAGGGAATTTTGAGTTATATTGCCTTCAAACTTTACAAGTGATAATCTCATAAAATCATAAAAGCCATGTCCATAAACGTTGTACACTGCTGCAATAAAATTCATTGATGTATCTGGCACTTGAAGTGTATTATTTATGGAAGTATGGTTTTACATTAGTCATTGAAATTTTTGGTTAACTTGCATTTTACTATGTAATATAATCATTTTATTTAATACCACTATTCTCATCAGAAACCTCTATAATTAGCAAGAAACTATACAGTTTATAAAAGCTTTTTTTAGTATATTAATGATGTCCTAGACTGTGTAACCATCTAACTTCCATTCGTGCCACTTTGACTCAGTTTACTCCATTTGGTTGCTTCAATGATGGAGAAGTTTTCAAGGCCTTAGGGTCCTTTAGCAAAGGAAAATTGTTTTTAGACCTAGACTTTTTAAAACTTTAGGTGCACAAGAAATATCTACATAAATTTAAAAAGTTATTTCTGAGATACTTCTTTCCATTCCACAGAATCTGCCTCCCTTAGGTGGGGTCCACGGATTTGTACTGTAAAACAACTCAGGTAAAATTGTCATTAATCTCAGTACCACACAATAGTAGACAAATTTTTGCTGATATAGAATATCTTAATATGTACTTTAATGGTGCTATCACGCTAATGAATTCATGATCTTTTCTTCTCACTTATCAAGATAACCTGGCCTATAAGTCAGAAAGGCAGAGAAAATCTTCATTCTAAATGTTGAAAAATAAAATAAAAAAATGAACCCAAAGAAATATAGTTATTTAATGATGATGTAGAAATGACAATTAAATAACCACATATGTATCACCACAATGAATTAAGGTGATAGTTTACATATTAAAATATACATCTGATCATAATTAATTTATTATTCCATTGCTTTATCTCTACGCTGATTGTTTTGCCTAATTAATCAGCATACAAGTAAAAATTTTTGTTGACTAGTATTTCTCTCCTGTCTTTTAAAATTTTTTCTTCCTGTTGTGTATTTTAGGGATAGCTTGAATTTTCTTCTAAAAATTATCAATTTGATATCATAACAAAAGTAATTACTACTCTTTAATGATAAACCATTTGCATAAATGTGTTAGTATAGAAGACTTGCAGTTTCTAATATCAAAGGACATAAATCAAAAAATTCTAGAATGTATTTGTTTGGAGTAATTTGAATGGATCAGTACATTTAATAGACAGTTAATTTGAAAAGAAATCTTAAAGCAGTTAGCTATGGTGCTCACATTGGAGAATAAAAACAAATTGCTATTGTGTAATTATTTCTGAAAATGTAAAGCCCAAAATGTTAATTAAAAGCAATTTTCCAACAGAAAAACAATCGTGGGAAACTTAGTCCATCTTACTGATATTTTTTTATATAAGACTACAGCACAATTACAGATGACATTTTGATAGTAGAGAAACAATGTTTACTCTATAAAACTGTTTTAATGATGAGGATTATGATAAGGGATGTTACTTGAAATTGCTTTAAAATCAACATGTAATATTTTGTAAATATTGAAGACAAAGCATGAGATTGGTAGACTGGAACAACAGATAGTTTTCATGTTTGACAAAACTTAACTAATGCCAATGAATTCTTTCTTTCAGAGATCTAGCAGCCCAAATCATTTTAAATCACATAACTCAGTCACTATACTATTTAGAAAATTCCTAGGGCTCTTTTTATACCAAAATGTTTTAACCCATGTAATACCAAAATAAAGACTTTAAAGTGAATCAATGCTGTACTTTTGTTAGAATGTCTCTGAGGGAGTGATCAGAAAATGCTTTTAGGAAGAATATATAAATCTTTTTGTGTAAATTTAATTAAGTCACATGATACAATAAATAAGATATCCCAAAACAGCAATATCATGGAGAATATGTTACAATTTTTAACTCAATCCTAGCAAAGAAAGAGTACTTGCTATATGTATGCAGTTAACCACACCTTTCCTTGCTTTCCTCTTTTGTATTCATTTTCCTAGACAGAAGGACTTTTTATTATTTTTCAATAATAATCAACAACCTCAGTTCCTTTGCATTTTCTGGTCTTTCTGGCCAAAACATACTTCCATCATATATACACATGACTTGAAGTCCTGTCCTTTGGTCTTTGCTCAAGTACTATCTTGGTGAGGACTTCCCAAGCTACTTCACATCACATTTCAGACTCAACTAGCATCATTTTTTAATGCTATCTCCTATTTCATTTTGCACTTATTATATGCAATTTTCTTATTTACTTTGTGCTTTCATTGTTCAATGTAAAATTCAGGAAAGAAAGAATGTTCATCTCTTTACTTGTTGCTAATATAATAGACAGTGAGTAAATCTGTAGTGAATGAAACAATAAATGAATGACAATATTTAGAAATCAGTAGTGTATTTCATAAAATAAGCCAAATTTACAATTTATTTTAGGTGTTAGTATTCATTTCTAAGCCAGAGGATATTTTTCTATCCTTTATCATATATCAAGCAATATTTCAGAACTAGTAACTAGATTCCATTACATGCTTCAAAATCTGCTTTAGGATAGAGGGCAAGATAGCCAATCAGTGAGCAACAGAATACAAAGCCTCCTGGGAGAAACAATTCACATGCTAGAATAAAAGTCCCTGGAGAAACCCAGACAGAGGGAGATGGATCCTCTTGACACGGGAAGAAATTAAAACTTAAAAAATCTTGTCAAATACTTCGGGACTACAACTGAAACAGCTAAAAACTAAGGGACACAGCGTTTTTGTGATGACCCACCAAGTTTGCACCAGCTTGAATGTGCACCGGCAAGCAGAGCTGCCCAAACTTGTTCCCACCGCCACTCACAGGAAGCGTGGCAGTGCTGAAGTCGGGGGTTGGTGAGTCCAACAGAGAGCAGAGAGCAGAGCCAGTGGAGGAACCTTCACTGATCCATGGTCAGTGCTGGGAGTGAGACCCCTCACACACAAGAAAGGCGTGACCAGGTGGGCAACATGTTGGAATCGGGCAGGAGGAGCCTGAAATGGGAGTGACAGTGACTTCGGTTGGTTGCTCCCTCCCCAGAGCAGATTCCTGTGATTTGCTTGGACTGGGCCGCAACCCTGGCTGGGACCCAGTGAGACATCCCAAATCAATTCCCTGTGCCTAGCACGCACTGACCAGGTGATCGCCCTTGAAGTTTGGCTGGCCCAGTGGAGAGGGGCAGGTATACGCAGCCTGCTTATACCTCAGTGACAAGAGCAGGCAGGAGAGGGCAGAGTTCCCTCACCAGCATGTTTGGGAGGAAACTTGGCCAATAGGGAAAGGGGTTGGGACCTGCACTGTAACCTGTGTGGAGGAAGCCAGGGCCATGACAGGAGAGATTGGCAGGAGGAGGCCCCCAGCCCAGAACTCTGAGAGCCGTGATCCAGGAGAAGGAAAAACAAGGGAGACGAAGGGAAGCAAACATACAGCATCAGACATGGCTTCAATGGACATTAAGAGTATTTTTGGGACCTTGTAGAGGAGCTCAAAACTGAAATATTAAATCAGGTAAAGCAGGATATGAGCAGAGTAATAAAAGAAATGCTCTCAGGAAGCATCTCTCAGGATGATACAGACAAAAGAAGGGAGGAACACAAAAAAGGGACAGAAACATTCAATAAAGAATATAAAGAAAATATAGAATACATGAAGCAGATTCAAAGAGACTACCAGGAAATTAAAAACTCCATTGAAAGCTGGCAAAATGCCTTAAAAGAAACTAAGGATAGACTATCAAAACTTGAAGACAAGTTGGCAGTGTGTGATCATGAAAAGAAAGATCTCTTAAAAATAACAAGGAAACAGGCAGTATCAATACAAAGGCTAGATGATGACAAGAGAATCTACAATTCAAGAATAAGAAATGTGAATGAAGAAGAAGGAATACATACAGGCGAATTACAAAGGCTATTCATGGAAATAATTAAGGAAAACTTCCCAAGCATGGGAAAAGAAAATGACATTCAGTTATGTGAGGCATACCGAACTCCAGCCACCTACCACCAAAACAGAGCTACACCCAGACATATAATAATCAAGATACCAGAAATTCAATATAAAAACAGAATATTAAAAGCCATCAGAGAAAAGAAACAGATTACCTATATAGGTAAACCCATCAGAATCACGGCTGACTTCTCAACACAGACCATCAGACCAAGAAAAGCTTGAAGTGAAGTCTTCCAAGTCCTGAAGGAAGGTGGCCTCCAGCCCAGATTGATGTACCCTGAAAATCTGTCACTAGAAATTAATGGAGAAACAAGATGCTTTCATGACAAACAGGAACTGAGGGAGTTTGTTACCACCAATCCAACCCTGCAGAGAATGTTGAAGGACATTCGAGAGAGAGGGGAAAAAAACCAGGATTTTAGGAACAGTGGCAGAAAGGCCTCAATGAGTGGGGCAGGCAGTAGAATGAAGGAGAAAACTAAACAAAGGCAGAAAAGTAGCATAGCAAAAATGAGGCAGAGAAGGATAACTAGAAACTTTAACATAGATGGCCTTGATACACTATATTGTTTATAGTGCATCAGGATTTAAGACCCACATTACTCACACTACTCTGCTTAGATGTATTATATTCTGTTCCAGTCATTCTACCTGTACTAGATTTGAGAGCACAGATAGTAATCCTGAAAATAACAGCATATAGTACGGTAATCATCCTTAATTTCCTATTAACTTAATCTAAATCTCTGTAAAACCTACACAGTTTAACCATGACTGATCATAATCGAATCTGGTTTGTTGGATCGCTGTTTTGTGTTGATAGATTTTATTCAAAGCTGTTATGATTGATAGTATCAAGTCTGAGAGTATAGGCAACTGTACTTAAGATGACAAGATCCACTAGAATATCCACTCTGGTTTGATTATTACCTGACTTTGAAGTTTTATACTGTCTACAATGTTTTATTTTTACTACTATTATTATTTACTGCTATACTCAATTATACTGCTATATTCAATTATGCCTGATGATATAGACATTCTATTGAAGATAATAAGAAACAATACAGTAATCATTGTAGATCACCTTGTATTGTGGTTTTATACGATTTTTTGGTTTCATGTTTTTATAAGACTTTGTTTTGTTTTGTCTTGCTAAGTTTAGTTTTAGCCTCTCATAAAGAAATGATAGAAATACATGTAGAGACTCATGCATGCATAGCTGTTCACACTCTCACAGTTTGACTATCTACTTTGTATACTTCAATTTTGTAACTTGAACAACTATTTCTAAGAGGATAATATGTAATTTATTAACTAGTGATTTCTTATTGTTTATCTTTTTTTGGAATTCTGTTTTATCTCTACCCTTTACATGTTTTTGTTTCCCTTCAAATAAAATCTTTTTTAAAAATCTGCTTTAGTCTAAATACAATACATTTTAAAGATTTTTTATTGTTTTCATCTTTGTTATCGATGAACTAGAATACTCACATTGAAAGTTACAGGATTTCTTTTGTACGAATATATAGTCACCCAAAATTAACACTCCATGTGTTTTCTTAAAGTTGTATCTGTACATATATTTATTAGCACTCTTATTTTATTATTTTATTATATGGTACAAAATACTTGTAATCCAAATCCACTTTAAGCCAAATTTTCAATCCACAACAGATTTGGATGTATCTTAACATTGTTCCTTTTAATCACAGTTAATTAAACTCAGCATTCTTTTATTAATACTGAACCCTGGATAACAAAGTGAGAAATGAGCATGATACTGCCAAAAATCACCATAATTAGCGTTTTCTAGAGTATTTATAAATTATATTGCAAAAACCTACTTTTGAATCAGATGAAAGTTAAAGTGGATGTTCATCTAAAGAAAAATTTTAAATTAAAGAGCAAATCTTCATGGAACTCTGGGAAGCACAATGAAATACCATTGTTAGTCCAAATCTTTCTTCTTAGTTTTATTTACTTATTTTAGAATTACACTTCCTAAACATAAATACTGACTACCCCTGTGATATTGCTTTTTTATTATATATGTATATTTTAAAACATATAACATATACATCAATAAAAAGTATAGTTTCTCTAACTTTTTAAATTAGAAATTATTTTCATACATTTAGTATTTTTAAAAAGGACCCAGTAACTTGTTAACACACAAGTGTTAACAAGTGTTGCATGCTCATTCCTGCCTTTTGACCTTTTATGAGCTAATGAAAAATTAAGTCACCAGTATTTTAAAAATAGTGACACAATCTTTTAAAAATATTTGCTAAATTTCTAGCTTCTTTTGTTGGCTGCTATTCCTCTCATAAATACAAAAATACGAGAGCACTTGATAGTTTAGATTTATTAACTCATATTTGCTATACTTTATTTTTGATGACCTAGTGCAAGTCAAACACCCTTAAATGCATCTATATGCTTGTTACTTCCAGATATAGAGCTCTAGCCCAGATCTCTCTTGTGATCTCTGGTCTTGTAGTAAGTTATTTGCTATTTAGTTGTCTAATAGGTATCTCAAGCACAGTATTTTCAAAACTCAGATTCTAATTTATTTCCCCATACATCTTCCTCCTTCACTTTTTCTTTTGTTACTTAATTAAAGTCATACTTTTAATAGTTTTCAACCCCAAATATCATGTGTTAGATTTGATTTTGTTGTTGTTGTTGTTGTTGTTGTTGTTGTTTTGGGTGTTTGTTTGAGTGTTGATTGGTTGGTTTTTGCCAGACAGGTGCTGTGCCACTGAGCTATATCCCTGGTCACTCATGTTAATTTTGAATTCTCTGATTTTCTGATTCTCTGGAAACTGATATCCAATGTTAAATTTTATCATCTCTACTTTAAAAGTACTTGCAAAACATGGAAGCTTTTCTGGGATATGGTATAGCATAATTCTGGAATCATGTTAATATCCATTCCATGTGAATTTTACACTCCAGAAGAGTACATTGCAGAACTATTCAGACCTATTTAATTCTCAGACTTAACATATTCCTGCAAGTTGTCAATATAGTGTCTGTGTTCATCATTTCCAGTGCTATGATCCTGGTATAAATAGCCAGAATCTCTTATCAGGAATACGATAATGATACCCTAAAAAGACATCCCCGGACCCATCTTTGATCCACTAATAAAATATGTATTATATCATATCACTCATATGTTCAAAATTTTCTAGATTCCCATCTCAATCACAGCAAAATACATATGGCTATACAAAGTACAGCTCTTTCTTCTTTTTAATCTAACTTTCACTCTAACATAACTCTATTTCACTTGTTCACTCTGTTTTAGTCATAGATTTATTTCTAGTTTGCTGAACTAGTCAATTATGATCTTCACTCTTTCACTGTGAAATAATCCTACCCTAGATATATACTCAATTTATGTTCTCAACTTCTTTATGTCTTTCATGAGACAGGTAACTTTCTCATTGATGCCTTATTACTCATCCTATCTAAAATTTCATGATTTATTCCCTTATACAATGCTTAGCTGATGCTTATAATTATTCATTGTAGTATATTGTGCATGTTATATATTTACTTTATTTTTTATTTTACTTTCCAGAACATAATTTCCACAAAAATGTACATTGTCCAATTTGTTCACTCATATCTCCTGTCTCTAGAGCATTATCTTGTATGTACTTGATGCTCAAAACTCATATGTTGAGTTAATCAACATCAAAGATTCTGCAGAAGCAACTGAATTTCTCCTACATAGAGTTAAAAGAAATTTAAAGTACTGTAACTATCAACTGAGTAGTCTCTGATAAAGTGGCATAAGATTACCAAGAATGAGACAGAGACTCAGTTTCTGTGGATTCCTGGGAAGGAATTTTCAAAGTAATTTGAAAAGAGCACCCTATAAAAACTGAGAGCACATGTATTAGAATGACTAATACCATATATATGCTCAACTCTATTGTTAACATCATTATTTTATAGATAGTTTGCTGATAACTTTATGATCAGAGAAAAAACTATCACATATGTAACATAAGAAGGGCACAAATCCATACAAACTTCCTATGTTGTTAGTAAAAAATAAATTTTATTGAGAAAAATCACAAGCATAAAAGCTAAAGTGAATAAAATTTATTTTTTTCTCATCCTTCTGAGTCTGGAATAGCTTGATGTACCATAAAAATGATTCAAAAGAAAGAACGCTCACCCACTGTGTTACTTGCTGTATTCATAGCAAGAGCTCTTGAAGGAAAGATTGTGATGTATGTAATAATGATAGACTTTTCTTTGAAAAAAGTTTTAGTACAGCAAGGCAGAGGAGCCCCAGCACACTTGAGTTACAATTTTGAGTAAAACAAAAATAGAGCCATATATATTTTTAAAAACATGCTCAAGAGTTAGGAAAGATAGGTAATGTGAGCCTTCATTAAAATTCACCAGGTGTGGTGGTGCATGCCAATAACAACACTCAGGAGGTGGAGGCAGGAGAATCACTGTAAGTTGGAGGCCAGCCTTGGCTACATAGTGAAATTCGGTCTCAAAAAATCAAAGTAAACCAAGATTCTACTCTTGTTTGGCAATGAAATGTTCTAACAGTTATCACAATTTATACTATTTTGATTGATGGAGAAGATATGGCCTGTTCAAAATGTTGATTTGCTTAGTTAAAAGTTTACATTCAATGAAAAATCTGTAGCCAATAAGAAATAACAATTTCAGCTTAAATATACCAAGAGAATTTTTAAGTGTACATATTAAAGCACCTTAGAATGGCTGGTTTGATATAGATAGTAAGTAATCATTCTTCATTGATCCTAAATTTGAAACACAAGAAATGGAACTGATGACAATACAGGACAGAATATTCTATGTTTTTTTGTTTTCTATATGAACACTGTGATTTATCTGCTACTTTTCTCATCTCCAGTTTATGTATGTTACATCTAAGGCTCAGAAATTGTTCCCCATAATCACACAGTCGTTTAAAGGTCATAAGCTTAATTGGGATATATTCCTTTAAAAAAATCTACACTTCCCACCATCAAGCATACAGTCTACCAATTTCCTTCCATAAATTTGATCCTAAAATAGCTTATGATAGTAGATAACATATTTTTCACTTTGATGAAGATGTATATTAGTATTAGATTTAAGTACAAAGAGAAGTAGTTTCTTGTAAATTTCACATTTGCACTTTCATGTTATTGGTTTGATGGGAATGTCAAAGAAATAAGGATCTGCTTCTATGGATACAGTAACTTAATTAAAGGCAAAGTAATTTAAACTCTTATTCTCCCTTTTCTATGAAATTAGGGTAAATTGGCTACTTAACTTCTCAAGGGTATTGATATTAATGTGTGACTGGGTGTAATAAGATTTGAAAGTTTAGTAGAAAGGAAATATGCCAGAATGAATCATAAATTGCTATGCTAGGAAGTTTCATTCTGAGACAAATTTAAAACTCTTTAACAAGGTGAACAAGTACTGATAAAGAGCACAGAACAGGAAAATATTATGCCTGGGCACAAGTAAGAAAGTGTAGCCTTGGAAATGAAAGTTGTCACTGTCTTGGGAAATATATAATTGCATTTGGGAAGATATTAAAGATTTATCTCACTTCTTTGACATTTCATGAAAAAGATTATATTATTCATGCAATAGTTTATAGAACATATCATAAGGTTTGATGATTCATTGATTCAATAATATCCATATCTGCATTAATATAGAGCATTCTTATATTTCTACCTGGTTTTAGAGATTTTGCAACTGGTCAACTTTGATTTAGGTGAGAATAATTTATGTTATATTTCATTCTAACTTTATGTTTAAAGAGCTTAAATCTGTTTAGTCCTTTAAGGAACTGGTATGTATGTATATATATATATATATATATATATATATATATATATATATTTAGATGTCTGGTATATATATATATATACCAGACATCTAAATATATGTGACTATTATTTAGTAGTATAAAAATACACCTGAACTTTAACAGATCTTTGGACTTCTGTTTAGACTCTTCTTTTAATTAAATCTGTCCTCCATGTCCCCTACTGTCTTTGGAATTCAAATATAAAATTACTAAAATGCTAAAGCAGATTTGGGGAAGAATAAGTTTTGTTTTCTAGTATTTCCAATATACCAATATGGTTGGGGCCAGCAGGAAAATGCTTGCAACTCCCAGAAATGTCCATATTCTAATACCTAAGAATTGCAAATATTTTAAATGACATAACAAAGGAGAATTAATGTTTCAGATGTGATTAAAGTGGATAGTCCACTGGGTTTAGAATTGAAATCCTAGATTATTCAGGAAGACAAGTATAATGAAAAGGGATTTCATAAAGAAAAACAGGAGTAGAAAAGTCAGAGGTGATGTGATGGTGGAAGCAGAGGCAAGAGAGCTGCATTTGCTTACAATCAACATAAATAGGGCCATGAGGTGGGAAAAAAATCACTAAACAGATTTTCCCTAGAACTTCCAGAAAATAATTTAGTCTTTGAAACTGCATGACTTTAGTAATTTAGTAATAGATTTGTGTTATTCCTAGTCACCAAATTTGTTTCAGTAGCAATTGTAAATTAATATAGAATTTCAAATTGTATTTATGCCAAAACAAATGAAAAGTTATTTTAATTGACTTTACTTGGTTAAAATATGTGACTTTTGTCAGGTTTTTTATATCATCAAAGATGAGTAAGTAGTCATTTTAAATATACTGGTATTTTAAGTAAATATTATTTTTTGCATGTCCTGAAAACTCAACTCAGTGGTTACTTATTTATGAATTAAAGGAGATTTCTGTCACTGTCTAAAAGTACAAGAATCAACTTTTGGAAAGATGGAAAAACGGTAAGCAGCAGTAGGTCAGACTCTCTGAGATTAAAAATCCAGACACTGGAGTATAACAACTTAGGGGAAAAAATGAGAGAGGTGGATCCCTAGGACCCAGGAAGGATATGAAGGGAGAATTGGAGCCCGCAGGGAAAGTGAAGAGATAGATTCAATGTAGAAAAAGGAGAAACTAAGTTACAGTTTATCCTTGACTTCCAGCTAGTGGTGAGACTAGAAGCATGAATCCACATAGACATGATGAGGGTGAGTGATTCCAGACGTGGATTTTTCAATGAACTGGAGCAGGGGATGCCATGAATGACAAAAATTGGTGAGTCACTCTTGCCCAAGCATACTCTGGGAGGAAACTTGGACAAACAGAACCTTACAGAGGGATCATCTGAGCAAGGGACTGACAGCAGATCAATGAGGTACAGAAAAAAAACATTAGAAATAATTTCACAGATAACTAAAGAAATGACTACAATAATAAAAGACATGCTTAGTGAATCTAGAGTATATACAGATAAAAAGTAGAGAAGCTTAACAAAGTGATGGATACCATGAATATCTAATACAGAAAAGACCTGCATTCCATGAGACAGAGTCAAACAGAAATCTAGTAGATTAAAAAAATCTGTTGAAAAAATATACAGTAGAATCAGCTACTGTAGGGATAGAATATCAGATATAGGAAATATGGTGTGATTCGTGATTATCACATGAAATATTTCTGAAAAATAGCAAGGAACTACTAAAACTCAATCCAACAGCTTCTAGATGATGCAAAAATGAAGAACATATGATTGATATGAATCACTTAAAATCAAACATAGCATAAAGGACATAAAAAAACCTAATCACACAAGTAATGGCAGAAAGCTTATGAAGCATGGAAAAAGAATTTGGCATAAGTGGGGCATACAGAATTCCAATTAACCATGATCTGAAAATAAAAATATATCAAGGCATATAGTAGTAAATATTTGAGAAATTAAACACAAGAACAGAAAATTAAAAGCGCTTATAAAAGAAGCAAATTACCTATAGAGAAAGTCCATCAGAATCACAGAAGGCTTTACCTAATCTCTAACAGTTTAATGTTTCTTAGGTCCATTAATGTTGTTACAAATGACACTATTCCATGCTTTTTAAAGAAGGAATTATATTGCATGTGTACATGTGCCACTTTTCTTCATCCATTCATTAGTTTGTAGACATTTAGTTTATTTACATCATTTGATTATTGTTACTAAAGCTGAACTTGGGAGGATAGCTGTCCTTCTACACATTAATATAATTTCCTTTGGCTATATACTCAGAAGTCAGACTGCTTGTCCTATGCTACTTCTACTTTTTGATTTGAGAAACTTCTATAGTTCCCATACTGGCTGCTCTTATTTACATTTCCAAGAACAATATATAAGAGTTCCATTTTCTCTCATCTTCACCAGTACTTGTTGTCTTTTATCTTTTGAGAATAACTATTCTAATACCTGTAAGTATATTCCTCATTGTGGTTTTATTTGTATTTCCTTTATTAGTGATGTTAAACATTTATCCATGTAGCTATATATCTATATCTATATATCAATGGGTACATATATATTATATTTATTTATGTATATATTTTCTTCTGAAAAATGTCTACTTAGATAAACTGTCTATCATTAATCAAGATATTCTTTTTTTTACCAAACTTTTGATGTTTCTTATATATTCTAGATATCAATCTCATGTCAGTTCCTCCAGCAATATGCTGAAAAAAAAAAGCATAAGATGGGCTGGAGATATAGCTCAGCTGTGCAGTGCCTGCCTGGTAAGCAAGAGATCCTGAGTCTGATTCCTAGTACTCTCCAAAAAAGCGAAAAAAAAGAAAGAAGAGAAGAGAAGAAAAGAAAAAGGATATTAAATAATGTGATACATCACATTTAGTAATTGTCACATATAGAACTGCTTTGCATTCCTAGGATTAATCCATTTAACCTGGTAATAGAATATTTAGTGTGCTGTCAAATTTGGTTTCTATTTTGTTGAGAGTTTCTGTATTTACATTCATGAAGGATATAGTCACACAATCTCTTTTTCTATTGTGCTGTTATCTGGTTTTGATATCAGGGTTAAAACAGCTTTGTAGAATCAGTGTGGAAGAATTTTTCTGCAATTTTTTAATAGTTTGAGAAGAATTGGTATTAATTTACTTTAAAAGTTTGGGAGAAATCATCTGTAAAGCTATCAGTCCTGTGCTTTTTGTTCATAGAATACTTATTATTACCCATTTAGTCTGGTTACTTACTATTAGCTTGTTCAAATTTTCTGTTTCTTCATGGTGCATTTCTTGTAATTTACATGAAATCAGAAATCTATTTCCTGTAGGTTTTAAGATTCATTGGTGCATTATTCACAATAGTTTTTTGTGATCCTTAGTATTTCTATGGTCTCTATTGCAATATCTCCATTTTCATCTCTGAATTTATATGTCTTGTCTCTTGTTCTTAATTAAACATTCTCAATTTTGTTCTTCTGTTGCAGAAACTAATATTTCATTTCACTATGTTTTTAGTCTCAGTATATTTCATTTATTTCTGGACTGATACTTATTTCTTTCCTTCTATCAATTTTGTGACTTTGTGTTGGCTTTGTTCTTGTTTTACCTTGTTCCTTAAAATGCATACTTAGGCCAGTCAGTTGCAATATTTCTAATTTTTCAATGTGGTATTTATCATTTATCAACTTTCTTTTTAAAACTTCTTTTGCTGTGTCTCATAAGCTTTGGCCACTTTTCTTCCTTTTTATTAATATCTCTTAGTTTCTTCACTAACTCTTCAATTAATTATGATCATGTTGTATAATTTCCTTGTATTTATAGTTTCAAGACCTCCCCTCTGTTGTATAATTTTAAATGTATCCCATTTAGTAAGAAAAAAATGGTTTATGCATTTTAAAATTTTTGAATTTGTTAAGATTTATTTTTCTGAATTAATGTAATCTATGTGGGAAAAATTTCTATTTACCATTCAAAGGAGTATGTATTACACAGCAATGGGATAATATATTCTGCAAAAGACTATACGGTCCAGTTGGTGTAGAATGCAGTTTTGATACAAAGATTCTTCACCCATTTTTATCTAGATAATCTTTCTAGTGATGAAAATGGATTGTTGAATCCATTGCTCCAATGTTGATTAAAAATATAATTGTTATATCTTGTTGATTATAGACTTCTATATCTTATATTACAGTCTTGTGTATCTCTGTTTCTATTTTTCCCTGGTCTATTTTATTAGGTGTAGAAATTAAATATACCTATTCTTGCTCTCTTTTCATTTCCATTTTAATGGAGTATCTTTTTCCAACCAATCACTTTCAGACTACACGTAAGTGAGTCTCTTACAGGCAGCATATAGTTGGTCCTTACTTTTTAAATCATTGTTTCACTCCATACCTTTTAATCAGAAATTTTAACCCATATATCTTTAATGTAACTAATAAGTAGGACCTTCCTTCTGCCACTTTGCTCAAATTCTAGATGTTTTATAGAATATTTTTCTTCCTTCTTTGCTACCTTTTTCTGTGGTTAAATGATTATTTTTTCTAGTAGTATGTGTTATTTTCTTAATTTTTAACTTTATTCTATTATACATTCTTGCCTTGCAGTTACCAAAAAAGCATTCTGTATTCATAATATAGTATTATAAATAAATAACTACTTAACACTGGATTTCAGAAAAAAAGAAAAAAACTTTATGTCACCTGTATTCGTCAAGATTTGAATTTTTAATAGTTCAGTTTAAAACTTTTCATATTACCTTTCCACACATAAATTCTCATAATTGTTATTTTTATTTGTTTTGCTTCTTAATCTTCCAGTTTAAGATGCAAGTTGATTGATTTCCTACAACTATACTATCAGAATTTTTGAATATTGATTGTGTGCTTGATTTTACCTGTGAACATTATTTCTACAGAGAACATCATAATCTATATAATTTTGTTCTTTGGCAAAGTCTTTATATTCATATATATATTTTTACTGGCTGAATATATTTAATTTTGATAGATATAATTATGTTAAAATTCTGATAAGTCATTGTATTTTGAGGGTTAATAAAGTTGAAATATAATGGAAAATCATTTTCTTTTTATAAAATAATTTTTTAACTTTAGTTCTCCTGTGAGGCACTTTTAGAATTTGATGAATGTATTTTTTCCTTCCTCATCTCTTTTTCTTCTTACCACCCCATGTTTCCATTCCTTTCTTCCCTACTTTTATCCTAGGATATAAAAACTAAATTAATTTGGCTTCTTTCCATTTACAGACTTTAAGTACATTTTGGGGGGCGTGAAGCTGCTTATATTCCAACAATACATGTTATATAATTCTCTAATATAGTTTTCTCCTTGTATTTTAAACTAGAAATGGTACTAAAATAAACAAGACAGCTCTAAAATTTATCATGTATCTAAAATGCACATAAGACATTAATAGATAGTACTACATGTCCTTAATATGTACATAAGACATTAATATAAATCTCTAGAGAAAATCTTTTTGTCTGAATTTTGATAAAATGACTAAAGGAAGATTTCTATATAATTTTCACTGAGAATGCTGGTAATAACATAATTTGATATGATGCAATGAAATTACCACATCACTAACTTTTAAAAATGTATTTATTTGTTTTGATTAGCACATTTGCACTAGAATTTTTTTTCTTGTGTAATTGGGTAGTACTAGTGCAGTGCTAATTCTCTAACAACTGACTTATTCAACTATATTGACAAATTTGTCTACTATAATTTTATATGGAGTTATTGGTATGAGCCTAGTTGCAAGAAAGATGTTGACAGAATACTTGAAAACTATATTTTTCAACATTCTAATAAAATACCTGATATACTAGCTTCATAATAAAGGCAAGTAGTACATTTCAAGAGTATATCTACAAAAGAAAAGTAAAAATATGAAGCATCTTTATATTAAATAGTTGGTAAGAAATTGAGGTAATTGTTTTCATTTGCTTGTACTCAGTATTAAAATCTTGACTTTTGCATGACTGATTTGTTTTAAGGTTAACTGTTCCATACACAGCAGGTATTCAATAAATAATGTTGACTGACAGATGGTTAAATGTTAGAATGTGTCTCATCCTTACAGGCAAATAGACACCTGGTGATTGATTATAGTCATTCTTTAAAATATATTTTGTGCATGTTTCTGAATAATTACTACCTAAACTTGATGTTGAATTTAAAATGGTTTATAACTGTCATTAATTAAGCTGACTTCATTTTTATTATGGAGCTTCTGAAGCCAAATTGGTTAAAATGTTTTAGTGATACATTATTTGCCATTTAAAATTCTACTTTTAAAACTCTTGAAGATATACAAGTTGGGTTTTTTTTTTGCTACTACTGTAATAAATTACAGGAAGGCAAATCTGAAATATTGTTGCTTAATCATTAACAAAAAACATCAATGGATTCTATGTTTGTTTCATTTAAGTCAGGAATCCAAGTTTTACAAAGTCAGATTTTTTTCAAATGGTAAATTAATATTTCCTAAAACAATTAAATTTTTCTAGAATGATAATCACTCTTTCAGCCCCCTACTCTTTACTTATTTTTTTAAATTTTTTATTTTAAAGAGGGCAAAATTAAACAGAACAAAACAGAGCATAAGAAAAAAATGTAGTAGAAACAGATTTCAAAGCAAGACAACCAGAGATCTTCACTGTCTACCATATTGTCTCTTGTTTTCTTTTAAATAGTTGTCCATATCTTCACATACAATGAATTTATACAAAGCAAAAATAGTATAAAACTGATCCAAATAGGATGATGAAGGCATTTTAGGTCTTCAAGATCAGATAATAGGGAAGTCAAGAATGTCTGCCATACTGTCTCTCATTTTCTTCAAAATAGTTGCCCATACCTTCACGTATGTTGAAATTAAACAAAACAGACTAAAATCACTCTGAACAAAGCATAATAGTATTGCTGGATTTTGCATCATGATGCTACAGAATCAGCACTGGGTACCTCAGTGTCTCTTTTTCTTTAAAGTAGCTGTTCATCTCATTGTGCATTATATAATTGATTCTCATAAACTGTTTAGAAGTTCTAAGCATGCGTGAGTCTCTACATGTATACCTATCCTTTCTTAATTAAAGGGAAAAAACAAAATTAAACAATACCAAACAAAAGAAATTCCTAGAAAAACACAAAAAGAAAAAGACATGTAAACAACTATAGCGAAGAGCCCAGAACACTGACAATATAGGCCTTCAAAACAAGGTGGTATGAACATAACTAGGGTTGTTATTTTACATAATGATCTTCAAGAGTTCCTCAGATCACCATACAATAATATGGACAATAGCTTCAATCCTATGAATGTTAATTATTTCATTCCAAGAACTTATAGAATTTGTAGCACAATCATTTGAGCTATTGTGTGTTTATATAATTTCAGATATTTTTTTTCTTTTCCTTTCCTTTTTCTTTTTCCTCATTTTCCCTGAGATATTATTTTTCCCCTTTAAGCAGAATAGTGTGTTTTCACTGTATTTATTGAGTTTTTTGTATCTTATTTACTATGGAGACTATAGGGCATTTACACATGTGAGTCTGATTTATTTCACATAAAACACTAACAATCTATTAACTCCATATTGTGAAGATAATTCATGTATCTGCTAATGTCTTTATTAAAATATTTTGCTTCATTTCTTCCATTACATAAAATTCAGAGAAACAGGGTTCTTGGAGAAATAATTATGTGCCAATGCCTCAGTCCTTAGTATCCAAATTAACAAATATATTCAGAAAATTTAAAATGAGTTATTTGAACTATTTAAAATTATATTTTAAGGGTTCAATTTTCTATATTGCTAAGATCACATTATATTCAGATATTTTCCTAATTTTTAACCTGATCTTGGTGACAAAACATAGTATGAGGTAAGATTTATGTTCAAATAAATTGATTTATCATAAAATAAATGAACTCAATAGCATTATTGTTTAAATAAAAATATCTTAAATCTGGTCAGTTTTAATGAGTTTCCAAATATATATAAGAATAATACTATTAAAACCAAACAGAGAATATTGAAAAAATTATCAAAATGCTACATATGTAAGTGGGAAAGTAGTAGTACATCAGTCATGTTTGTATGTAATAGTGTTTTGTATATGACAATATTTGTTAAGGTAATCAATGAAACATTTTGATACTTTTTTTTCCTTTTTCATAAGTTAATGATACATTTTTATGGAGACAAGCCTTGTCTAAAATGTCCTTTAAGATAACACTAAATAAACTTCCAATTTGTTGTTAGAATCAGTTTATAACTGCTTCTAAAGAAAGAATTTTTTGAAATGTTGGAGAATAATAGCAATAAAAAAATTTCTTAGATAATGGACCCACTTCCCTACTATCTGCTCCCATATCTAACAAATGAACAAGCATGCATGGTTTCAACACTGGATAAAAGAATCTGAGACAGAAGAATTGCTGTGAATTCTAAGATAGCTGGGACTACATAGTGAGTCCAAGGTGACCCTGAATTACAGAGTGAGACCTGGGCTGAAAAAAATTAATAAAATAAAGAAAGGCATTCTAAAATGTTGAATGACAAATAATATTTCCAAAATCTTTTTAATTTTTAATGACAGACTTGTCAGGAACTCAAGGATTCTGTGCTTAATTTTCAGAATTACTTTTCAATAGTTTTTACCAAGAACTATGTTTCTGTATTCAAAATTTACGAAGAATTACAGTGTGTATGCAATATCCAATTCTACTGCTCTATGTAGGTAACTGGGGTTGTGCGTGTTTAAACATTTCAGGTCAGTACCCTCAATGATTACATTAATTTCCAGTTGATAATACTTAAATAAATTGCAAATACCTTCTCAAAGGATAATTTTTAGTAAGCTCTGACACATTAATGACTATATATTCAAGTAATATTAATTTGAAGAATTCTATTAAAAGAACTTGGATGTGATACATAAATGACTTTTTCCATATTTACCTTAAAAATAATTTTAGTAAGAAATTAGAAACTGCCATGTAAGATTGGATTATTCTGCACAGTGCCAAAACTCTATGGTGCACCAAACTCATATCCACTACAAATCTCCTAGGAATGTTTTGAGAGGAAATATTTTTTTGTGATGTCATATTTTTAATTAAGAGATGTAGCCTTAAACATATATGCTCACCAAAATATAATTAGAGGACTGTCTAGCATGTATTTATCAATGCTTTTTAAAAATTTCTCCAGCTGAAATATTTCTTATAATATTGGACACATTTCTTATGGTCATTTCCCAAAAAAAGATGATGGATCAGTTTATCTCCATTTGCTGCAAACCTTAGAAGTCTGGCTAGCATAAGAGAAAATTTGAAAAGTTATGTGGTTTGGGAGACATTATAGAATTAAAGGATCTACTGAAAAAGCTATCAAGGAAGATGTAGAAATGAGGGATTCTCTGGAAAAAAATACAGCAAGAAATCATTTGTAATTCCGTTAAGGACACAACTGAAATAAAACAGTTCTAGATTTTGTTAGTGTTACCTTGACATCTTTTTTTCTTTGTGGGATTCAGAGTCCCAGAAAGCAGATAATAATAGATTTGTTTAAGCTTGTGAATCTATATTATTGCTGAAATGATATAGAGAATTATGTTTGTATTAAGGCACATAAATTGTGGAGTCAAAAATAAAATTGGAGCGCAACAACAAAGAAAAATAAAATGGTAAAAATCCAGATAATGCACTCTTACCAAAAATACATCTAGGATAATTTATTTATAATTCTTCATATTTGTTTACATATCAATGCACTATTGATCCACAGTAAAATTCACATGTATGTCAGATGTTTATCTGGAAGACTAACAATATGTACATTAAAAGGTTTTTTGAAAATAAATCAATATATATTTTCTAAATTCCTACCATTCATAAATTTACAGATGATATATTCATTACACTAAATAAGATGTAATTATGCAGTCATAAATACACATGGGCAAGGTTTTTTGTATTGTTGAATAAATCATCCCTGAAAATCTTTTATTTCCTTCCTTGGTGTCACCCTTGTTAAAATATTTACTACATTTATACTTTGCCTCAAAATACTTCTCTTTCCTCTTCTTTCCTTTCTTTTCTTCCTCTTCACTTTGGGCATCACCCCTCATATCTCTAATAACACCACTTAATGAAAATTTAAAGTTTAAATGATGACTGATATTTTCCATCCACTAGAATCTATGAAGAATGAACAAATTGAAGATATTTACACATTTCTTTTTATCACCGATTTTATTTTCTAGTAAGGGAATTTGATCTTGCTCAAATCACAGTAAATATTATGAAGGAAATAAAAGAACAATAAGAGAATAGATGGTATCTGGGAAAGAGTTTAGAAGTTCATTTGCAGTTTGACTTCAATTGCTAAGCACTCTGCTCTGCCTTAGTTATATTGTCATACTCTTTTGTTCAATTTTGCTTTTTCCTGGGTATTTAGTTTCTATTATCAGACTGACAACAGCACATTAAATCTCTAGTTCATACCACTTCTCTTCCAGTTTACGTTTAGTTACTTCCTTTTGGACATCTTTTTTTTTTCTTTGTCTTCGAGTTCATGAATTACTTTTGCTTAAAAGTTATGTCATTATACTTTGGCAATTTGTCTCCTAATTCTGTGTTTCTCTTTCAATAAATAGCACCACCATCCAATTAGTTTCTCAAGGCAAATCTCTGAGAGGCATCTTTGATTACAATCTTGATTTGACTTCCTCATTTAATGAATTGCTAATTTTTACATTTCAACTTTTACATGAATCTTCTCACTAATTACTATTTTTTCACTGGAAGTTTTAACATTCTGCCACAGTTTATGCTTTTTTGTATGAATTATTAGGTAGACTTTAATTTTCATCTGTCTAGTCCTCTTCTCCATTTTATATTATTTGGCATAACAAAGTTTTAATAAATAAACTTGAGTAGTGCTGTTGTCCTGCTCAAAATATTTTAGTGGTTAACTTTTTTCCACAATAATAAACCTTTAACTCCTTTATTAAGTATATTTTAGCATTCTCTGTGCCCATTTTTTGCCATTCCAAACTCTACTTTTGCCAATACTCCCGATTATAATGGTTATTACAATTTCTCAAATGTGTTGTTTCCCTCTAGTCTTTGATACATATTCCTCTTATTTCCTGAAAAAAACTCTCCCACTATGTTCCATTTCCTCATTTTTTTGTACCAGGGATTGAACTCATGACCTTGTGCTTGCCAGGCAAGTACTTACACCACTAAGCTAAATTCTCGGCCCCCAATTCCTCACTTCACTATCTTCCAGCTCATTTCTTGAACATAATTTCTTCTCAATTTCTGTATATCATTTTATTTGTCATTTCTTTTGTACCTTTTACAGAAATTTAAATAGTAGTTGAATTTCTCTGGGCTCCCTGATGAAAATAAAAATGTCCACTTATTTTTTCTTTCTTTTTCCATCCTTACTTAGCTCAGTGCCTTAGTTAAAGTAGACACTTAAAAATGACATTGACTGTATTGGATGGTTAGTGTCTGTTACAGGATAAGCAATGAATTATTAAAGTTGAAGTATAAGTGGCTCAAACAAAAAAACTGCACATATTTGGTGCTTAGACAAGTGTACTTTTCCCTAATATAACTGTAACAACACTCTGAAATGACACGAAACTGACCCAGATATACAGATCCTTCCCATTTATTTTTTTAGTCTGCTCCAGGAAAGTGGTACCTAAATATTTTGGCCTCAAAATCCTCTACTATTTTTAGGTATTGAGAATACTAAGATCTTTTGCCTATGGCAACTTTATCTAATATTTTTCATATAGAAATTAAATTCATAAAAATAAATATACTTATTTAAAATGACAGTAAACCTATTTCATATTAAATAAAAATAACAGGCATTAATTTATGAAAGAAACCTTAAGTTTTATATTTTTTTTCTTTTTGAGAGAGGGTCACACTATGCACTTCAGGTTGACCTCAAATTCACAGGGATCCTCCTGCCTCAATCTCCCAAATGCAACCCTAGCTAACTTTAACAGCAAAGAATAGATTAAAGAAGTCTGAGCATAGTGGTGCTTGCCTGCAATCTCATTACTTGACAGGCTAAGGCAGGAGAATTGCTACTAGTGTGAGGCCAGCCTGGGGCTACAAAGCGAGTTCAAAGCCATTCTGAACTACATAGTCAAACTCTCTCTCGCAAAATGAACAAAATAATAAATAAAAAAATAAAATGAGATTAAGATGTGACAACTCCAATAGTTCTTCCATTATTTATGGAAGTTCCATTCCAAGCCCCCTGGGAGATGCTTAAAACTATTAAACTTACTAAGCTCTGCATATACTATATTCTTTCCTATATATACATACTTATAATAAGGTTTAAGAATAAAGTACCACAAAGATTATATTATAGAACAATTATAAAAATATATAATAATAAAACAGAGATTTCTTTTATTTTTAGGTTTTGGGGTCATAATTAAGTAATAAAATGATGCTTAAGCAAAGTACTGTGATACTACTACAGTTGATTTGATGATATGGCTAAGATGTAACTAATAGGCAGGTAGTACATAGTGTCTATATACATTGAACAAAAGGGTGGTTCATGTCTCCAGTGGGATGGGGCAGCATAGTGCAATATTTCATTATATTAATTAGATGGGGTTCATTTTAAAAGTGTAAATCATTTACTTTTTGAACTTTCCATTTACTTTAAGACCTGGATTGACAGAAGTTAACTGAAACTGTGGAGAGTGAAACCTTGGGTAAGGAAAAGCTACTGTAAGTGTAACATGCTATCCCGAAAGAAATTTCTCAAGATTATTTTACAAATAGATTAGTTGTAAAACTGAAATTATCTTGTTTTCTTTTTTGCAAATTCCCTTAGAATTTGATGTAGTTGAAGAGAATAAAAATAAAACATATTTCAAACTCCCAAAGAAGAGAGAAGAAAAGAGAAGGGAAGAAGTAGAAAAGTCAGCTTTATATGCAGCAGGACAATATTTCTCATTGGAAAAATTATAAAAAATGAAATTTCATAGGCATTAAGGGGTATGGAATTAATAGTGGAATAATGGTATTATTCTTACTTTATTGCAACTTTTTAAATGAATCCTTGTTGAGGTCATCATAGGAAAACTGAATAAAGGACTGTTGGAGATTATCTGAGAAAAGAAAAGGTACAAAATGGACATCATGAAGAATGTAAATACTAATATAATTAGGGAAGGAAATTTCCTATCTTTATTGTTGTTTGAGAATTCTAGAGTATAAGAGCATGAGTGAACTGAATTTAATTAAGAAACATAAATAAGTATCATTAAGCAAAACAATTATTTTTATTATTTATTTGAAAACATTGGCACTCTGTAGATCTTTAATGATTTTCTCTAATATGTTATGACATGCATTTCTTCTCTTGGTAAATGAGTGATTCTTTACCAATTTTCACATGCCTTGATATCTTTGTAAGGAAAAGACAGAGATATTGAAATAGTTCTTATGTATTGTCTATGTCTGTGAACTTACATTGAAATACTGTTTCAAAAAGTCTTATATAGCATACACGATAAAAGTCTTATTTTAAAAAGGTTGATCTCCAAATAATTTTTGGAAAAGAGCATTCATGTCATTAGGAAAGTATACTCTTTAAGTGTCAGATCATTTATTTGGCAACTGTCATCAAGAAGGTAACCATCTGTCATTATTTATCGTCAAAAATATTCATTGACATTGCAGAAGTGCACTCTTAGCAGTTATCCCTCTTCTGTAATTTTCATGATTGCCATATACAGAACACTCCCCTGGCAACAACATCTAAAACATAGTTTTGAAATTAAGTCGTTAGATAACTATTTGTATTTATTTTAATAAAAATAAAGAAAGCAAGGGCCAGAAAATCTTTTTCGTTGGCATCATTGATCAATTTATGACTATGAATGGCATTAGATAACAGATATGTAAAAGTTTTACTGTTTGCAGCTTCTAAAGCCCATTGCCAAATCTGAAAAAAAATGTGTACATTACAATAGAAAACAGTACCAACAAGAAATATAATATTACATGAATATTAGAAAGTTGAAAGAAAGCATAATAACATGATTCTAAGGGCATTCTCAACTTTCATACAGTCAGTACAGTTAAGATGAATGAAATATTCTATTACTTCCTTTTACACATAGGATCTAGTGTGATATATCTCCTTACCTTGAGTCTTTCTGTTTAGTTTCAGTTACAGTTCATTTGCCTTTCCCTCTATCCACTGTTTCCAAATTTATATACTTAAGACAAATCTTAGACATATAACAAATTGCCCATTAAATAATTGACTTTATCAATTGATAGGCAGAAAGGGGAAAATCAGTGACTTCTAAATTTCCATTAATTTCATAATGATAGCACAGGTTACTATTTTTTCTCCTTATGAATTATTTCTCTCCAAGTAGAAAGCCTGTCAAACAGAAGTGGGATGAAAAGTAGTCTTTTGAAATGCTACTTTATAACACTCTCTATATCGTAGATTTCATTTGTTATAGAATTGGTTCTGAAAAATATAACTCCTGCTTTGCAAAGTGCTTGGAAGGAAGCAAACCAGCAGACACAGTAAACATACTACACAGGGAACCTAACTGGCAGGTTTGTTCCATTATTTATTACCTGTGGGAATTTGGCAAGGTACTTCATCTTCTTGAACCTTAGGTTTTTCATCTCATAAATATGGTTAAAAATGACTACTGAGTAGCATTATTTTGAGGGCAAGCTCTATAGAGAAATTTGAGTAGCAAGCAGTTGGTATTAAATAACTGGTAGTTAATATTACCATCAATATTAGTACAATTATTGGTTGATGTTTGTCATTTTAATGCCTCCAAAGGACAAGTTTTTTGTTTTGTTTTGTTTTGTTTTTTGTGCCAGGGTTCAAACTCATGACCTTGCATTTGCCAAGCAGGCACTTATGCCGCTGAGCTAAATCCCCAGCCCCTGACAATTTTATACAGCAAACCATTCCGAGACAGAGTCATGCTGTTTGTTATGAAGCATCAAATATTGTAAATTAAAATAAATCTTATGTTTGGCATCATGCTTTGTTACTGACTTTACATAATTGTTTTTACTAATTGATCCAGGTCAAATATCTAGGGATTTTCATTACATTTCTAACAATGTCCTCCTTGAACAGAGGACATGTAACAAACTAACAACCACCAGTTTGTAGTTCTATTCACAGCACCAACATAATAAAGATCATACAAAGGGTGCAAGTGAAAGAAATCAGCTATATTATAAATGGTTTCAATTCACTACAAATCCTGAGGAATTACTATGTTACAATGTAGATGAGACTATCACCTAAGTACTTAAATTTATTCAGTAATTCTAATTGATTTTGGGAACAAGATCCAAACATTTAGGGCTTAGACTAAACTCTTCTCTTACACCAAACATCAGCCACATCATCTTTCCCTCATTCATCAATATCTTCATTCTCCTTGTTGCCCAAGGGACTTACACAAGCTCTTTTCCCCAACTGAAATGTTTTTCTAAGTTTCATCTAGTTCTTTCACACTGACTTTATAACACTGACTTAGTCATTATTTTCCAATGTTCAATCTGCTGAACTGTAAAAAAATAGCATGTTAGCATGTATTTGATTTAATTAAATACAATCACTGTCTGTACTTCCTTAGAAAAGAAAGGTTATCATTAAGAATACTATATCTCAGTGGCATAGCGCCTGCCTGGCAAGCATGATATCATGAGTTCAATCCCTGGTACCGGGAAAAAAATACTGATGTTACCATATCATCGAACAATCCTACCCAAAGGCATATATCCAAGGTAAATGTAGGTGCATGTCCACATAAAGATTCAAATAATCTAAATATTCATAGGTTGTTGAAGGGAGACAAAATGTGAAATAGCCATAGTGTAGAATACTATTCATTAGTAAGAGGGAATGATACACTGAATATACTGACACATGCAATAACATGGACAAAAATAAAAATATTGCAAGCCAAAAGAAGACACAAGAGACCACATATTGTAAGACTTCATTTCTATAAATTTCTCAGAATAGACAAATTTACAAAGCCAGTAATTACATGAGTAGCTGTTTACTGCTAGTGTAATAATGATGAGTAAATGAAAATAGATAGAAGGGGACTTATTGGAATGATTAAAAAGTTCCAAAACTGCTTTATGGAGATGGATGCATTATTTTATGAAGTTACTGAAACTCATTAACCGGTTATAAAAATATGAGAAGCCGTGTTATGGTAAAACAATAATATAACACATGGACTCTACTTTAAAACTTAGGCTAATACTATTGACTTCAATAAGTCTTAGCTAATAGCATGTTTTAAAACCAAAGTTTTTTTTGAAAATGGATGGAAAAATAACATATTTCCAAGATAAGGGGCAGTTCAAAAACTTCGTGACCATCAAACCTGTGTAACAAAAATTCTGAGGGATATCTTAGAAAAGGAAAATGAAGCAACAATGTCAGTAAGTCAAGAAAAATGAATATACCTGGAGAAATGGGCAGCCAAGCAAAGGGGGAAAATGAGAAAATCAGCAACAGGAAATTAATGTAATGACAGAATAAGTCGATCACTCTCAATGTGAATGGTCTTAATTTCCCAATCAAAAGACAGATTGACAGAATGGATCAAACAACTAAACTCAATAATATATGGTGTATGTTATGAATTAAAAACTGGTGGTCAACTTAATGTCAGCAGGATTACATCAGCATAGTGCTGAGTATAGATATCCCACCTGAGGAAAGTTGCCAGCATAAATAGAGACATGGAGAAGGAGAAGCTATGTGTTTGAGTTGTTGAGGTGTTGTGGATTCTCCTACATGTTGCTGTTTGAGCCATTAGGTTCTCCTGAAAGAGCTCTGGTGCTCACATCAAGCATTGCTTTTTGGCTCCAGAAGGGATGACATGTGCCGCTTGGTCTCCAGGATGAACTTGTCACACTGGCTTCCTGGCATGTACTCAACTGTGCTTATCATTGGAGCATCCCGGGGCCTCCGTGTGACTGAGGATGGCTGTGGTGCTTTTCAGGACATCCCTGGTCTTTGTTTTGAGCATGACTTCTTAGCTCCAGTGTAGAACCCTCAACCTACCACGACAGCTCCTTCACCCTGCAGGCATAGACTTCCTAGCTTCCACTGCTGATCTTTGGGCCTTCCCAGCATGGATCTGGCGTGAGTGCTTCTTGTGAGCTCTAGACCTCCAGCTGGAACTAGTGGGAGGCATTTTCGTGAGCACTGGGTCTTCATCTGGACTCATGTTAGACATTGCTTTGGGATTCAGGCCCTTGGCTAAATATTTTATGTCTTTGGTGTTGTGGACAGATTTCCTGCAGTTTTTTGTGTTAACTCTGGGTGAACATAATTAAAATAATATTATAACCTCCTTGTCCTGATTCTAATTGTTCTCTGCAAAACCCCTGACTACAACAGTATACGAGAAAGACACTCAATTAAAACTATACTCACAGATTGAAAACCAGAAGATGGAAAACAATATTCCACGCAATGGTAAATCAGAAAATAGCTGGAGTTGCTATCCTAATTTCAAAAAAAGTGTATTTCAGATAATATTGATCACAAGAGACAAAGAAGGGCACTATATATTGGTTAAGAGAGCAATTCAAAAGAGAAGAGACCAATTATGGATATACACACACTGAGTATCAGCACTATCTCCTTCATAAAGCAAACATTAATTGATATGAAAAATCAGATAAAAACCGGTGTAATTGTTATGGGGGACTTCAGTACACCACTGTCACAAATGGGCAGATTAACTAGGCAAAATCAACAAAAAAATTTCAGAGTTCAACCAAAGCTCTGAAAAAATATACTGAATACATACAGAGTGTTCCATGCAACAAGAAGAGATTATACATTCTTCCCAGCAGCACATGGATTTTTTCCAAAATAGACCATATAAATAAAGTATAGCCAATAAAGCATATTTAACATAATGAATAAGAATCAAAATTATCTCATTCATATTATTGGAGCATAGTGCCTGGAAATTAGAAATCAATGGAAAAAGATATCATAGAAAGTATGTAAAATATAGAAATTATATAATATCATTTTAATAACCAATGAGTCACAGATGAAATTAAATAATACACAAGTTTCTATTATCAAATGATAATTCCAGAACAATATACCAGAATTTATGAGAAGAAATGATAGCAGTCCTAAGAGGGAAACAGCAAATTCCCACACCAAAAAAACAAAAGAAGCTCAAAAATAACTAACAATGCACCTCAAGCTCCTAGATAAAGCAGAAAAATTCATAGTGAAAACTAATACAAGGAAGAAAATATAAAGATCCAGGTAGAAATTAATGAAATCTATACTAAAAAATATACAAAGCATCAATGAATCAAAGAGTGGTTGTTCTGAAACATAAAAACAAAATAGATAAAACTTTAGCCAGTTTTACTAAAATAAGGAAAGAAAAGACCTAATCCATACAATTAGAAATAAAAAGAAAAATGTACAACAGTTTTTGCCAAAATTCAGATTTCTGTATTGCTAAGTAGTTTGAAAATCTGTACTCTAGTAAAATGAAAATTTTAGAAGAAATGGATAAATTCCTACATACATATGAACTATAAAATCCGAACCAAGAAAATATAAATATCCTGATTGAAACTGAAGAAATAATTTTTAAAAAGTTGCAAATAAGAAAATCCCAGGACCTAGTGGATTCACTGCTAAATTCTGTAAGAACATTACACAAGACATAATGCCAATAATCCACAGACACTATAATAAAAGAGAAAGGTCAGCAGTGCTCCCAAATTCATTCCTAGAAGCAAACACAACCCTAATTCTAAAACTCAAAAATGATCCAACCAAAAACAGAGAGAGTGAATTATAGATCAATCTCTTTAGTGAACACATGAAAAGTCGTCAATAAAATACTCTCAAACAGAATGCAGTAAATCATCAGAAAGATCATACATGATTATTTAGTAGTATTCATTCCATTCATGCAGAGATGATTCAATATATGAAAATCAATAAATATAACATACCACATTAACAGGACCAAGAACAAAATTTACGTGATCATCTCAATAGAGAAAAAAATCATTTGCAAACCCAACACCTTTCATGATAAAAAGCCTACAGAAGGTTAGAATAGAAAGTTTTTATCTAAATCTGATAAAAGCTATCTATGACAAACAAATGCCCAACATGATACAAAATGGAAAGAAGCTAGAATTCTTACCTCTAAAATTAAAAACAATAAAATAAAATAAAATAAAGTGTGCTCCCGGCTTTAGCTTAGTTGGCTAAGGTCCCACTCTATAAACGTGAGGTTGTGAGCTCTATCCCAGAGGCAGAAAAAAAAGACTAAAATAAAATAAAGTGAAATAAAATAAGGAACATGACAAGAATATTTGCTATCACCACTTCTGTCCAATATAGTTCGTGAAATATAAATATAGTGTCTTTAGCTACAGCAAAAAGACAAGAGAAAAAAATAAAAGTGATATGGATATTGAAAGAATTAATTAAGTTATCATTCTTTTCTGCTAACATGATCCTTTATGTAGAAGACTTTAAAAACTCCAGCAAAATATTCCTAGAGCTAATATCCATATTCAGTAGCATACAAATTCAACACTTAAAAATCAACACTGATCCTGTACTCCTGTACCAAACTCACTGTGAGAAATATAAGCGAAATAATGTCCTTCACAATAGCACCAAGAAAAAAGGAATATTTAGGAATTACCCTAACTACAGAAGTGAAAGGCCTCCACAATGAAAACTGTAGTACTCTGAAGAAAGAGACTGAAGAGAATAGAAAAAAATGGAAAGATATCAGCTTCTCCTAAATAAGCAGAACCAATATAGTCAAAATGGCCAAATATCCAAAACTTAAATAATTTAATGAAATCCCAGACAAAATAGTGATGGCATTCATTACAGAAATGAAGAAAGAATTTCTAAAATTCATAAGGAACCAGAAGAGACATAGAATAGCAAAAGTGATTATTGGCAACAAGAACAAGGCTGGAGGTCATAACAGGCCCAGACTTCAAATTATACTTCAAAGCTACAGTGACTAAAAACAGCAGAGTATTGGAGAAAAAAAACTGCCTCATAGTTCAATGAGATGGAATAGAATATACAGAAATAATTCCCAGTACACTCAGCTATGTTATTTTTCAAAAAGGGGCCAAAACCTTTCACTGGTGGAAAGACAACCCTTCAACCAATGGTGCTGGGGAAACTGACTATCCATGTGCTGAAGATTGAACCTAGAGTCATACCTCTCACCACACACTAAATTAAAATCATAATGGATCCAAGATCTAAACATTACAACAAAAACACTGCTGGAAAACAGAATAGGTAAAAGTCTATAAGACATAGGATCAGGCAAAGACTTTCTGAACAAAACGCTGGTTACACTAGAAATAATATTAATAATCCATACATAGGCTCACAGCAAGTTAAAACATTTCTGGAAAGCAAAGGAAATCACCAACAGAGGGAAGAGACAACTTATGGAATGGGGAAAAAATTGCCACATATCTTCAGAAAAAGGACTAATATTAAAATACATAAAGCACAGATATTGGAAGAAGGAACAAATTGTTCAAATGGGAACAAGGGAGGGTGCAGAGGGAATAAAGGAAGGTAGAAGTAATTCATAAAAGAGAGTAGATAGAAAAACTGAAAAAAGAGATTCTGTAAATGGGCAGAGAAAGAAGGGTTGAAAAGAGGGAACAGAAATGTGATTAAAAAATTCATTAAGATATGCTATGTACACACACAACATCCCCATGATGAATTTGATTACTATGTAAGACAAACATGTACTAATAGAAAACAAAGATTAAAAAAACTAACTCAAATATTAGGACCCCAAAATTTAAAGACCCAATTAAAAAATAGGCATCTGAAAGAATAGACACTTCTCATATAGAGAAATACAAATGACCAATAAGTACATTAAAAAATGTCCAAAATCTCTGGCAATTTGAGAAATCCAAATTAAAACAACAGAGACTCCATCTTATTCAGAAAGAATGGGTACCATCAACAAATCAACCAATAACAAATATTGGCAAGGTTGTAGAGGATTCATTGTTGGAGGAACTGTAAACTGATTCAACCAGTATGGAAATCATTATGAAAATACTTCAAATACCTAAAAGTAGAAATTCCTTTTGACCGAGCTCTTTTCCTTCTAGGTATCTTCCCAAAAATATTAAAGGTATCACACCACAATGATATATGCACAGCCATGTTTTAGCAGCACAATTCATAAGAGCTAAGTCTTGGAAACAGTCTATATTCCCAGCAAAAGTGAACGGATAAATAAACTGTGATATTTATTCCAATACACAGTTATACTCCACCATAAAAAATGATAAACTTTAGTCATTTTCAATAAAATGTATGGATTTTGAGACCATAATATTAAGTGAAGTAAGTCAAACACACAAATTTAAATATCACATGATTTTTCTAATATGAAAGTTTTAGAGAGAGAGAGAGAGAGAGAGGCTGCCCAACAATGTACACACATTTCACAAACACACACACAAACACATGTACACACACACACACATACATTCACAAAAAACTTGTGTAAATACTTCAATACTAAATTTGTTGAGACATCATGAAAATCTTAATATACATGTGAACAAAGCAGTCAATTAATTGGGAGCCAATGACTAATATGTGTGTTACAGTTCTGTAAGTTTTTCTTTTCTTGAAGTGTATGTATATTTTTGACTGAATATATACATAATTAGCTATAGATACATATAGAAAAAGATAAATGATAACAAAAAAGAAAGAAAAAATATTGCAATCCAGCACTGACAATATGTCTAAAAGTGAATTTTGATTTAGTACAATTGTCTTACTTATTTCATTTTTCTTTTGCCTATACATTTGACCTTTAATCTGTATATACATTATTAATGATATAAAGTCTTATCAGATAAATAAATAAATCTGATTCTGGAAAAAGAAAAGGGCTTGGAGGGAAGATAAAAACAGTATTGAAATGTGTTATGTACGTGTACCAATTTCCTACACTGAATGTAATCAGTATGTACTACAAACATGTACTGATAAAAGTAAAACTAATTTTACCTTTCATATGTGCATATCAGCTTTCCTTCTAAATGCCAATATCTGATGAAAAAAATCTCTTCAAAATGAACTCCATTTAATTCTTTTTCTCAAATGCACTTATTATATAAAATATCTGGGACATTTAGAAAATAATTAGTTAAATAGCCAGAGCTATTAGACAAGAGAGAAATAAAAAGAGTAAAGATAGGAAAAAAAGAAATTAAATTATAACTATTTGCAGATGACATAATACTCTACATAGAAGACCCCCAAACTCTGTTGAAAGACTTCTAGATATAATAAGAAAATTCAGCAATATACCTGGATACAAAGTCAATACTCAAAAATCAATAGCATTCTTATACACTAACAACAAAACAACTGAGAGAGAAATGGGAAGCCACACCCTTCACACTAGCATCCAAAAAAATGAAATACTGAGGAATTAATTTAACAAAAGATGTAAAAGAGTTGTACAGGGAAAATTATAATACCCTGAAAAAAGAAATCAAAGAGGACCTCAGAAAATGGAAAGACATCCCTTTTTCATGGATAGGAAGAATAAATATGAAAAATGTTCATCATCACTGGACATTAGAGAAATGCAAATTAAAACTACACTGAGATTCCATCTCACTACAGAAAGAATGGCCAGGATTAACAAAACTCAGCAACAAATGCTGGAGAGGCTGTGGGGAAAAAGGAACTCTTCTGCACTGTTGGTGGGAGTGTAGAATGGTGCAACCACTGTGGAGGTCAATCTGGAGATGCCTCAAAAACCTGGGGTTGGCGGTCCCATTTGACCCAGCTATTCCACTTTTAGGCATATTCCCATAAGAATTGAAAACAACTTGCCACACTGATATATGTGCACCCATGTTTATAGCGGCACAATTTGTAATAGCAAGATCTTGGAAACAACCTAAGTGCCCATCAACCGAGGAATGGATAAAAAAATTTTGGTACTTTTATACAATGAAGTACTACTCAGCTATAAAGAATGATCACATTGAGACATTTATAAATAAATGGATGCAACTTGAATCCATACTCATAAGTGAAATAAATCAAACTCACATGTATAAATACCATATAGTCTCCTTAGTGTAAGAAATGATAAGAATATACAAGATTTTATGGTAATCATGGTTCACCATTATATTGCTTTGAAGTCATGTTTTCATTCATTGGTTGGAATGGTTTTATTCTGTTTTGTTTGATCTTAATATATGTGATGGCATGAATTGTTACTTTAAAGAAAAGACAATATGGCAGCCATTGTTGATTTGATATCATCTTGCTCTAAAATGAAATACTGAGGAATTAATTTAACAAAAGATGTAAAAGAGTTGTACAGGGAAAATTACCTGCTCTACCATCATGCTCTTGTTTTTCTCTTACCATTGGTTATCACACATTGTATCTTATTGGATTTTAATATGTATGATAGTATAAACAAATTTTTTATGGAAAATAAGATAATATAGTAGCCATTGTCCATCTTTGGTTATTTGGTTCAGAATGCCTTGCAATACTTTCATTCTCTTGAGTGGTTTTATTCTATTTTGTTATGTTTGACATTATTGTGTGTAAAGCTAAGCTCAACTATTTCAAAGAAAGAGACATTATAGCTACTGTTGATATCCAATTGTCATGTTATGAAGTGCTGTGTTGCTTACATTCTCTTCTGATCTGCTTAGATCTGTCCTCTTTTGTTTTATTCTCTTTAAAATAAAAAAATGAGAAAGAATATAAATACTTATTAGCATTGTCTTGAAATGTAAAATATACATTACTTTAAACACAATACAAAACAGTGTTTGACTGGTTTTATATGAGTGGTTGTGCATTAATATCTTTTAAAGGTTCTTAAATACACCAGTTAAGGCTAAATTGCAGCAATAGTATGTATGAACTAAGCTTGTATGCACAAGCATTTGCCCATGGTACATGTATTCAGGTATTTACTAAGACATACAAAATTTGGTTTGCTAATTAAATATTTCCATGATATATTTCACAAAACCTCTCATAATTATTGCTGACCTTAATATCCATGTAGACAATTCTTTACCCTGGATTCTTTCTGTATTGTGTTGGGGACCACAAATTCATAATGACTAATTTTGCATACTTCTCTGAGGGATAAATGTAGGCTTGGGATTATAAACTATCCCTATTAACTCTTTAGGGATGGGCCATCCTTTCCTATCCACTATGACTAAACTAAAACCACTGAGATTAAACACACTCCAGGGAAATACCCTTCTTTGTATAAGATCAGCTCCACTCTCTTGAGTCTTCACAAGTCATCCCAAATTATCCATTGCCCACTAAATCACTGACCTTGAATTTTCACCAATCTCTCCTATTATTCTATACACCCAATAGATAGTGGCTGGTTTACAGTGTGTTGGTCTCTTGCCATCCTGAAGGATTTACCTACTAGCCATGCCTCATGCATTACTAAATTTTTCTCTGTCTCTTATTTCATCTTTTCACTCTACCCCTCATACAGGTGGTTGGTGATCTTGGTCAGCACCCCAGTAGTACATCTTTACCTTTCACGAACTTCTTCAAACATTGTATGATCAAACACTAATTTATTCATGATAATATATATATATACTTATTTATCCTTTAATAATGTGCACTGTGAGCATTTGACTGTCTGAAGAGTACTTCTTCCAATACCCTTACTTCAACTATTTTTGACTTTTCAGCATCAATGATATATTAATTCCACCAGGTTTATATGTGCCTCTCATTCCTCCCAACTCACTATAATATATATATATATATATATATATATATATATATATATATATATTTACTTGCAACTAACTCAGATTATGATCTACAACATAACATTAAAGTAACTCCATTAGATAGACCATTAATCTATTCTCACCCTGTTTTCTTCTCATTAAACTTGCCTGAAAACACATATTGTAATAGTTTGATATGTGACCTGAAGTATAAAAACCTTGATGGTGGTTTGGAATGGGCTAGAAATAATCAGTGAAATAAATAGAGAGATTATGATAACAATGTAGCAGAAAAAATATCTGACTCCATTGTTATAGTGACTGAGAAATGGTGTACAAAATGGGTTCCAAAAAATCAAACAGGCAGAAAAAATCAAATTTTAAACTATTTTTGAATTTTGCATCTTTAGCAGTCTAAACATCATGATAAGCCTAATATTTTGACAAATTTGAACCAACTAACAGATAAATTTGTTTTTATTCTTTTTAATGTCTACTGCATAACTTGAGAAATACAAATATGTTCTTAAGGGTAAACAAGATTTAATCTCAAAATTACACTGTTAAAGAATGTGGTATTCTGACATGATCCTTTGAATTTCTAATTGTTTCTCCCAGAGGTTAAAATAACAAAACAAAACACCACTGAGTTCTAGTTCTGATATTTATTGTCTAAAAACCTGACATTGTATTTGTCGTGTATTTTCCTAAAAGTTGAAAATTCAGCTAAATGTATTTGTTTCTTGACACTAGTATTCAGCCAGTGAGTTAGTTCCATCTGCTTTAGGCTCATGCTGCATACTGAGTGACACTCAGTGACAACTTAATTCTGTTGTGCTGATTATCTCAAAACTGAATTTTCTTGCAACAAGGAGTCTCTCCCTTACCTTTACTTGCCTAATAAAATGTATAATTGAAGTTGGGATTAGCCTACTCCATTTTCTACTTAATGAGCTGAACCAATATTAAACCTAAAATAGAAAGAAATTCAATATAACTCTACTTAACTCTGATTTGGTTTTACTTTTATAGTGTTACTTTGCTTGATCAATTACCATCTTCCCATCCATTATGAAATATACTCTAAATCAATTCATTTCATAATCTTCATTTGAAGTCAATGATATTTGCCTGGAAATAAAAATGTTATTATTATGAATCCACAGAAGGGAACTGGTAATTTGAAATTCAGTATTTTTATTATAATGTACATATAGAGTGAACATTTTCATAAAAAGGGTTTATCTTCAAATAAAAGGTTCTCTAATAAGACTGAATCAAAAAGTCTGAGATGGTTCAAACAGATGAACAATAATATTTATATCAATCCTGATATACTATTTCATTAATTCCTCAGTAAAGTTAATATAATACAGAATAAATAAGCAATATTTTGAAATGGGTTTAATATTTTACTAATTGTACCTATCTCTTATGATTGTGAGTTTCATAAGTAAAAATGTCAAATATTGATCACACAATCAAGCATCCAATTTCAGAACCTGAACCAAAATATTGTTCATGGAACCAACATATATAATATGTAAAGTGATTATCTAGATATAGAACAAATGCTATATATATATATATATATATATATATATATATATTCATGTCTACAAATACATATGTACTATATGTACACTTTAATGCTTCAATTAAAATTTGATTTAGTTTTTAGATAGAATAATACATTCTTTTATAAAATTTGGGCTAATGTAATGGAAAGTACTGGAATCTAAACAAAATAATAGGAAATAGGTAGCAAATTAATAGTATGTGAGTTTTAAAGAAAAATATTAAACTTATGTAATTACCATTTGCCAGTGCTGCATTAATGAGTCATTCTGGTTTTACGTCAGGTAATATTTAAGCAGTTTCTTGAATAATCTTTGTACAAAAACTTTTGAACACTGGTGGAAAAGGAACTTGAAAGCACTACTAAATCATCAAAATTAAACACAAAACAAAAACTGAACACAAATGAAGTGCTTTGTGTGAAATTTCTGGATTATGAGGCTTCTTGAATGAAAGTATTCCTCAATTTTTATAAGGCTTTTAATACTAAAGGGGAATTCTGTAGATCTATTAGCTTTAGGAGATAGGATACTCCTACAGTCAGAGATTTGGGTTTTCAGAGCAGTTGAAAAATGACGAGAAAATCCTAAATGAGCAAACAACGTTAAGGGCTGGTCCCCAAATACACTTGCAAGTAAAAGTTCTGCCTATATTCTTGGATACTCCCTGGAGTTTGCATGAATTACTAAACATAAAACAACCAGAAGGAAGGTTGAAATTATTGAACAGATGCAAATTAAAACAATCATGGCCTTCCACTTCACCCTGGAATGAATAGCTATTATAAAGAAATTACCCAATAACAAAGGCTGGAGGGCTTGTAGGGGAAAAGTAACCCTTCCCACCATTGGTAGGAGTGTAGACTGGCACAACCACTGTGTAAATCAGTGTGGAGACTCCTCAAAAATCTAGGACTAGAGGTCCCACGCAATCCAGCTATACCTCTGCTGGATATCTTCCCCAAAGAATTGAAAACATCACAACACAGTGATATATATTCACCCATGTTTCTTGCAGCACAATTGGTGATAACCAGATCTTGGAAATAACCTAAATGTTCATCAACTGAGGAATGGATAAAAACGATGTGGTATTTTTTATTCAATGGAATAATACTCAGCCAGAAAAAAGGATAAACTTAAGACTTTTATAGGTAAATGGATACAATTTGAGACCATACTCATAAGTGAAATAAATCAGACACACATGTGTAATCATCATATTATCTCACTAGTGTGAGCTGAAAGAAATACCATATGTATATGAAAAAAAAAATATATATATATATATTAAAAATATAGTTAAAATAGTTACACTACCAATTTCTCTGAGTCCACTAAAGGGAAAGATTTGTGTTGATATTTTTAAAGCAACTGAATGCAGATTCCTTATACTCTGCGTGAATGATTTGCGGATGACAATGTGCAGTGTACCATTGTTGCCCCCTGATTGACGTGTTTTTAAATTTTGGGTTTTTTTTCCTTCTTCAAAATAAAATGAATTAAATAAAAAGAACCATGCCATAAAAACAACAAAAGACTGAGGTGAAAATTTAATGAAGGTTTGAATAAATGAAAACAGATTGCATGTTTATTTGGTTGGAAAACTTAGTATTGTCAAGTTACTCATTTTCCTCCATTAATAATGTAATTTTATTTCGATCTGAATAATCTCAGCAGTATATGTCTTGTAGAAATTAATATTTCATAATATAACATATTTGTGAGATATTATAATACTTAAAATAACTTAAATAATATTAGAAAAGTATAACTATACTTCAGGATTTATATTATCTGACTATATGACTTAATATATAGTTATGATAGTCATGGAATAATATTAGACAATATTTAAATGCAAAATAAGGAATGAAGAAATAAACCTTTACTTATACTGATAATTGAATTATGCCTAAAGCATTCACACACTTATACAAATACACGTATAATAGGTAAAAGAAAACTTTTTCATCAGGTGTGGTGGCACAGGCCTGTAATCACAGCACCCGGGGGCTAAAGCAGAAGGATCATTGCAAGTTTGAGACCAGCCTGGGCTACAAAGTGAGCTCAAGGCCAGCCTGAGCTGCATAGCGAGACCCTGTCTCAAAAAGAAAGAAAAAAAGAATCTTTATCAGCAAATGATCCTGACAAATATGATATCATGAACCATAATTCTTGGGTCACAATTTCCACAAAATTAATATAAATGTCTCATAAGCTCAACTATAAAATACTAAACATATAAAATTAATGAAGAAATCATAGAATAAGATCCTCATCAACATGGAATCAGCAAAGGGTACTAGATTAAAACATTTGTTATATTAAATTGGGATTTAATTGTCCAAATGTATGGAATATGGTATGATAACTTGATACATGCATAGAGTTGTTGTGATCATATGTTGTCACACATCCTCACCAAGACCCAGTATTTTTTGCCTTTTTTCAAGAAGAAACAATAATTTAACTCCTCACTACATATTTGGTTAGGAGCTTTTGAGGGACAATGCTGGAAATCCAACGCGGGACCTCACTTTTTCCAGGTGTGTGCTGTGTCTCTGAGCTAAATCCCTGACCTCAAGAGCTTTTGTGCAGAATGAAAAATAGAGATCTTAGGAGAGATGTCTTGCATGTTCCAGTACAAAAGAAATAAGTAAAAGAAAAGTTATGTTTGAATGAGAAAGAACTAGCATCAGAATACAAATACATGCTAAGCCAATAGGAAGAGCTGCATCATAGAAACTAAGAGAAAAAAAATGGAAGGAAAGACTGATAAACAGTATTGACGCTGATAAAAGTGTAACAAAGATAAAAACAGGAATATCTTCATTTGATTTGTTATTTGGGAGTTAATTAGTATCACCAGTGAGACGAAAATGATTAATTCAGAGTGTTTATAGATGGCAGACTTTTTGTTACGAACTAGGGAAATAATGAAGTGTATGGGTATAAGCATAGATAACAAATGAAGGCCAGAATTAAACCATAATTGAGAGATGAATTTGGCACCAAGAGTATTTTTAAAAAGTTCACGTGTTGTTTGTTTATATGAAGGTAAAATCTTAAAATAAAGGATAGAAATTTAAAGTGAGTTATAGAAACTAAAATAATTTCTTTAGGTTGAAAGAGAAGGGATCTAGATGACAGTTTTGGGAAATGATCAAGAAATTTCAAGGTAAAATTATTTATTTATGGCTTACATAGTGTTCCAGGTAGTATTCTGCATCACTTATAATTCTTAAAATGCCCTTCATGAATAAATATTATGACTACAGCTTGTCCCTGATTTGATGCAGATGATGCAAGATTTAGACTGAAGAAATCTAAGATTTTACTTTTACATGCCTTATATAATTGTAAATTATTTTTAGTGAAATGAATTCATAAAATGTATGTGTCAGAGAAATTTCTGTTGCTTTTAACACCAGAAAATTCCCTCAAAATTGATAAGAACAACATGCACTACTAAGGTAGTGTCTTTTTTTGTTGTTGAGGAATATCTTATATTTGTTTTACAAAATAGTATTTTTTTGCACTGCTGATTCCAGATGAATTCTCTTTTGTGAAGAAATATGTGTTTTAATCTAGAAATAAGATCATTCAAAAATAAACATAACTAAAATTTACAGCTAACATTATTAAATAACGAAATAAAGTAAAATAAGATTTTAAGAAATATTCTTCTTAATTTGTGCTCATATTTGGCACACCTCCTAACTGCATCAGGAGACCACATTGAGTTTTCCACCTACACTATCTAGGCTTATTGAATTATAACTTATGATGTTATACTATTATGCAATCAGCTAGCAACATGTTTATCAAAATATATCTCTGTCATTAAGTGATGCTTGCCTGTATGCCCAGAGTTAGGATTTCTGAATCGTGTTAGCTCTATTGTTTAATTTTTGAACAACTTCTACAATGTTTTTATAATAGCTTTACATAATTACAGTTTTATCAGCAGTGTATCAAGTTTCTTTTTTCTCCATATCCTCACCAGCACTTCTTATCATTCGTCCCTTTTATATTGCCTTTCCAACTGGAGATCTGATGTGGTTTTTATATTTCCCTGATGGTTAGTGATGCTGAACACATCTATGTATCTTTTGACCATTTTTGCATGATTTAGAAATACTTATTCAAGTTGTTTGTTCATTTTTAAATCAAGTTATTTGTTTTCTTGCTACTGAATTGACTGAGTTCCTCATATAGGTTCAACAGTAACTCTTTATTAGATACTTGGTTTGCAAATAACTTCTCCCATTCTACATATTGTCTCTTAAATTCTGATGTTTTAATTCCTTTACTTAAAATGCTTCCACATTTTAATTTGAAGCAATCACATTTACTTATATTTCCTTGTCTTATTTGTGCAGTGTTGCTGTAATATTTAAGAAATCATTGTCAAGACCAATGTTGAGAATATTTTCCTCTATGCTTTGTTCTAGAGGGTTTTAAATTTTAGGAGTTAAATTATATATTAAATAAATTCTAAGTTTATTTTTGTGTATGGCATAAGTGATAAATTTCATTATTTCTCAGGAAGATACTTAGTTTTCCCAACATCATTTTGTAAACCCTGTTCTTTACCATTTGTATGTTCTTTGAACCACTGTTGGAGATGAATATAACATATGTGCATGGATTTATTTCTGGGTTCTTTGCTATATTTCATTGATCTGTATGTCTCGTTTTATGCAATTGCTATCTTACCTCATTCTTTAGCATTTTAAAATCACAATCTTGCATTTATATGCACTAAGAAACTATCTCAAAAATAAATGAATAATATATTCTCATTTATATTAGCATCAAAAGAATAAAATACATATAAAATTCACCAGTGAAGTGAAAGCATTTCTTAATTCTCAGCAATAATGGCCTTTGAATTCCCAACCTGCTAAAAAATCATCATAGGTTTTAAGAAATAAATTGATAAATGGTATCTTATTTAAGCAGAGGTGAGGCTTACAGATTCAGTTCAGAATATTATAAAGAGGTTGGTTTAGACTACAGCCTTAACACGTACTGGATTTTTTCCCAGAAGTTTTGATTATTTAACTCTGAATAATTTGGAAGCAAAATTGCATAGATAGACTTTGAAATTATATATCTATATAACTTATAAATTATTTTGTTTTAGACCCTTATTCAACAATAAGATGAAACATACTTGGTAGAAAAAAATGCTTGTGTTCTATGACAATTACTTTTAACTTTTTATGCTCTCAATTCTCTATGTGTGTTTCTGAGTATCCCTATCACCAAATTCCTATGATTTCTCTGTAAGTTATTTTGAAAAGTAAAACTTTACTCCAAAATGGAGGAAAAGATAGTTAATGCAAACATTTACAATTTTTTTCTTATTTCTACTTCCAATTTGAGATACTGATATTATTTTAGTTTCATTAATTATTATGATTATTTTTATTTAATTTTAAAGGAATAAAATTAATTGAAACAGTGATACGACAGGAAATCTACAATTATTACTATATTGCATATCATTGTCTTCTAAATAGTTGCTTGGCATTAGGCTTGTAAAGTTAATCAAAAAGTAAAGTTCCTCCCAATCAGCTGGTTGCTCACTGAGAAAGGATCAATTTTCTTCTCAGGCCACACACTAGTCAGCTCACAGGCATGGACTTAGCTTCCTTCTTGGTTCTCCCCATTACAAACTCTGGTTGGCTCACAGGTAGGGGTTTAGCTTCTATTATGATTTTTATCTTTTCTTCTTTTGCTTGAATGTACCTCCAGAGATTTTACATATATATAGGAATATATTTATACATTTATAAAAGTATAGTAATAAATCACCATTCTGAATCTTGCTTTTTAAATTTAACACTAAATCATGTGGATCATTCCCTATGCTTCAAAGTCTGTCTGCTCTACTACTTTCTGCTTTCTACTGAATAGTCGGCATATAATGGTTTATTAGCCAGATCTAGACTGATGCAATTTAGTTTATTTCCAATGTTTTCCTAATGTCAAAATATAGTGATGATTAAATAAATATTTATTCTGATTTCTTAAGCACTTTTATCATAGCCTGCCTTCTAATGTAGTTGCTCAAGTCCATTTGTATCCCCCCGGGGAAAACCCACAATAGGTCTCTCAGTCTTCTTGATTCTTTCTTGAATTTACAGCTAACAGGTATTTTACATTTATCTGTGACTGAAATCCCCTGCACTTGGGATGACTTCCATTTACTTACAGAAAAGGGTTTAGTTGTTCCATAGAACTAATGAAAAATTTAAAAATATGAAATTTATGCTTTCATTTCTCACTCCTATTGTGGTTCTTGGATTATTTTGAAGGCTAGAATGAAGGAATAATAATTTTACACTATTGCTTTTAATCTACATATTCAAATCACTAGAATTTTCAATAATAATCAGTAACTGTTGATAATCTTTTACAATCAGGGTTATTAACACTCCCTAAAAATGTCTATTCTCACATCCCTGCTACTAATTTTCATTAAGAATATTAGGTATACAGTAATATAAATGTAGTGATTATATATATCCTGGGAATGGAAAAATAATTGAATAACTGAGAAATTAATGATTATGAAGGCAGAATATGGGAGAGAATTGGGTGTCTTGTTATTTGAGTATTAAAATGAGTAAAAAGAAAGAAACAAAGGAGGGAGGGGAAGAAAAATAAAGAAAAGTTTACATACTCAGGTAGGGAGTACCCTTGTTTCTGTGCCTCGTATTCCTGACATGGACCTTTAATGATTTCCAAGGAACCTGTAGGAAATGAATATGCAAATGGAAACTTGCAGACAACTGTCTTGTGTAGAGCATGCAACCACATTCTGTCATTTTCTTTGCTGGTGCTCTACTACCTCAAGCCTGGCCCCTCTTGATATTCTATATGGCTGGAAACTGGTAACAAGTTATTACGGACTAGAACAGCACCAAAATGATCTCCAAAAGATTCATCCAGCTAACTGCAGCTACCATATTGCTGAGATGTTCTGCTCTGATTTTCCAACTTGGGGTCTTAAATAAGACATTTTTATAGCATGTGATTCTTTAATAATTGATCATGTATCATTCACAAAAAAAGCTGAATTACAATGGTAACAATGGTAAAAATTAAATAAGAGTGATCAGATGTCCTGACTTCAAGAAACTAATATAATTTTATCCAACAGGCCTACTTGGCTTAAGCAAAGGTTTAAAAGACAGCTACCATTCAAATTCCACTGTAAGCACCTAATTAATTATACAAATTGGCACAGGCAAATACTTACTACTTTGGTCCCTAGTAAAAGCTCTACACCATGTTGCCCATGATTATTATTACAGCAAGGACAAATAAAAAAGCAATAAATAATTTCTTTATGCCCACATTCTGGAATGCATTTCAGTACCATATACTTTATAACTTAATTTACTGTGAATGTCAACTCTATCATTTAAATTTAATGAATAGTACATATCATTCGGCATGCAATTTGGAAATGCATGCAAAATTTTATATTCATTCTATAGAACAGGCCATATATATAGTATGTTAAATCTACAAGTTTAAATTTATATATTTTTAGATATAATAATGTTGTAGTCACTGAACTATATTTTTTGTGAAAATGTGATGTTTTTGTGATGAAGTTTACAAAAAAGCACACTAGCTCTTTCAGAATAGTAAAAGAATGTGGCATGGTACAACTTTATTTTATATTTTTTACATTCATTCATTCATTCATTCATGTATACCTTCAAAATTATATCAAGCAGTGGTTAAAAATGAAGATGACTCGAGATTAACCAACGTATTCCTGTTCTCATAGGTGTTGTGACTATATTCTACATATTTTTACCACATTAATATGCCTGCTATGTTGTTGTGGCATTGATACTTAGTTGTAAGGATCAGTAGATTGCAACAGTATTGAGGAAAATAATGCAGTGCTGAAAGAAAAATGGTTCCATGTGATTTTTTTAGGCAATACCAGGCTATGATATTTTATTCCTCATTTAAATGGAATAACAAAGTGAGAATGAGAGAGACACACACACACACAGAGAAAGAAACACACACAGAGAGAAATGGAGTACACAAAGAACTATATACATAGTAGAGAATTTTTTGTTTATACACATAGATTCACAAATATGTATATATTTATATACTGATATTTCATGCATTGAAGCTAGAAAACAAGGTAATTTTAGGCAAAGTCAGCTTTTTAATTTTGATAAAGCATTAGGAAAACAAAGAAAGATTAAGACGATAACAAGAAAAATTCAAATTTTCATAGAAAGTTGGAAGAATTCAGAAGACATGAAACTCTTACCAAAATAATATGCACTTTTTAAATGTAAAAAGTAAAATACATATTCTGGATAGCTTCTCAAGATTTAAAGAAAAAACCTTCAATTCTTCAGTCCAGGGAAATTATTGAGGATAAGATTACATAGTAATTCAATGAATAAGTTACCTGTATGCTGGCTACTAACTTCTTCAAAGTTAAGTGAAATATCAGTTACTGGTGAGGTAAATTTTAAAGAATTGTATGTAAAATTTCTACACAAATATTCAATACTTAATTTAATATCATAGTCAATGCAATAGCTAGAAATTCTGAATTATACAGTAAAATAATTATTGTCTATAATAATCTTAATGCAGGCCACAAATTTAGCTCAGCAGCTCAAGTGCTTGCCTGGTAAGCACAAGGTCATGAGTTCAGTCCCTGATATCAGAAAATAAAATAAAATAAAATAAAATAAAATAAAATAAAATAAAATGTTAAGGTCATACATTTTGTACTGAAAAGTACTGTATAAACTTAATGTTTAAAATCCTAGAAGACAAGATATAAAAGTTATATAGAAAATTAAAATGAGGTTTAACAAACTGTATATTTCTAAATTAAATTTCATTATCTTATGTTACATAAGAATTTTTGAAGTGGAAAAATGTTTAAATATTAATATTGGCACTTATTTATTTCAAATTCCCATGTTAAAATATTCTGAAATATCATATATAACTAGTGAGAAATACATTCTACTTTTACTTTATCAATATCATATATTATATTTATGGCATGTATACTTTCTTTTAAGGCATTTGATGAGAAAGTTTATTACAATTAATTAACAATTATGCAATGTGGTAATACTGTACTAGGAAGAAAGTATTTTTAGGAATTTTACTGACCTCACTTTCTGATTTCAACGTAATAATAAATTACAAATATATAATAAATGTATAAGAAAATAAAGTTAAATCACATTAAAATGTGTAAGGTAGTATCAAATACAAATTTAAAATTTTCTTCCTAATGTAGGTGAAATGAATAATACATTTAGAAATATATATATATATATATATATATATATATATATATTGTAATTGCTAAAAAGAGAATGTAATGACACAAGTGCAATAACTAGGTCAACTCCCAAAAAATCAAGAAGAAAAACAAAGAAAGCAATGACAAATGCATGGTAGTTTAAATAAATGACACATGGAATTTTGGAGCAGTGTGACAGATGGAAATTTTAAATGTGTTCACAAGAATCTCCTTCTATACATAAAATAATTGGATAAAGAAAAGCAAGGAAGTGTCAAAGCGACAGCTAGAAATTAATGAAGTCGCAAGCTTAAAAGAAATACGAACTAAAGAGGAAAAGCAAATTCTGTTACTGAGCATCAAGGTAAGGCTCAGCCCCTTAGCTACGTTCACAGCTCTCAGAAGCGATGCTTTTGGTCAGGAGCCTTCCAAATTTTTATTAATACTCGCTAATTGGTGGGAAGCAAAAGTCCAATTTCCCTTTTTTATTTTTTTGTCTCTTGTATGAGAAAAGAAAATATACCTTAAAATTTCTACCCAGAAATGCCATAAAATGGCTAAAGGATATTGAGAATATTCAGAACTTTACCATAAAAAGGACAAGTTTATACACATATGCATATGTTATTCATATTTAAAAACTGATATTTGGCCAAATAAAAGATGAAGCATAGTTGAATAATGAAAAAAACAGCTAAACATTAGTGTACCAATTTAAGCAAGGAGAAAATATATAACTTTAGTAGTTACAGCTACAGTGCGACAATATCGTATCTAGAAGAATGACAGCATAAAATAATTGCATAACTTTAAAAATGAGTGGAGGAGAAAGTCAGAGAATAGTTGCTATTTTCACTTTCTGCAGAGATATAATTTACATGCTAGGAATTAAAATGTACAAAAAATTTGGATAGAATTTGCTTTCTTCCCTGAATTTGCTTGTTTTCATTGTTTTAGTTTCTTAATTATACAAATAAAAAACCATACAGAGTCCTCATAACAAGTCTTACAATAGACAATTCAGAATACAAAACTAAACCAGAAACAATTAGAAATATACTGTATAATCTTTCAATGTACTAATATATGATGTATCATAGTATATTTTTTAAAAGTTCATAAATTATGGATCATTATATAAATTACAAGTAACTGTCAGTTATTTTTGAGTCACATTTCTATTCTAACATCATGTTGAAATACTTTTTACAGTTCTGCTCTTTAAATAAAATCCTGACTCACAATATTATTTAATTATATAATTGATATAATCTATTTTATTTGTACTGAATAAATATAAAATTATTATATTAGAAATAGAAGTACACATTTTTCAAAAGATGTTGAAAATATGTTAAAATCTAACAAACGTATCTCAAACCTACATTTTTCCTTATTATGTTAAAAATTAAAAACAGCATGCTATAGAGAAATCTGCATATTTATGTTTATGGAAGGGCAGTTTAAAATGGATAAACTATGGAAAAAGCTTAGGTACCTCTAAACAGATAAACTGATAAAGCAAATGTGGTATATGTACACAATAGAATATTATTTACCATAAAGGACATTGAAATTACCTCATTACAGGAAAAGGATAGATCTGATTAACATCATGTTAAGGGAAATAAACCAGACTCAGATAAATATCATGTTTTCTCTCATATGTAGAATTTGACAGACATCATAAAATGAAAAGGAAAAGATATAAAATCAGAAGGGAGACTATCTGAAAAGAAAAAAAGTAGCAAGGGGGGAAAGTAAAAATGTGGGGGTTCATGGAATTAAAAATAATCAAAGTATGTTACATACATATATAAATATGACAAGAGACCCACAAATCCGTGTACCTAATATGCACTAAAGCAGCAGCAATTAAAAACTAAAAGGAAATAATAAAGTAATTATTAGATTTCAAACATTTTTGTTCATTGGAAATGTGAGAATAATGTTAATGTTTGTTTAAAAAATTATGCATAGTATTATATAAATTCAATTTCTCAGTAGAATCAGTTTATCCTTCCCCAAAGTTTTACTCAAACCATTCTTAACATCTCTCTCGTGATTAATATATCAGTATCATTACCATTGCAATTGATTTCCAACATTTTGTTTTAATTATCATCTTACATAAGTAAAACCCCTCTTTTAGAGTCATCCTTCTAATTACCACTCTTATATTATTTATATTCACATTGAAAACTTGACTTATCAAAGGTGTTGCCATATATTTCCCTCTTCATATGTTGTCTTAAGTTCACGCTACTCAGGCATTTGTTCCTACCACTACTCAAGGGAGCGATAAGGTTCATATATATTGTTGAATGCAATTTTTAAAAAATTCTTACCTTGCTTATCTGTTCAGCATTATGTAACATAAATACTTTCTGGTCCTTTCTTCAAATTAATTCATCATTCTACTAGTTTAATTATGTTATGCTTTATCAGTTGACTTGAGGTGCTATCATGAAATATAGAGACTGGGTCATTTAAACAGAAATATATCTCTCATAGTTTTGAAGGCCGAAATTTCAACAAAAATGTGCCGCCAGGTTTGTTTTCTGATGAGGTCTCTACTTCTCAGATTTGTAGAGGTACTGTGTCCTGATATGCCTTCCTTTGGTGCCCAGGTGTGGGTGGGGTGGGGTATGTCTACACTTAACATAGATAATTAAAACTCAGTTTGTTATCCTAAAAAATTACTAGATAAAAATGGAGTAAGATCCAACTTCTTAAAGATCCAAAATATTAAATGACGTGAGTTGAATTTTCTGTTACATTATTATTATTATTAGTATTGGGTAATGTGGATCCAATTCACAATTTCATGCTTGCCAGGCAAGAATTGTGCCACTGAGCTGTATCCCTGGCAGTGTTACATTATTTCTAAGAATAATAAAATCAAATATAGTCTTTCTTCAAAGGATTGATTCATAAGTTAAGAAAGATGTGATACAATATATGCTGATTAATTTTTAAAATATTATAGATTTTTTTAAATATTTAACATTGACTACACATTTTAAAGACATATTGTGCTTGTTAATTTGTAAATAAAACATTGACTAACAAAAGTTTCCTAATATTGGAAAACTTTAGCATACAAATAAGTAAAGCATATGAATACAATATACCCGGGATCAGAAAAGAAGTCCTCCATGTCACGTCAGACTCAAAATGTCAAAGGTCCAATACAAGAAGATCTAAATGGATGTTAGAAAAAAAATCAGTGAATCACTTAAAAAGTTATGTTTATTAGAATTCTTTTTTAATTTTTTTTGTTTTACAGAGAATAAAACAAAAGACAACAGAACAACTCAGATCAGAACAGAACAATACATGCAACACAGCATTTCACAAGACAATTGGCTATCAACAGCAGCTACCATAATATCTTTCTTTGAAATATTTGAGCATAGCTTCACACTCAATAATATCAAACAGCAAAATAGAATAAAAGCATTCAAGAGAATGAAACTATTACAAGGCATTCTGAACCAAATAACAGAAGATGAATAATGGCTACTATAATATTTCATTTTCCATAAAAAATTTGTTTATACAATCATACATATTAAAATCCAATAAGACATAATGTGATAGAAACAATGGTAATAGAAGAGCAAAAGCATGGTAGGACTTCACAGCAAGATGATATTAAATCAGCAATGGCTGCCATAGTGTCTTGTTTTCTTCAAAGTAGCTTTTCATACCATCACACATAATAAGGTCAAACAAAACAGAATAAAACCATTCCAACCAATGAATGAAAACATTACAGGACTTCAAAGCAATACAATGGGGAACCATGATTACCATAGAATATTATATACACTTACCTTTTCTTACACTAGGGAGACTATACGGTATTTATACATGTGAGTTTAATTTATTTCACTTATGAGTATGGTCTCAAGTTGCATCCATTTATTTATAAATATCTCAATGTGATCATTCTTTATAGCTGAGTAGTATTCCATTGTATAAATTTTTTTTATCCATTCCTTAGTTGATGGGCACTTAGGTTGTTTCCGGATCTGGATATTACAAATTGTGCCGCTTTAAACATGGGTGCACATATATCACTGTGGTATGATGTTCTCAGTTCTTCTGGGAATATGACTAAGAGTGGAATAGCTAGGTCAAATGGGACTTATAATCTCCAAACAGACCTCCACAGTGGTTTTACCAGTCTACACTCCCACCAACAGTGCAAAAGAGTTCCTTTTTCCCCACAGCCTTTCCAGCATTTGTTGTTGGTAATTTTGTTGATCCTGGCCATTCTTTCCCAAGTGAGATGGAATCTGTGTGGTTTTAATTTGCATTTCTCTAATGACAAATGATGATGAACATTTTTTCATGTATTTATTTGCCATTCATATTTCTTCATCTGAGAACTGTGTGTTCATCTTGGATGCCCATTTTTGGATTGGGTCTTTGAATTTCTGGTCTCTGATTTTTTTTTATTCTTTATATGTTCTAGACAGAAGTCCTTTGTCTGAGGGACAGTTCACTAAGATTTTTTTCCCAGTTTGTGGGTTTTCTTTTTATGCTCCTGGATATTTCTTTAAATATGCAGAAACTCTTTAGTAAGACATGATCTCAGTTACTGATTCTGGGAAGTATTTCCCATGCAGGTTGATTCTTGTTCATGAATTCTCTACCTACCCCTATGTCTTCAAGATTTTTACCTACTTTGTCTTCCAACAGATTTATTGTTTCTGTTTTAATATTTAGATCCTTGATTCATTTAGATTTTAGTTTAGTACATGGTGATAGGCATGGGTCTAGTTTTAGTTTTTGACATAAGGATAGCCAGTTTTTCCAGCACCATTTATTAAAGAGACTATTGTTCTTCCAGTGAACATGTTTGGCACCTTTATCAAAAATAAGGTGGTTGAGTGTGTTCGTAGTTGTGGTTGTATCTTCTAGTTTATTCCATTGATCTTCACATCTGTTTTTATTCCAGTACCATGTTGATTTTATTATGGTAGCTTTGTAGTATAACTTCAAGTCAGGGATTGTGATGCCTCTTGCCTTGGCTTTGCTATTTAGAAATGCCTTTGCTATTCTAGGTCTCTTCTGCTTCCAGATGAATTTTAGGAGTGATTTCTCTAGATCGATGAGGTAGGCTAGTAGTATTTTCATTGGGATTGCATTGAATCTGTATAACAATTTTGGGAGAATGGCCATTTTCATGATATTTATTCTTCCTATCCATGAACAAGGGATGTCTTTAAATTTTCTGAGATCCTTTTCAATTTCTTTTTTCAGGGTATTGCAATTTTCTCTGAATAGCTCTTTTACTTCTTTGATTAGATTAATTCCTAAATATTTCATTTTTTTGGATGCTAGTGAGAAAGGTGTGGCTTCTCTTATTTCTCTCTCAGTGATTGTATTGTTAGTGTATAGGAATGCTATTGATTTTTCAGTATTGACATTGTATCCAGCTACATTGCTGAATTTATTTATTATATCTAGGAATCTTTTGATGGAGTTTTGAGGGTCTTCTATGTAGAGTGTCTTGTCTGCAAATAATTATAGTTTAACTTCCTCTTTTCCTATCTTTACTCCTTTTATTTCTCTGTCTTGTCTAATTGCTCTGGCTAGTATTTCCAGTACTATGTTTAATAGGAGTGGTGATAAATTACATCCTTGTCTTGTGCCTGTTTTTAAGGTAAGGGCTTTCAGTTTTTGGCCATTTAATATGACACTGGCTGTTGGTTTATCATAGATGGCCTTTATCATATTGAGGTAGAGACCATCTATTCCAATTCTCTGTAAGATTCTTATCATGAATGGATGTTGGATCTTATCAAAACTTTTTCTGCATCTATAGAAATGATCATGTGGTTCTTACTTTTGACTCTATTGATATGATGGATTACATTTATTGATTTACATATGTTAAACCATCCCTGCATGCCAGGAATGAATCCCACTTGGTCATGGTGTATAATCAACTTGATGATTTGTTGCATCCTGTTTGCCAATATTTTATTGAGAATTTTTACTTCTATTGAGAATTTTTGCTTCTATGTTCAAACTCTTTGCAGTTTTTTTTTTGTTGTGGTTGTTGTTTATCATTGGCCTGTAGTTATCTTTTTTTTATTTGGGTCTTTTTCAGGTTTTGGTACTAGAGTAATAGTTGCTTCCAGGAATGACTTAGGGATAATTGCTTTCCTTTTGATTTCATTGAACAGTTTGAGGAGTGTTGGCATTAATTCTTCTTTGTATTTCTTGTAGAATCTGTCTGGGCCTGTGCTCTTCTTTGATGATAACTACTTAGTTACATTTTCAGTTTCATGAATAGAAATTAGGTTATTCAGCAGTTTTACATCTTCTTGATGCAGCTTTGGTGGTTCATATGTTTCTAGGAATCTGTCCATTTCTTCTGTGTTATCGAACCTATGAGAGTAGAGGTTTTCAAAATAGGTTTTGATGATCTTCCACACAGTCGGTAGTGATTTCAATTTTTCATTCCATATTGCATGAATTTGAGTCTTTTCTTTCCTTTTTTTAATTAGGTTGTCTAGGGGCTTATCAATTTTATTTATTATTTCAAAGAACCAACTCTTTGATTCTTTGATTCTTTGTATTGTTTTATTAGTCTCTATTGTATTGATTTCTGCTTTGATCCTTATCATTTCCTCCCTTCTTTTGGCTTTGGGCTTGGCATGGTCTTCTTTTTCTAGCTGTTTGAGGTATACTATCATGTTCTTTATTTGTGTTCTTTCTGGTTTCCTAATGTGGGAATTCAGTGCAATAAATTTTCCTCTGAGTTTTGCTTTCATTGCATCCCACAGATTCTGGTAAGTTGTATTTGTATTTTCATTTGCTTATGGATATTGTTTAATTCCTTCTTTAATGTCCTCTGTGACCCATTGATTGCTTGAGTGTATTATTAAATTTCCATGTGTTTGTGGGGTTTTTGCTGTTTTTATCATTAATTTCCAGTTTTATGGCTCTGTGATCCGATAACATGCATGGAATAATTTCAATTCTTTTGCATTTACTTAAATATGTTCTGTGGGCTAGTATATGGCCTATTTTGGAGAATGTCCCAGGTACTGTTGAGAAGAATGTATATTCTGGTGTTGATGGATGGAATACTCTATACATCTATCAAATCCAATTGTTTCACAGGTGTGATTCAGTTCTGTTATTTCTTTGCTGATTTTCTGTCTAGTTGATCTATCCTTTTGTGTCAATGGTGTGTTAAGGTCCCCTGTTATAATTGTGTTATTGATTATTTGATTTTTCATTTCTGTTAATACTTGCTTTGTATACTGGATGCTCTGGGATTTGGTGCATATATATTTAAGAATGATATCTCTTCTTCTTGAAGTTTTCTCTAACTAGTATGTAGTGACATTCTTTATCTCTTTGGACCTTTCTTGGTTTGAAGTTCACATTGTCCGCAAACGGAAAAGCTACCCCAAGTTTTTTTGATTTCCTGTTCCATGAAGTATTGTTTTCAATCCTTGGATTTCAGTCTATGAATTTCCTTTTGGGTTAGATGGGTTTCTTATAGACAGCATATGGTTGGACATTGTTTCTTGATCCATTCTGCCAGTCTGTTTCTTTTAATTTGTGAATTGAGGCCATTTACATTAATGGCTATAACTGCTATATATTGGTTTATTGTTGAAATGTTGCCTTTCTGCTGTTGTACCTTTATCTTTCCCTTTGTTTAATTGTCTGTCTTGCTTAGTGGTTTTTTTCATATGTGTGTCAAGAATGTCTTTGAGTATTCTTTGCAGGGTCGGTTTGGTGACATGTAGTTCTTCAGCTATTCTTTGTCATGGAAGTATCTTATTTCTCCATCCCTTTTGAAGGACAGTTTTGCAGGTTACATCAGTCTGGGTTGGAAGTCATTTTCCTTTAGGATCTGAAATATTTCACTCCATGCTCTTCTTGACTTCATTGTTTGTGTTGAGAGGTCTGCTGTAATTCTGACAGGTTTTCCTTTATAGGTGATGTGTCTATTCTTTCTAACAGCTTTTAATGTTCTGTTCTTATGTTAGATTTCTGGGATGGTGATTATTATATGTCTAGGTGTAGTTTTATTTTGGTTATGGCTATTTGGAGTTCGATATGCTTCACTAATCTGTAGGTCAGTTTCCATTCTCGTGTTTGGGGAATTTTCTATTACTTCTGTAAATAGCCTCTTGATATCATTTTTGTTGTCCCCTTCTTTTTCATTTATACCTATTAATCTTATGTTGTTTTTCTTTGCATCATCTTGCAACTGTTGAATTGTTATTGCTTGATTCCTTGTTATTTTTAAAAGATCTTTCCTTTCTTGTTCACTCACTGCAATCTTATCTTCGAGGTCTGAAATTTTATCTTCACTTTTGTTGAGGTGGTTTTGGCAACTTATAATAGAATTTTTGATTTCAGGTATATATCTTTGAATATGTCTCATGTATTCTGTTTGTTTCTTATACTGTTCATTTAGGGATTCTATCTGTTTGCTTTGTTCCTCTAATTTTTTAGCTGTGTCTTCTTTAGATGCATTCACTATTTCTTTCACTACTTTTATCATTTCTTCTTTTACCTGGGAGATTATTTCTAATTTGAGTTCCTTCATAGCTTCCTGTACTTGCTTCTTTATTTCAGTTGATATCATTTCAGGTATTTCAGGTGTATGACTAGTATTTTCTTCTTTGTATGTTGCTCCCTGGCTTTCTTGGGATGGACTGGAGGTTTGAGATTGCATTTTGTTCTTTTGTTTTGTCATTTTCCTATATTTCCATGTTTCAAGTGATGTTTGAAAACTTTTCCTGAGCATATTAGAAATCACCTCCTGCACCCGCAGCTCCTGGGACTCATGGGTCTTTGCTCCCCTGGTTGAATGAAGGTCACTGGGCATGGTCCTCTCAAGCTTGTGAAGCCTTGCAAGGCTAGTCCAGTGTCCTAGGGAGCTGGGCAGACATCCAAGCACCGGGAGTGATGTCCCAAACTCCCCCGAACCAACACCTGCATGCTGGAACTTCCCTTGCCACCATGCGAGCTGGAACTCCACTGGCCACCTCACAGGCCTACCTCCCCTCTCTACAACAGACTTCTAAACACAAACCCTAAAGGCCAGGAAAGATTCAAGTGAAATGTTTTAAACTCTAAAAGAAACGACTTCCAACCAAAACTGATATATAATTCTAAACTATCTTTTTAAGATTTATGGAGAAGTAATATATTTCCATGATAAAGAATATCTAAAGAAATTCATGACCACCTGTTATAGTCTGGGGTTGCAGAGAGAACATACAGGACATAGAATTTATATTATTTTGTGATGGTAACCCAGAGTTAAATACAAGAAAGTGCAGGAAATTGTTCTCAACACTAAAGACCCAGAATATTCAGGCAAGGGCCTGGATCCCAAAGCAATGTCCTGCATGAGTCCAGCTGAAGAACTAGAGCCTGTGACAATGCCTCCTATGATTCCAACTGGAGGTCCAGAGGCCATGACAAAGACTCTACCCAGTCTGTTTCATGAATCTGTGCTGGGAAGACTCAAAGATCAGCAGTACAAGCTAGAAAGTCTATGCCAGTGGGGTGAAGGAACTGTGCCAGTAGGCTGAGTGTTCTACACTGGAACTGAGAAGTCATGCTCAAAATAAGTACCAGGACTTCACAATGAAGGCCCCAGCTCCTCCAGTGATGAGAACAGTCAAGTACATGCCAGGAAGTCAGCATGACAATTTTTTTCTCTGGAGATTAAGCAGCACACGTCTTCCCCTCTGGAGCCATGAAGCAATGCTCATTGTTAGGAGCAAAGCTCCCCCAATGTGAACCACAGCCACTCTCAGCAACAAGGTCCTGAGCTCCTCTGATGATAATGGCCAAATTCATATTGGGGAAACTATCCATGACAAGCCCCTCCAGGAGAACCAATGGCTTGAAACTGCAACACTCAGGCAAACCCACAATGCCTTATTCTTCTATTTATGATGGCAACTTCCCTCAGGTGGGATGTCTACACTCAGCACCATATTGATTTAATTTAGCTGGTATTAATTTGAACACCAGTTTTTATTCCATAACAATAAACCCCAGGTCAATTTGATAACCATACACATTTCCTTAAACCAGTCTTTAGTGTCAGATTTGTGAAAAGTTATTATGTCTTGGTCTGCTCATATTTACAATTATACAACAGTTGCATATATACAATATATGCAATACTTGTTACACTTAGTCCTGCACCAAAAACAAAATATTCAAAGGTTGACCAAGGTTCAAAATTAAAACACAATACTTTGATTAATTAACCTGGTTATAAAAATAAAAACAACATTAAAATGAAATTAAAAGATAATAGTCACTGTTCTTGCTGCCCATTAACTTTTAGCATGGCATGGCAAGACAAAAAGCAAGGATCTCCTGCAATTCAAATATACTCTTCCCTTTAAGTAAAAGACTTCATTTCATTTTTCCATTTCCCTAATCTTATAAACAGCTATTCTCTTCTGTTCATCTTTGCAACCCACAATACCACTAGGGCCTTCTTCCTGGCCACATGTTTTAAATTATTCTGCTGGCTCTTTGCTCTAAATTTCCAACATAGATCTGGTCAAAAGCTCTCAGAAATAACCATGTTAACACTCAACAAAAGACTGCACTGCAATTTTTCTGCCACCCAGGTAATATCTCTAAACACAAGCAAAATGAAAAATAACTTTCATCCAAAGCATAATATACTACCTGGACTCCATCAGCCTTTGCAGTACTTCTCAATAGAAGCCTCCTGAGCTTCATCTTAACTGGCATCATTTCCAGCAGTACTCTGATTTTCTAGGCTCTGACCACAATCTCTAAACAGTTTATAGCATACAGGGGCTGTCTGTCTGGCCAGTCTCTCAAAAAGTTTCAAATTAATTTCCAAGGGTCTTAAGCCAAATGACTGGGAATATAACAGCAATGACCCTACTCTTTCAGTACCAATTTATGTCTTGGTTACATTTCTCTCATTTTTGAGACAAAGTACCTGATGCCCAAAATGAAGCAAGGAAAGATTTATTTTGCTTACAGTTTTTGGAGGTTTCAGTCAGTACTCAGCTGGCTCCAAGGCAGAGTGTCATGGCTCAGGGGCAGCTGTTCATGGTGCCTTCAAGTGGCAAAAGTGAAAAGGGCAAAAGAGAAAAACATACCTTCTTCCCTCTCTTATATTACCTGCCATTTCCACCCCCAGGTGGGTGCAACATTCATACTGCCAATCCCAGCACTAGACAATGGACCAATCACAAATGCTAGATTCAGCCAACACCATGATTGCATCAGGCTTGGAGGGGGCACTGAAATAAACCATAACACCACCAAACCATAATTTCAAAAAATTCTGAAGGATATCCTAGAAAGAGAGGGAGAAAAAAGAGCCCACTTATATTGTTGGTGGAAATGTAAACTAGTACGACAACTATAAAAATCTGTATGGAGATTCCTTGAAGAACTAAAACTAGAAATTCCATTTGGCTCAGCCACTCCACTTCTATATGTGTTCCAGAAAGAGTTAAAGACATCATATTACATGACACAACAATACCCATGTTTATAGCAGCACAAATATAATATCTAAATATTGGAAGCAGCCCATATGCCCATAAAGTGTTGAATGGATTAAGAGGGTATGGTATTTATATACAATGGAGGACTGTTCTGCATAAAAAGTATAATCTTGTGTCATAGGTAGGCAAATGGATGTACCTTGAGACCATAACTCTAAGTGAAATAAATCAAACACACCAGATTAAATATAGAATGATTTCTGCTATGCGAAAAACCCAAATATAAAAAAGAGCAAACTAAAAAGGAAAAGTAGGAAGTAGGAACATAGATCTTTCTCAAGTGAGAAGAGGACCAAGAGATGGAGGGAGAAGGGTGGGAGGAAGGTAAGTAGATGAAAAAAGAATTAAAATGTATTTTTCCATGAAACAGCTCAACACAGGAACGTAAATATTATCTTCTGAAAACATATATACTAATAAAAATTCAAGTAATTAAATTTAAAAAGAAAGAGGAATTAAATATAACAATACTAAAGTTTCCAATAAAATGAACATACCAGTTCAATGAGCAGCTAAAAGGTAGGAAATAATCTAAAGGAAAGTAGTATCATGGCAGAAATAAGTCAATACCTCTCAGTAATAACTCTCTACATGAATCGTCTTCATTTCCCAAATAAAAGACACAGATTGGCAGAATGTGTAGGAACGATATACAATGATATGCTGTATATGAGAAGCACATTAAAGCTAAAAATTCATAGATTAAAAAACCATACAGAAAACTATTCCATGCAGTGGGAATGAAAACAAAAGCAATAGTGGGTATTTTATTTTCAAAGTGAACTTACTGTAAAAACTGATTGGAAAAGCCAAAGATCACTATATATTAGGTCACGTAACAATTCAAAGGAAGATTTACAAATTACTAACATATATGCACTGCACAACCGTGCACCAAACTTCATAAAACAAGTACTACTGTACAAAAAGTTCAAATAAACATAAAGATAGTTATAGTGGGGTGGCCTCAGTTCCCTACTCTCACAAATTGTCAGATCAACTAAACAGAAAATCACCAAGAAAAATCAGAGCTGAGCATAACCTTCAAACAAATGGAATTAATAGAGACCTACAGAGTGTTCCACCCATCAACAGTACACATTCTTCAAAGCAGCACAGGGAACCTTCTCAACAATACACTACACACTAGCCAATAAGCATGCTGAAGTAAATCTAAAAAAAAATCAAAATTATACCATGTTGTGGATTAAAAACTGATGGTCAACTTAAATACCAACTAAACTGAATCAGCTTGGTGCTGAGTGTAGATGGCCCACATGAAGACTTGCTAGTGTAAAAAGGAGATTGGGAGAGGAAGAGTAGCATTGTGGGTCCTGCTCAGTGTTGCTGTTTGGAGCTGTTGATTCTTTTGGAGCTGTTGTTTCTCCTGGAGGAGCTTATCATGCTTGCTTCCCTGATATGAACTCAACTGTTATCATAGGATAAGCTTGGGACCTTCTCACTAAGAATGGTTGTGCTTCACTTTGGGGGAGCTCTGGTCCTTATTTTGAGCATCACTTTCTGGCTCCAGAGTGGAAGATATGTGCTATTTAATCTTGAGAAGCGTATCACACCAGCTTCCTGATAGGAACTCAGTTGTTTCCATTGTTGGAAGAGCTGGAGACCTCATTGTTGCTGAGGATGGCTCTAGTACTTTTGTGGGGAGCCTTGGCCCTTATTTGGAGCATCGTTTCTTGGCTCCACCGCAGAACCCTCAACCTACTGGCACAGGCCTTTCACTCTGTGGGCATAGACTTCCTAGCATTTACTGTTGAACTTTGGGGCTTCTTAGTGAAAACCTGTGAAACAGGCTTGTAGGAATCATTTCTGTGGGCCCTAGACCTCCAGTTAGACTCATGGGAGGCTTTGCCATGGGCTCTACATTTTCAGCTAAAATAATGCAGGTTATTGGCATGATGTCCAGCACTCCGGTGGATTTTATAGGTCTTTCATGGGTCAGCAGATTTCTTTCACTTCTCATATTTGATTCTGGGTGACTATCATAAAATACTATAAATTATGTGTTCTATTGTCTTGTACTCCTTGCAGTCCCTGACTACAACATACCATGAAAATTATTAGATCATAGAGCAGTGAAGCTAGAAGTCAATTACCAAAGAAACTACAGAAATTATGCAAATTCATGGAATGAAACACTCTTGATAGCTAACAGGTCCCCAAGTGAGCAAGGAAAATTTAAGACAGTTTCTAGAATTAAAGGATAATGCCAGCACAACCTACCGGAACTATAGGACACAAAGAAAGCAAAGTTAAGAGTGTTTATCCTCAGGGAAAATCTAACACCAATACTCCTCAAACTTTAATGAAATCAAAAGGGAAGCAGTACTCCCAGAGTCATTCTTGAAAACTAGTGTTATTATTATTTTATATTTTCCAATTCCAAAAAACAGAAAACAATACAAGCAAAAAAGAAAACTATAGGCTAACCTCTTTAACAAATACAGAAGCAAAAATCTTCAACAAAATACTGGAAAACAGAATGCAAATAATTAAAAAGACCATGCAAAATGTCCAAATAGGTTTTATCTCAGGAATACAGGGCCAGTTCAACATAGGCAAATCAACAATTGTAGTATGTGACATAAACATATGCAATAATAAAATAACATGATCATCTCAATAGACACAAGAAATTCCTTTGACAAAATTTTGATAAGAAGGAGATCAAGAGATTGAAAGGGAAAAAGAGAGGAAGGGAATGGGAAGACAAGAAAAAAAGTCTGAAATGTTTTAGGTGCACATACCAACTCTCCACAAGGGATGTAATCCTTATATAATAAATAGATGTAATATAAATGTGTGCTAATAAATATAAAAACAAAAAGCATTATTACAGCAAAAGACATATTGCCATTAATTCCCTCACAATACTTCTCTGTGCTATATTTTAGATAGTGATCTGAAATGCATCAATAAAATCTGATTGAAAAAAATATTCCCCTTTGCTTCAAGCACATTTATCTCACCAGTGATGCCACTTCCTGAAGCAGTTCTCAAAATTTCTTCTCCAGTATCAGCAGGTGTGTTAAAAATAACCAGGCATGTTTGTACATGCGTATAATCCCAGCCCTTTGGAAACTGAGGCAGGAGGATCTCTGAGAGTTCAAGGCCAATCCGGTCTAAAGAATGAGGTCAAGCCCAGCCAGAACTAAGATAGCAGGAACTTGTCTCAAGGAAACCAAGCAAGTAAACAAACAAACAAACAAACAAACAAATAAATATATGGAGAAAGTTGCTACTGAATGCAATCCAAAAAGATGGGGAGGCTCATAAAATGTTACAGTCTATCTTCATTCTCCTTACTCATCAAATTTGTCATTGTGCCACATTTGACTCTACCTTAAGGGCAAAATGACTTTCAAATATCAACTTTATGAATTGAGTCAGGAAACTGACACAGTCATGACAGCCCAACTAAAGACATTCAGAAAATACGACTTTCAGAAATGTCATGGTCCCATTTTGCTTGCATCTTTTTATGAAAGCCATTTAGCCTTGTAAAAGAAGTGGAAAATTGTGTATGGTCTATAGTATGAGAGACACAGGGAAAATAACTCATATTGTATTTGGTTTAGGTAGGAAAGTTCTAGATGAACAGTACTGTGACCTTGAATAAAATTATGATAACAGTGATAGGTTTTCAGCCCTGGAACTAAACTTTCACATGCACTGTCTCCAGTGGCATTTCACTTTCCTGAAATTTGGCTAGAAATTTATTTGGAAGAGGAACTATACCAGTCAGATCTCAGGTCACTGGGGAAGAAATGACGAATCAATGAAGTTAAGAGCCTGAAAAAAATATGAGCTTTTATACAACAGTACATAAAATATTACAAGAACAGCTCTTTTCCCAGAAGGCTCAGATAAATGAAGAGCAGAATAGAAAAATATGATGATATGAAATTCTGAGATCATGTCAACACATTTGAATAATAAATGCACTTGCAGAAACATTTACACAAGTAGAAAAACTTATAACATTAGGAAATTATTTTATGAAATTTAGTAAATGTTCTTCAGTATAACAATTGTTTAGCTACATATATTTATGTTAACGTAATTTCTAAAGAGCACTTACTCATGCACTTCTACATCTTAAGATTTTTTTAAATTCACATAATTTTCAATTATCACCCTGTATACTTTATTTGATGAAAATATTTTTGGCATTGTAATTATTGCTCAAATACATTTAAACATTTGAATTACTCATTTTTTAAATTTCTCTAAATTTATGTTCTAGTCTGATTATTTGTGATAATGTTTTAGACTTCGTATTTTAAAATCAATGCCAAAGTGTTTGGGTAACTATTTCCTTACAACAGTTGTTTAATTAAATCAATATTCTAGCATAATTTGGTCACTTGGAATAGTTATACTGAAACGAATACCAATTTTTAGGTTTCCCAAGAGAAGAAAAATTTTCATATTTTCATAAAGAAGTGAAAAAGCTTAATCCAAAACGTGTTTTTTTTTCTAAAACAAAGAAAAATAATTACAAAGTAATAGGAAGTATGCATTCTGGTGAATCATACCACATATATTTATATATTACATCTCCTATAGTAAATTTTCTTTGGTTTTTTAATGATGCACAAAAATGAGCCTCAATATTTAAGGATGCAGCAAACTGGAAATAGTTTTAGGGAACAAATAATTAGCCTTTTGGACGTGTGTGTTCATTTCACACAGCAATCTGTTCCTTCATCTCCTCCTTCTTCCTGTTTTGAAGGCAATCGTGTGTGTTACATGCACCATCTGCAGCCTCACTGACAGGTGCAGGGTCAGTATTATCTTTCCAAGCATGGAGTTTAGCATAAACTGGAAATTTCACCAGGCAATTTAGGAGAATTTAATCCAACCAAAAACTGAAAGCCCATTTTACAAGTACATACGAGTTTTTGTTGGAAATGCCTGTTAATGTATTTTTAAGACCATATGTACCTAGATTTACCTGATTTGAGACATTATCCAAAAATATGCCCACAACAATTAATTTTTAAACTACAAGTGGAATTGGAAATAATAAAAAAGCAAAACTTAGCAACATGTTATAGTAGTATTTGTTTTTCTTTGTGATTTGTGAGGATATTTTTGTTTTTTTTCATTTGTTTTTTGTTATTTTTCTTTTTTAAAGACAGGTTCTTGCTATATAGTCCAGGCAAAGCTTGAATTCATTACATAGCCCAATCTGGCCTTAAACTTGTAATCATCATCTTATCTCAGCTTCCTGAATTCTGCAGTTACAGACTTGTACCAATATGGAAGTCTTTGATTTGATTTATATGAACATTTAGGTATCTACTAAGGTCCATTTAGTTCTCCACAAGGATCCTATGTCATCATCCTCTAGGACAGGACCAGCCTTGATAAGCCTACTTGGATGTATCATCATGCAAGAAGACACACTCAGGATCAAACTCACAATGTTGCACTTAACAGGCAAGTGTTTGAACTCTGAGCTAAATTCCTGGCCCTGTGATGGTGAACTTTTTAGAGCTTTCAGTTGTAACAAACAGCCTGCCATAGCACATATGCCATAGGTTCACTACCACTAATTTAGGTTATTGAATATCATTTAAATTAAATTCTGTCAACACAGGATATTTCATGTGTTTTGCTACACATGAACTTACAGGCTCAGCCTTTCTCTTGAGTCTGGGATTCGGGGCTGGGGATTTAGCTCAGTGATGATTCAATCTGAACTTGCAAAATTCCATTAACTTGATAAATTCATCCTAAGGAGTTTTCTTGAACTTGCTAAATGCTTAAGCACATGGTATCACAGTAAAAGTAGAGCCATCTGTTAAATATAGTCTCAAATTAACTATTTTTTGAGGTGGGATATTGAGTATGAGATTGTTGATTATTTTAAAATTAGAAACACCACCCATAATAAAACAAACATAAGCTGATGTTCACTTATAAGTAAGCAGATTTGGTAAATTATGTCAGAACTATGATTTAGAATTCTAAATTATAATTATTAAATAATTTCTAATATATGAGGTAATAGAACGTATCTGGAAGTATACTCAAGAAATCATTGTGAAGCCTTGACCCTCACAGTGATATCTGGGGAAAAGCAAAATTGCCATGGCATAATTGTGTTCCCATGACCAGCAATGTATTTCCATGTCTAAGCACTTGTATTTGATGTCATCTGTTCTCAGAGGACCAATTAGTCTGCAGGGATTAAAGGTAAAATAATTTTAAGATTATTTTGCAATGTTTAATTTCATTATACTGAAATGATGATTCAATAAAATTAGGAGAGAATTTGTCTCAGGATTTTATTACTCAAACAATGCTGCAAATAAGTTCTTTCTTGGATGGTGCTTTGATGAGTTTCATCAATATTTCTCATTTATCTTCAGCTTTTTAGGTCTATCTCCTATAAACCAACTGCATTTTACCAATATGTCTTTTCTTTAAATGTACAATAAATTTTTAAATACTCAAATACCATTTTACCTGGCATGCTATTACTATAAAATTTCAACTCATTTTGGAATACACATTCTTATAATTACTAGTTATGCTCTGTCCCTACTATAATGGAAGTTTACGATTGCACAGTATTATTATACATTAATGTATTTTCTTTCTTTCTAATCAAGGGAGTTAAGACTTATCTTAAATACTAGTCCAGTTTTAGATAATGGTAAAACCACATTGTTCTTCGGTACTTTTATGTGAATTATCTGTTCTATACTATCTCTATCAAATTTTTTTACTTTTGCATAAAACAGAGTTATTTTATCGATTTTTGTAATTTTATATGAAGCTAGAGCTTGTCACAAAATTTTTGAGTACACATGACTTCAGGGTTTTTGTTACCAGGATGTCAATTGATTCTGCATTACTAATAATCATATATATATATATATATATATATATATATATATCCACACACAATATAAACAATTTTAAGATTTTTTGCTATTTCAGAAGATACTGTCTTAGTACTAGAGCAAATGTATATGGGCTGAAAGGCTTAGATAAGAAAGCAGTACTGATTTCTTTCTTTTCTTTTTCACTGTTCACAGTATAACAGTGTATTAGTCATTTTTCTGTGGCTTTGACAAAAAACAACAACAACAACAACAAAATGAGAACAACAACTTAAACAAGGAAAAGTTTGTTTGCCCTCTTGGCTTCCGAATTTCCCGTCCTTGTCATTTGGCTCAGAAACATTAAGGAAGAAGGGGAAAGTGGAGGAAGGAATGAGACTCAGGTCATGGCAGTCAGAAAGGAGTGAAACAGGGAAGGAGAGAAAATAGGAAAGGAAGAGAGAGATAAAGAGAGAGAGCACAGAGGAAGAGGCAATCGCTGGAAAGAAGCTATAATTGCTAAATTCAAGTCTTCATGAATCACTCCATTAAATAGGCTTACCTCTTAAGTTTCCAAAACTCCCAATAATTTCATCCAATTAAGAACCTATCAGTGGATCAATGCTGTGATGAATTTAGAGCCCTCATGTTCCAATAACCTTCTAGTATGGGAGAAATATATCTCCCCACATGCTAGATGTCAAATGTGCTGAGTTTGTGTCCCATGAAATTGAAGAATGAATTACGAAGCACAAAGGATATTACGAGTAGCAAAGGTTTATTGGGGAATAAGAATAGTTCCTGAGAGACAGAAAGGTTCCCAAGTGTGTTGCTACCAAGATCATTTCTCTAAGAATGTTTTATAGTGCAAATCATTAAGTAAGCACAAAATAACAAGGTAGCTACAACATGTGTCAAATTATAAACAACCAATAAGGTTACAAGTACAGCTGTGTAGCTAATATTGATCCAATAAGGAAGCAGGGCTCATGGCAAGGTATTTGGCTGACATTATTAATCTTGACTTATTTTTGACCTCTAAAACAGGAATATTTAGGGAAGCAATGGGCTCAAGTGCTCGGGTCAGCCATCCTGGTGTTTGATGCATATCTGAATTTAATGGACTGGGTGGTAGTGATTGTATTATAATCTTAAATTTTCTTGCATCCCTTAAGGAAGTACTTAAATCTAGCCATTGTGACTTTATCTTGAGGTCTAACTTCCAGTCACAATTTTGATGTTTCCACCTCTCACTGACTTCCTTAAAAGTTCATCCCTTTCTGACTGTATATTCATTTTTATCTAGTTTACGTTCTTTTAATACTTCCAATGCCCCCTGAGCACATGAGATTTTTATGGGAAATTTAGATCCAAGCCATAATAAACAGGGACTCATAGACTATTTTTGCTAAAGGGTACTTTTTCACATGGGCCTGCAGATGGTTAAAGGATTGTGAAGAAAATCAAAACTTGGCATCTCTACTTTCATTTAGTATCTGAGTCTTTTGTACTTTAAGTTTCTGTTGAGATTTGTGCAGAACTCTACATGTAATCATTTAAGAAATGTTGGTCTAAAGCTGATAGTTCTCCCCCTTCAAGGCTGACAGAAGAAAAGGGCAACTGATACCATTTTCAAGATTTGCAGGGACACTATAATCAAATCTCTACAGCCAGCTCTTCCAAGGTCTGGACCTCAGGATTAGCATGAGTAGTTGTCAGTCATTGCCTTAAACATAAAGGCCTCAGTAACTCCATCTTGCCTTTTGATTAGTACTTTCTCTGAAACATCCAGTCATCTAGAATTCCAGAAACAACAGTTCCAATTGGTAAACATTCTGTGACAAGAACCAAAACTTCCTCCAGGCAAAAGCATCTGTGTTATCATTAAAACTGATTAATCAGATGACATTAAGACCAAGGTTGCCTACCTATACATAGCCCTCCACCACTGTCAGCTTTTGTACCTTACCTTGCTTAAATTTGAAACTTCTATCAGTATTCCCAAAGATAGAGCTGAAGCTATGTGCCTCTCTCTTCATCATGAATGTGTTTGTCTGTGTGTGTGTGTGTGTGTGTGTTAAATTCCTTTCCTATTTCTTTTTTACCTTTGCCATTTAGTTTTTTCTTCAAATTTGAGCATGATATTGCTCTTTTTCTCATAAATTAACTTATAATTTTAGAATTATTTAGAAGTTATTTTTCCTTCATTTGAAAATTAAATCTATCTTTACTTAACTAAAGTTTCTTAAAATAGAAAAGCAATAAAATATAACATGGAGAGCAAGATAGAAGAATGAGACTTTCCAGGGAGCATCTTCCCACAAAAATGTCAATTTGAACAACTATCGACAAGAGCTAAGGAATCTAGGTAAAAGATTATAGTATTGGCTTTGGACAATAAGAAATGTCTCACTGAACAAGGCAAGATGAAAAATCATTGTCTTTATCATCCTACCAAAACCAAACAGTATAGCGTAGAGAATGATTCTGCTGCTTGGGGGAAAAAGAGGGAATTAAATTCACACCTTCAATTTAGAATCCACGACCAAATCTGCCGTAGTGAAACCTAGTACTTGAAATAGCTCCACAACCCTTCCTTCCAGGGCAAGGTTGCCTAACTATACATACCCACAGAAACCAGACAGAAACCCACAACCCCAGCAAGACAAACTTACATTCCAGCCCACATATTTGCTAGTTATGTCATGGGAAAGACACTATTTAAAGTGTAATGGAGTAGGGAAGGAACAGAGGACTTTACTGTGACTCTCTGTTCTGGGGCTACAATGGCAGAACCCATACTAGGCTTAACACAAAGACTTCTGCTTAACACTAGGCTTAACACAAAGACATCCTCAAGGCCAGAGTTTGAGGATGAAATTATAAAGATTTGGTGGAGCTAGGTAAGATCTTTGCCCACAGTGTTATAAATTCAACCAGTATCATCTGGTTGAGTTTTCTTAGGCAATAAATAGACCATAACATCCTATGGGCAACAGGATCTCAGGTCTTGATCTCACCCCTTTGCTGTGTTGACTAAGTGAGCTGTAGGTTCTGTGTGACTCGGTGTTGGGTCAGTCATGTTGGCGACAGGGCAGTCTCTCATGTGCCTCCTCAAATGCAAGGCAAGAAGTAAGTCACTGTGTACTTGGAGAAAAAAAGAGGGAAATAGAAGATGTCACATTGGAACCCAAGGCCAGATAATTAGACCCACTGCCAGGCCAATTCCCATGTCAAGCACAACTAGGCCAGAGATCTTGGCCAGCCTTTGCCCCAGACAGAAGGTTGCAGACTTGAAAGCGATGGAATATCCTCTTAAGGCATTCTGCAAATGTATCCTGAACAATACACCAGTGGCAGACCTGAGACAATTCTCCAATAGGATGCCCTCAAAAGCTGAAATAGTAGAGATAACTAAGCCAAGAGAACATAATGAACAGGTTGTTTGAATTTCTAGAAGGACAAGTGCAGTGCAGATTGGAAAGGCTAAAATAAATATCCAGTACTGTTTTATGCAGTTGTTGTCATATGTCAACAAGTATCAATCACATTTTTAATACAATGACTTAATCAAATAGACAAAATAAGATTCTACAAACTGATCATGAATTGATGGCTATATATGATGTCTTGATCAGAGAATTTAAAAAAACTGCATTTTTAACAATTAAAATCATATCAAGCAACTTTTCTGTTCACATCGAGCTAAATCTATAAATTAACAAAGAAAATTTTTGAATACTATACAGATACACACGAAAATTAAAAAATAAAACCAGGAAACTCCAACAACCAGTGTACCAATAAAGAAAATTCGAAGAAATTTGAACATTTATTTAAACAAATGATAATGAAAATACAACATATCAATACCTATGGGATAGCAAAACCAGTAATAAGAAGAAAGGTTACCATAATAAATGCCTACACCAAAACTGTACAATGATCTCGAATAACCAACTTATTATAGTACCTTAAGTAACTATAAAATAAAGAACAATCTAAAGTCCAATATAGCAGAAGTAAAAAAATAATAAAAACATAATGAACTAAATGAAGTAAAGAATAAAAAAAACTATGCAAAAGACAAATTCATCATTTTTCAAAAATAACGTATTATAATTTGTATATGAATTCAACAAAATGTCAAAATAAAAAATCAATTTTAAAACTCATTAGCATTTCCATATTCCTATAATGAGTAAACTAAAACGAATAAATCAAATATACATTTTGCAGTAGATACACAAAATATTCAGTAAAAAATTTAACCAAAGAAGTAAAAGATTTCTAAACTATAAGCATTGTTGGTGGAATTTTAAGAAAGCATACAAATATATAAAAGTATCCCTTGTTCATGAATTGGAAGGTTCAGTATAACTAAAAATTCCATGTCACACAAAAATGACCTACAGATACAGTGCAAACCTTCTCCATGTATTTGGAGAAGTATTTGATAAATACTTTGAAATATGTCAAGACTGATGAAGATAATTGTGTTCAAAGTAAAAAGAAATATTTTAAAGAAGATTGATGGCATGTACTTTTACTGTAATAAATATATTTTTAAAATTTTAAATACTTATTTAATGTATTTTCCAATCATACCTTGTGACTTTAAAATACTACTAAGGTGGCATGATAACTTAGCAACATGATACTGGTATAAGAGCTACCACAGAACTATTCTGTTGAATAAAACTGAGAATAGAGAATAAATGCATGCTTGTATGATCAGTTGAATTTCAAAGGAGATGCTAAGAACATACAATTGAAAGACTCTTTTCAACAAATGGCACATTGAACTGGATATCCTCATGAAAAATAAAATTAGATGCCTATATTTTACTATACACAAAAATCAACTCAAAAATGGCTTATAGACAGGGAAGTAATACCTGCAATAATGGAAGTACTAAGAAAACAAAGACGGTAAATACTTTAGGGCATAGGATGGTATGTAATTTTAGATTAAGACCTCAAAGGCAAAGAAAACAAAAGCAAGCTCAGACCAATCAAGTCAGATCAGGATAACATGTTTATTCATAACAAAGAAAACAAAAGAGTGAATAGAAAATATTTTCAGGTATATATATATATATATATATATATATATATATATCTTTATCTGACAATAAAATAAACTAATAGTGATTTTAAAAGGGATATAGCTCTCCTCAAGCAAATTTGAATAATTTCTCAAAAGAAGACATATAAATGGCTAACATGAAAAAAATGTTCAACATGACTAGTGTATCAGCTCATTCCAGTTATACTGGCTATTTACAAAGTACACATATAAGAAGTGCTGGTGAAGATGTAGGGAAAGAAGAATCAGTAAGCAATTTTGGTAGGTATGTAAATTAGTACATCCATTAAGGGAAACATGGAAGTTCCTCAAGGAAAATAAAAGTACAACTACCTTATGTTCCCAAAATCCTACTACTTAGTGTATATCAAGCATAAGTAAAACCAATAAGTGAAAGAAAGATGCATTCTTTTGTTCATTGCAGTACTATTCACAATACCTAAGAAAGAGAACAAATGTCATATGTCCATCAACTGATGAACGAATAAACAAAAACTGTAGAGCTATACATACTGGCATATAGCTATAATACCAGTTCACTCTTGAGGCTGAGATAGGAGGATCAACATCTCAGCCTAAACAACTTAGCAATTTAGCAAGATCTTGTCAGAAAATAAAATTTTCAAAAAGATCTATGGCTGTAACTCAGTGGGAAGAACCTAGGTTAAATTCCCAAATAAAGGAAGGAAGGAAAGAAGCAAGATCTCAAAGGAAGGAGAGAGAGAGAGACAGAGAAACAGAGAGAGAGACAGAGAGACAGAGACAGAGACACACAGAGAGAATTTGATACCTAATATGCATAATGAAATAATATATTGGGTCATAAAAATGAATTAAATTTTGCCATTTTCATCAATGTGGTTTGAAATGGTCAACACTATTCTAAGTGAAATAAGTTAGGCACAGAAAGACAAGTACCACATAATCTCACCTTTGTGTGAAATCTTAAATGCTTAATCTCACAGATGCTGAGAATAGAATAGTAGTTAAAGGAGAATGGGAAATGTAGAAGCAAGGAAGAATGAGGAAAGCTTATTACACAGATATTAAGTTATATTTGGGTGTGCTACATATGAATAAAATAAGGGTAATGTACTGTTTTTCAAAACAAACTAGAAGAAATTAGATCAAATGTTCTCATCATAAAGACAATAAATGTTTGAGGATATAGATATGCTTACTACAATATAAAAATTACACAATGACTCTATGCATCAAAGCATCTCATGGCTACTCATGAACATGTAGAAATATGTGTCAATTAAATTTCCAAAAATAGCTTAAATATATCATACAAACAAATTGTGTTAACTAAATATCATCTTTGGTGTATTTAGTTAGGCAATAAAGCCTCATATCTTCAATGTGATGGTAAAGTAATATTTTCTTATTCTAATCCATAATTGTACAAATAATAATAAACAGTAATTATCTCAGGTATTATGCTAAGAGTTTTTTATTTTATCTTATTTTAATCTAAAATTTATATGCTATTATTTCCCTAATCCAATGGAAATAGTTTCAAAGGACCATAAACCATCTTTAAAGAAGTTCTGAAAGCTTCTCTTAGAAAATCACTCTTCAAACTGTGCCATCTCAGGTTTCCTTTATACAGTTTTAAAATTATTGAGGACTGTAAAGTTATTTTGTTTTGCTTGGCCATCTCTACCCATACTTAACATATCAGAAATTAAATTGCATTTTGTAGTCTATTCACTAATTCATGGAAAATTATACTAATAAGCCCTTTATATAGATACCAAATTATATTTTATGAAAATTATACTTCTCTGATTTTGAAAGCAGCATCATTTTAAAATTTATTTTTGGTTGTGTGAGTTGCTTCCGTGCCCGCTTCCTCAGCTCCGCTGCCTTTTCTTCTCCCGGGCTTCCACAGCCCGGTGCTGGCAGTCATGGTGCCTGTATCACTCCCTGTGCAGGCCCGCTCAGCCTGGAGAGGCAGTGAGCATGGCTCGGGGTCACCATCCCTACCCAGACTAGCAATAAAATGCGAAGACACTGAGGTGCAGTTCAAAAGATAGAGGTGAAAATTAGTTCAACTTTTATGGAAAGCAGTTTGGCAGTATATTATCAAGTCCTTTATTAATATTTATACCCATTGACCCAGTAGTTTCACCTCTGTTTTCTTCATGACTAAAAACAAGGTGGCAAGGAGTTTGAATCAAAGCACTATCACAGTAATATTTATAAAATGATTAAAACCCAGAAATGTGTATCCAATAATGGAAAAGTGGTGCAAATTCCTGGTGTATATTGTACTGACTTAAAGTGGTACTTGGAAAGGTGCTGAGAAGGAGAGAAGTCAAGATGGCTGACCAGTGAGCAACAAAATACAGAGCCTCCCAGGAGAAACAACTCATATGCCAGTATAAAACACCCTGGAGAGACCCAGACAGAGGGAGATGGGTCCTCTTGACACAAGAAGAGATGAAAACATAAAAAAGCTCATCAAATACATTGGGACAACAACAAAACAGCTAAAAATTACAGGACACAGCATTTTCACAGTGACCTGCCAAGTTTGTGCCGGCCTGAATTTGTGCCAGCTTGTATCCCCGCCAGCTGGTAGAGCCGCCCAAACTTGTTCCTGCCACCACTCACAGGAAGCATAGCAGCACTGAAGTCAGGGGCTGGAGAGCCCAATGGAGAGCGGAGATGGTGAAGGGACCTTCATTAATCCACAGTCAGTGCTGGGAATGAGATCCTCCCACACAGGAAGGGTGCGACCAACTGGGCGATATGTTGGAATCAGGCAGGAGGAGCCTGAACTGGGAGTGACAGTGACTTCAGTTAGTTGCTCCCTCCAAAGAGCAGATTCGTGGGATTTGCTTGGACTGGGCTGTGCCCCTGGTCAGGACCCAATGAGCCATCCCAAATCAATTCCCTGCACCTAGCATGCACTAACCTGGTGAAGGCCCCTGAAGTTTGGTTGGCCCAGTGGGGAGGGGCAGGCATATACAGCCACTGCTTACACCTCAGTGACAAGAGCAGTCAGGACAGGGAGGAGGTCCCTCACCAGCTTGCTTCAGAGGAACCGTGGCCAAAGAAGAAGGGGCCTGGGACCTGCACTGTAACCTGTGTGGAGGAAGCAAGGACCATGACAGGAGAGAGAGGCAGGAGGAGGCCCCCAGTCCAGAACCCTGAAAGCTCTGATCCAGGAGAGGGAAAAACAAGGGAGACTGAAGGTAGCAAAAATGCAACATCAGACATGGCTTCAATGGACATTAAGAGATATCTTCAGGACTTGTAAATGAGCTCAAAACTGAAATATTAAATCAGGTAAAGCAAGACATGAGTAGAGTAATAAAAGAAATGCTCTCAGGAACCATCTCTCAGGAAGATACAGATGGAAGAAGGGAGGAACACAAAAAAAGGGGAGAAACGTTCGATAAAGAATATACAGAAAATATAGAATACATGAAGCAGATTCAAAGAGACTACCAGGAAATTAAAAACTCCTCTGAAAGCTGGCAAATGCCTTAAAAGAAACTAAGGATAGACTATCAAAACTTGAAGACAAGTTTACAATGTGTGATCATGAAAGGAAAGATGTCTTAAAAATAACAAGGAAACAAGCAGTAACAATACAAAGGCTAGAAGATGACAAGAGAATCTACAATTTAAGAAGTGTGAATGAAGAAGCAGGAATACATACAGGCAAGTTACATAGGCTGTTCACAGAAACAATTAAGGAAAACTTCCCAAGCATGGGAAAAGAAAATGACATTCAGTTATATGAGGCATACTGAACTCCAGCCACCTACAACCAAAACAGATCTACACCCAGACATATAATAATCAAGATACCAGAAATTTAATATAAAAATAGAATATTAAAAGCCATCATAGAAAAGAAACAGATTACCTATAAAGGTAAGCCCATCAGTATCAAGGCTGAATTCTCAACACAGACCATCAGATCAAAAAGAGCTTGGAGTGAAGTATTCCAAGTCCTGAAAGAAAATAATCTCCAACCCAGATTGATGTATCCTGCAAAACTGTCACTAGAAATTAATGGAGAAACAAGATGCTTCCATGACAAAGAGGAACTGGGGGAGTTTGTGACCACCAATCCAACCCTGCAGAGAATGTTGAAGGACATTCTAGAGAGAGAGAAAAAAAAACAGGATTTTAGGAACAGTGGCAGAGGGGCCTCAATGAGGGGGTCAGGCAGTAGAATGAAGGAGAAAACTAGACAAACAGGCAGAAAAATAACATAGCAGAAATGAGGCAGAGAAGAATAACTAGAATCTCTTACATAGATGGCCTTGATACACTATATTGTTAGTAGTGCACCAGGATTTAAAACCCACATTGCTCACACTACTCTGGTTAGATGTATTATATTCTGTTCCAGTCATTCTACCTGTACTAGATTTGAGGGCACAGACAGCAATACCCAAAATAACAGGATAAGTACGGTAATCATCCTTAATTTCCTATTAACTTAATCTAAAGCTCTGTATAACCTACACTGTTTTACCATGACTGAAAGCAATCGAATCTGGTCTGTTGGATTGCTGTTTTGTATTGATAGATTTTATTCAAAGCTGTTATGATTGATAGTATCAAGTCTGAGAGTATAGGCCACTGCACTTAAGATGACAAGATTCACTAGAATATCCAGTCTGGTTTGATTATTACCTGCCTTTGAAATTTTATACGTCTACAATGTTTTATTTTTACTAATATTGTTATGTACTGCTATATTCAATTATGCCTGATGATATAGACATTCTATTGAAGATAATAAGAAACAACACAGTAATCCTTGTAGACCACATTGTACTGTGGTTTTATACGACTTTTTGGTTTCATGTTTTTATAGGAATTTTTTTGTTTTGTCTTGCTATGTTTTGTTTTTTCCTCTAGTACAGAAAGGATAGAAATACATGTAGAGATTCATGCATGCATAGCTGTTTACACTCTCACCTCTCACTGTTTGACTATCTACTTTGTATGCTTTAAATTTGTAACTTGAACAACTATTTCTAAGAAGACAATATGTAATTTATCAACTAGTGATTTCTTATTGTTTATCTTTTTGTGAAATTCTTTACTATTTCTACCCTTTACATGCTTTTGTGTCCCTTTAAATAAAAAAAAGGAAAAAAATATTTTTGCGAGCCTTTTCAGTTACTAACTTAATGAGGATAGGCTCTCATACCTGTTTCTGCATCAAACCTGTTGCAGTATCATATTTCAGGTAGTGTTTGACAACTTCACAGTACACTCATGAGAAAATGAGGGTTAAAAGGCAAATAACATTTTACAATTACTATGAAATAGTTTTGAACTCATGGATTACCTGAGTCTCAGTGTCCACTGACGGTTTCAACTGTACTTATGAATAATGACTGCCTTACTCGATAATGAATCTTTCTCAGTTTTATGCTCTGTTTGTGAATTGATTTATGGCTCTTATGTAGACTAAATCCTAAGTAGCTTTATATTTCTGTGAAAATTGATAACTGTCTGGAAGTATGGTATAAGGAATTTATTAGTGAGGACCAGGGAGTATGGAAATAACTACCTTATTTGATTTCATATATAACATGTGGATACAACTGAGAGATCTATAATGTGACTGGCACAATTATTCTTTACAAATGTGTTTACAAACTCCTTATATATAGGTACTTTCTGGCATGATTATTTTTCCTCACCACCTAATACCTATAAGATGAGCTTTTGTCATTCTCTAGCATAAATGATCATAGGTTAAATTGAGCTATGTTAACTAATAAGTTTAGCAAAGGTGTGAAGAGGTCACAAAAATTGAGATTTATCTATAAATACATTCCCACTCATTTCCTTAATTTGTATTTATTGGGCATATTATCCATGCAGGTACTATACTAGGGGGAATTTACATACTATATAAATCAAAGAAAGCATAATTTAAAGATCAAATTCACTTTTCTAAATTTTAAATCTTCTATTAGCACAAACTCCTTTTGTTTTTCATAAAATAAAAATATATTTGAACATTATGGAAAGTTGCAGTCTTATGAAAATCCTCAGATATTATTGAAATATCACCGAGAAGTATTCATGAGTTACAAAAGACAGACATGATATAATTTAGATGATTATTTTATTTTATTTTTGAGTTAACGATTGAAATGTAGTCAAACTAGCAATTTTTTAGAGAAAAGGTTGCCTGAGACCAAGAATAGATTCAGGGAAACTTGTTAGGAAGCTATTGAAAGTGTTTAAGGGAGAGAGGATTGAGATTAAAACTATCATCATGATAGAGCTTGCAAAAAATCATCAGATTCAGAAGATATTCTGATATAGTTCTATCTAAAACTATCAATGAATTTTACCTAGTACATTAGGAAAAAGGAAATTAGAGATGACTTCTAAATTACAAACTGTTTCTAAATAAATAGGAAGAAAAAAGTGGCCTATTAAGAGTCATATTAAATGCATATTAACTTTCAATTTCTTGCTGGATAACTGTTATAACTGCCATATATATTAACATATATATATATATATATATACTCACAAATATATACATATGCATGCACGCATATACATAGACATGTATCTATATAAATACACATGTACATGTTGCATACATATGTTGCTACCTCCATTCACCAGCTTAAATCTTTCCATGACTCTAGTCACAAATCAAACAGACAACAACTGAGTTAAACTTGATGGTTAGGTCCAATGTTGACTTCATCAGGAAAGCTGATTCAGTTTTTATTCAATTCAGGTTGCAACCAAAATCATGGAAAGAATTGAGTTCACGAATGGAAGTAACATGCACACACACACACACATACACACGCACACACACATACACACACACATTTTCATAATATAGAATAAATAGCTCAAAAATAATGCTATGAGCGATTTTATGTCCCAAATTGGATAACCTAAAAAAGTATAAATTTGTAAAATATGCAATCTACCAAGACTACCAGAACCAAGTCATGTCAGTGACGAAATCTGCCAACCATTAAAGAAAGAAGAATTAACAGAAATTTTTAGACATGCCCAAGGAATTGAAGAGGAGAGAAATTCGTAAACTCATTTTATGATAATGATATTATTTTGACAGTAAAATCAGAGAAAAAGATACAGAAGAAAACTTTAGAACAATATAACATGATGACTATTGTTGTAAAAATGCCCAAACAAATGCTGGGAAACTGAATTCAATAATATGCTAAATGATTATATATTAGATTCTAAATTAGATTTAGACCTAGAGTGTAATATATTACAAGAAATAACTAATCAATGTAATATATAGCATTTAAATAAAGATGAAGCCCACATGTTCAACTCAATTGTTACAAAGAGTTTGACAAAATTTAACCCAATTACATACTAAAAGTATTCAGAAAGAAGAAGAAGGAAACTACATAAATATAATAAATGGCATTTATGAAATGTCCACAGCTAATGTAATACTCAATGGTAACAAGCAGAAGTCTTTTCTTCTAAAATCAAGAGGAAGGCAAAGAGATCCACTCTCATCATTTCTAGTCAACACAATATGTGGAAGTCCTGGTGAAAGCATTAAAGAAAGAAAAATGCTAAAGGAATCCAAATTTTAAAAGGTAACATACAACATAGTTCTGTATGTGAAAACTCTAGAAGTCACATACACATGCAAAATCTGTCAAAACTAGCTAAAAATTTTAGCACATTTGCAGAATATAAATCAAAATTCAAAAATAAATCACATTGCATACACTAATGATGACAAATCCTAAAAGAAAGCTACAATAGGCAAAAAATAAAATACTAATAATTTTAACTAAAAGAATGAAAGATTTCTTCACTGAAAACTATAAAACGTTGCTGAAAAAATCAAAAAAGATGGAAAAAAGTGGGATAATAACCTGTTTTAGTGGATTAGAAATCTTAATATTGTTATGTGTCCACACTACCTAGATTGGTCCTAAAATTCAATGTAATCTCTATCAAAATCCCTGTTATATTTTTATTTTGGCTTGTTTGTGTATTTGTTTGCAGAAAGAGAAAACAGGGGAGACAAAAGAGGGGAAGGAAAATAAAAAGTATTAATACATGATATGTACATGTACCAAATGCTCATGACAAATGTATTCATTGCATGCCACAAAAATATTCTAATAATACATTTTAAAAAGCATCTAAAATTCATGTAACATCTCAAGTTAATCTTAAGAATCCAAACATTCTTGAAAAAGTTAGAAATCTAATATTTTCTAATTTTATAATGTACTACAAATCTACAGAAAATAACATGATGTATAACTGGCATAAATGCTGACATACAGATAAATGAAGCAGAAAAAAAAGAGTCCAGAAATAAACAAACAAACACATATAGTCAAATATTTTTCATCAAAGGTTCCAACAACACACAATGAGGAGAGTACAATCTCTGCTAGAAATTATGTTAGGAAAACCACATGAGGAAAATGAAATTGGACTCTTACTTTGTCTCAAATACAAAAATTGTGTCAAAATAGTTGAAAATTTAAAACGTTCTCCTCTGAAATTCTTCCAGTCATTGAATTTGGCAATGAAGTCTTGGATGAGACACCAAAAAGGTGAACAACAAATTCAAAAATAATTGGAACAATATCAAACTTAAAAAAAAAAACTGAATTGAAGGAAACAACCAACAGAGCCAAAACCTACAAAATTAGATAACAAACTTGAAAATCATATATCTGATAAAAAAGTTGTCATGTTTTGTGTCTGGGTGTCCCCCTAAAACCTCATGTAGTTATTGAGGTGGCTGAATGCAGTGTTTATGTTTGGTTTGTTATCGAGCAACGGGATTGGCGGTGTGAGTGCTGCACCTGCCCAGGGGCAGGTAACCTGCATGCAGTATAAGGGAGGGAAGGAGACATGCTTTTCCCTTTTTACCCTGTTGGCTCTTATTCTAGTGGTTGTCATTAATGCTTGCCCCTTAGCCATGCCACCCTGCCTTGGAGACAGCTGAGTATGGACAGAAACCTCCAAAAACTGTCAAATAAATAAATCATTCCTTCTGTAATTTTGGATCTCCGGTGATTTGTTTCAGCAGTGAGAGAAAAGTAACCAAGACAAAGATCATATTCATAATATATAAGAGATTTCTATAACTTAATAATTGAGAAACAAATAGCTCAAGAAAAAACTGGCAAAGATTCGACTTGACAGTCTCCAGGGGAGACATAGAGATGGCCAAAAGACACAAAGAAAAATAATTACCATAATTGAAATGCAATAGACTTGAGATTTTAGGTTTGGTTATGAGCCTATTTAATATGTGTCATTTCAGTAAGCATTTAATAAGCATCTGTTATATCTTCTGCTGGGTCCTTGGAATCAATTACTAAATATAAATTTTAAAAACACAATGAGATAACTATAACAATAAAAATGTTAATATATTATTAAATTTAAAAGAAAGTTACTGAAGAATTTTGTGACTTCCCTTATGTATAGGTCAAGCATCTGCAAAAATGAAGATACATTGTAAAATGATAGAATAAATCAAAACATATAAATAATTTTAGGAGATAGTTTCCTCTAAAAAATAGTAGATAGAATAGGATTTCAAAAATTGTATACATGATGAATTTCTCAAAATGTAAAGTGGGGACATATTGTTGATTTAAAAATATAATAAATCAATTTCTAGAAAAATGTATATTTTAAATATTTTCTAGAAATTTATTTTACTTCATTAGCTTATAGTGCACTACCACTCAACTTTCAGTGAATCCTTTAACAAAACAGTAAGCAGACAAGCAAATGGTTGCTTGGGGTGAGGAATCTTTGCATTTAAATCTGTCACACCATCAAATTTTAAACATTTATTGAAATTTTAGCTGGTTTCCCCTTACTAGCGCTGGGTACATGTTATGGCTTATATGTAAATGTCCCCCAAATACCCATGTGCTCATATGTGGAGTTTTTGGTAGGTCGCTGGAACACGGGTATGTAATGCTGGATCAGGTTGTTTCAATACGTGTTACGGATGCATGATAAGTAATTTAGTCCACTGATTGCTTTAGCACAGTTTTTGGCATGGATAATGGGAAGGCCCTTCCTGGGAGCTCGTGGCACCATGCAATAGACTTGAAGTCTAGATAGGATAAGAGACAGAAGGAGGCTCATTGATGCTGCTTGCTGTTTTCTGCCCTCCTGCCACGTTCTGATTTTATTCTGGTGGTCTTGAAACAAGTACTTGTAGTATGAACTGCCCGTGAGAGGGGCCACATAGCAGCAACTATAACTGTCCTGCAGGGAACAACACCTAAGCAGCTGACAATCGCAGGTATTCAGCAATGAAAAAATTAATCCTATGAGCAATCTGAATAAGCTTGAAACTTAGCAAGTTTTTCCCCTAGTCAAGCATCTGGTGAGAATGCAGCTGGTCAATATCTTGATAGCAGTCTGAGAAGAGGACATTGTGAATTTATTCCCAGATAATTGGCTGATAAAAATAGTGAGATAATAAATATGTATTGAATATAGGTATAATAGTAACATTTGCTATGCAACAGTCCAAATCTAATATAGTAGCAAATAACTTTGGTTGAAGAACTTGATAGGAATATAAGTGAGAGAGTAAAGACTGTGAACACATATATCATCTCACAATGAGAAGTTAGTATATTAAGAAAGTAAAACTGTCACAGTTAAATATATGATATTTTATGCAATGGAATACTACTCAGCTATATAGGTTAAATGAGAGATTTTTATAAGTAAATGGATGCAACTTGAGACCATATTCACAAGTGAAATAAATCAGACACACATGAGTACACATCATATTGGCTCCCTAGTGTAAGAAGTCGAAAGAGTGAATATGATTGTTAAAACACTTTTACTACTAATTTATATTAGTATTCTGAAAAGTTTGTGTTTATGTTGTTATATGAATTTTTCATGCTTTTATCATGCAATATGAGCAACTACTTTGAAGATAATATTCAATGTACAAATCATTGTTACTCTCCTACTATCTTGTTTGAAATTTTGTATCATTCAGTTTATTGTTTTTTTTCTTTTTAAAGTAAAATTTTATAAAAGGAAATACATATTTTCTGGGAATATATGGATTAGTGGAAATAAAAATAAATTTCAAGGAATGCAGATGAGTTCATACTATATGTAGCAGCTGATTCTTCCTTGTCAATCACCAATTTCTTTTCTTCAGTGAGATCACATGTCCTATTTTAAGCTAGGTGAGATTTGCCTGCCACTGAAAGCAAATTTGCTGTTTTCATTCATCTCATATGTGTTATTGGAGATCCTTGACAGTATTATACCAGTGTCATTAAGTTGTTACTAATGTTCTACAATAGTAATATTCTTACTATTGTAGAACATTTGTATTCTGCAATGAGAGACATTTCTTAACACTTATTGTGATGAATTTTAGTGACAATTGAAATCACCTGCATCAGTACTCATCACAATCAGGATCAGTTCTATGGTCCAAAACCACTTTTACCAACATGGCATCAATATTCATACCCTGGGATGTCTTGTCTTGAAAGATAAAGCTTTTAAACCAGAATATAATTTCACATTTTGCATAAGGAAATGTTCTAAGTCAATTTCTGTAGGTGGGAAGTTTGTCAAAAAGCTCTCCTTTAAGGACAATAGATTGTCCACATTAACAGATATCTCATTCTTATTTTCAAATAAGTGGTGCCTTATTAAGACTCATGTCAAGATGTTCACTTAACAGTATTCATCAATCTTCTCTTAATGTTTCCAAACTTTGCTAATCTTTAATCAAATTCCTGCCTTGGAAATCTCATCTTAAACTAGTTGGTTTCAGACTTCACAGCCATATATTTTCTACTGACATCCCATTCTGGTATAATAAAACTTTTCGTAAGGGAACTAGTAACAGTTATATGCAAACTAACAAAGAGTGTTACATAGGCAACAATCAATCATATGGAAAGCTATATGAATATTAGCTGAATACAAGTTCTGAGTACCCTGAAGCGGAGAGGAGTCAAATGCAGCAGGTCCTCCTTTGAAATATAGCTATCACAGACAAAAGCATCCTCAAAAGTGTTGAAAATTTTAATGTTAGTAGATTTGATATACATAGCAAAGTCTACCTTGTTTTCAATTTCATAATATTGACGTTCTTTTTTTTTTCTTTATGGTACCAGGGATCAAAATCATGACCTTGTGGTTATCAGGCAGGCACTTGTACTGCAAATATAAATACCTGGGCCTGATTCTCTTATATATGTAAACTGTTATCAGGTATTAAAGTGAACTTATTTATTTTACAAATTTAAGAATGTTATATATTTGTTTAGATTAGTAAATAATATAGCATACTTATTTTAAACTAAAAAAGTTCAGGTCCTCTTAGAAAATTTATAAAAGTTATATCACTTGCAAATGCAGTTATTTGTTTTAATTAATGTGAGTAAATAACTTGTAACTTGCACATTAATTAAATGTACTCACATTTAATTAATGTGAGTAAATAACTTGTAGCTTTCTAGTTTAAAAAGCTACAAGTTATTTACCATGGGTCTGGCTGTTCCTACATTGGCAGTGTTTGGTAAATTAGGTTATTTGACTAGAAAACTGAAGGAAAAACATTCATTTCCTCCTCCACTAAAGCCATTTTAGTATATTTAACTTGTTTTAAAGAAAGAACCAAAATAATTTGCTTTAATTATATATTATATATAACATATAACCTCATCTGCCTAAAGATTACATTATTTAAAAGAAGTTTAAAAGTTATTTTTAAAAATTACTAATGTCAGAAGATTATAGAGTTGTTACCTAATTCCATTAATGAAAATAAGTACACTTGATAAGAATTTGTTTACATATTGCATTAGATTCCCATTGAAGTTGTAACAGATTCATACAAATTTAGTAAAAAAATGCACATTTATTAGCAATTATTTCTTAAAGTCATAAGTCCAAAATTGGTCTAATTGGGCTAAAATCAAGGTCACCTGGGCTTTATTTTTTCTGAAAACCCTAGGGGACAATGTTTTCTTAATCAGTTACTAAGGGTCATCTATATTCTGGATTCAGGTACCCTTCCTCCACATCTTTAAATCCCTCTCTGATATGTTATATGGAACCCTGTAATTTTAGTGGGATCATTCTAATAAGGCATGTTAATGTCCTGAACTCAAAATTCTTAACCATATATGCAGTCCTTTTTGCCATATAAGATTAAAACATTCACATATCCCAATAACTAGTATTATATCATCTTTGGGGCATATTATTTTGCCTACCACACAGACAAAGCCCCCCCAACAAATGATTAGTATATCCTAACTGTTGCTTAAATCAGTTCTAGAAGTAAATCTACCTTACAAGATTTTTTCTAAAAAATTAAATTTGGTTACTATATGTGACAATTTCCAAATAAATTTTAGAAATATTATATATATATATATTATATATAATAAATTTTAGAAATATTATATATATATATATATATATATATATATACAATTAGAGAGTAAAAGTCACTTTTTTAATCAGGAAATTTTTGGTGTCAACTTACAAAAGATGGTGTTTGATGTGTTATTTCAAACATTTAGAATTTTGAAATTTGAATTTTGAAAGGCTCAGAAATTGTTAAACTGTACTTGTCAATTCACAGAAATGAATATTTTCTATAATATTTTGTACTGCCTCAAGATGTTTATTTCAGGTGTTCATTTTACTATTCTGCTTGTTATTGACAGCAGTCTGTGAAAATGCTCGGAGTGTAATTTATATCCATACCCTTAAGATATGATTATAATCAGTTCTAGAAATTCTGAGTATATTCAATATCTATTTTGGTGCATGGACTTTATCTTTACAGTGAAGCGACCTTGGCTTTCTAGTTTAAACTGATGTTGCAGACTCTTCTCCATGTCTCTAAAATATATTTAATTACCTTCTGCTATTCCACAAATAATTATACCAGCACCTCACCAAGCTGTTTGCAAAAAGTATCAACAGACTTGTCCTTCACATAACTTACATACCAGCCTTGAGATGGGTAATTAGCAATCAACTAAACAATAAGTATATAATTTAATATAAGGCAAACTACCTTGTGTATAGCTCTATGTCAAGTACCTTGAAAAGAATGTGATATGTGGTATTCATTCAGTAAATATTTTAAAATTTATTTTATATAAGTTGTATTTTCCAGATCTCTAAAATAAGAATCCTGATCAAAATTGGCCCTGTGTGTCATTGCATCCCGTAATACTTATTGGTGATGATAAAGCCAAATGAGGAACAATGTAATCCTGCAGTAGAAAATATTTTAAGTATTCTTAAGAGCATTGAATAGCATAGAGTTTCTTAGTAAATGAGAGTTGTATTATGAATATCATCTCCTTGAGGCCAAGATCCTTGTCCACCATGTTTTTTAATTTTATTTTAGAGAGAATAATACCAAACAAAATAAAACAGAATAATCCAATCAAAACAAGACAGTGTAAGTTAATAGGATTTCAAAACAAGATAAAAGGAAACCAACAATGGTTACCATAATGCCACTTGTCTGCAAAATAGCTGCCCATATATTCAGACATAGTAAAATCAAACAAAACAGAAACACAATAGTACTAATAAAAGCAAAACAATGAGTGCAATACAGAATTTCAAAGCCAGATAATAGCAAATCCAAAATGGTTGCTGTAATATATCTTGTCATTTTAAGAGCTGCCCATGCCATCAGATATAATAAAATCAAACCAGATAAAACAGAGGATAAGTGAAAGAACTCCAAACATATCAATGTTAAATAAGGAATATATTAATGCCACCTATTTTAAGTATTAAATATATAATATTTAAACCATTAAGTCAGAAAATTAGGTAAAAATTAAATTGGGAAAAAATAGCAGTGCCCATTTCTTATCATTCAATTTATAGGTTCACAACAATACTGATGAGAAGGCTCAAAATACCCAATATTCCATGCCCTCACTTCACAGTCTTCCCTACAATTATCATTCCTAGCTATATTGATATGTTTGTCACAATTGAACCTACAATGACACATCGTTATTACCTGAAGTATGTAGTTTACATTAGTGTTCACTATGTGCTGTATGTTCTATAGGTTTTGACAAATGTATAATGACATGTATCCACTCTTACAGTATCGTGCAGAGTAGTATCATTGTATTAAAAATATTTTGTACTCCATGTGTTATTTTTTACCTGCTAATCCCTAGGAATCACTGATCTTCTTAAATATTTCACCAGTTCTTCCATTTGCAGGATGTCATGTAGTCGGGATCAATACTGTGTACCCTTTCTAAATGGCTTAATAATATTCACTTAAGTTTCTTCAAATGTTTTCATGACTGGATAACTCATTTATTTTTATTTTATTTTATTTTAAAGAGGATAAAATCAAGCAAAATAAAACAGAATAAAAACAATCCAAATAAACCAGTATAATTTTACAGGACTTCAAAACCTTACACATGGTGCTGGTGTCCAGGCAGGGATCGCCTCCTGGTGAGACCTGGTTCTGTACCTCTGCAGTCCGTAAATGGCACTGACACAAGGAGAGAGGCTTGGGTCTGGCTGTTCCTACATTGGCAGTGGCCTGCATATTGCTCTGGTTTCCAGGTGGGAATCATTTATTTGTTTATAACAGATAATATCCCATTGCTTGGAAGCATATCCACTTATGAATATGCACACATTTAATGAAAAGCATCTTGTTGATTTTCAACTTTTGGCAAAATTCACTTATAATACTGCATGATATTAACCATCTATGAAATCTAAAAAAATGACCTCATATACAGTTAAAAGTAGAACAGTGGTTATTAGAGGTGGAGTGTAAGGAATGCTAGAAACTTTGCTAGAAGAGTATGAAATTGCAGTTAGATAAGAGAAATAATTTCTAGTGCTTTCCTATAAAGTAGTTAACAATATTATATTAACTTGAAAAGGAAATGTTGAATGTTTTCATCACAAAGAAATGCTAAAAGTTTGAGGTAAATGATATACTAATTTCCCTTACTTGAATATTATATAATGCACCTATACATGGAAGCATCATACTCTAAGTAAAAGTACGTATAATTATTATGTGCCAATTAAAACAAAATAAAATTTATTATAACAAAATAAAAAAAAAATTAAAACTACTCTACTAGAGTACATATATTGACAGTAAGGAATACTTGAGGAAAATAAATAAATGCACTTTTAAAACAATCAAACAGTTGATGCAATATTGAATTCATTTTAACTCATACTGAGCGAGGCATACTTTGCTCAGGGATACACTCTTGAAAATGACTGGAAGACAAAAACGATTTAATACTGTAATTAATATTGGAGTCATAATTTGTGACACACATCCTGAGAAAATAGACTTCTAATTTGTATAAATAAATGTCATTCTTAGACCTTGCCATCAGCATCTGAATGTAATTTCAATTTCTGCAACTCCAAAAGACTACATCAATGGAAAATAATTGTGCATCAGGGCCTAGTAACTTGTTTAATGTCTTCAGGTAGGAAAAGTGAAACGTAGATTGAAAGACCTTGTTGCCACAAAGCCAAGATGCCTTCAAAATCAATCAATATTAGGGTTAAAAGATCAAAGGTCTGCCCTATGAAAGAGTTCAGAATCGCCAGGCTAGGAAGAACTAAAATATCAAAAAGAATAATAATTATAATCATTTGAAATTTGTTTTATCTACAAAGAGCCTTGGGTAATGAATGGTGCTTGTAAATGGAAATGTTAATACAGAAGGTACAAAAATTAGTTGTAAGTATAAAAGAAAGATCAGCCAAGAGAACATACTTCAATTCAATGGCAATCTAATTGAAATTTTTAGTTTTGTTTTATTTTGAGGGAAAGAGTTGAATTTTGTTACAAATTTGTCACAAGAGCCTTCACCTCTCATAGTTTTAGATTTAAATTAAAGGTTGTCCCATCTCCCCATTGCCGCAACCATGCTTTGCCATTGCCCTTTATCACTAACGTGGTATAAAAATTTTTGTCTCTAAGGTAGAGATAGTGTTTTTAAGAATTTTTTAAAAAGCCACCTAATTCTGCCATACTGAGCACAGTAAAAAAAAAAAAAAAACAGGTGGAATAGTTGACACCAGTGTTAACAAAGAATGATCTAACAAAAAAGAGTACAGCAATGAATTGCCAAAAATCAGAGATGAAAGCTGACCATATTGTCCTAGTGCATGGTTTACATAGAGAAAAACTATATGAGTAACTTAGCACCTTATTATAGATTATTATTAACACATGCTAAAATAAAGTGTAAATTGAGGAAGAATATTCCCAGATAAATGGTTGATGGGAATGTGAATGGGGGGGGATGCCATATTCATAGATCTTACGTGGACTTTTAAAGTCCAGTTGATTAAGTGATGAACTTGACTCTTAAGAAATGTTTCAGCCAGTGAATGTTGGCTGGGTTTCAATCCCTTTCAAGTAAAAAATGAGATCATATGTTGTGGCCAGAATCAGCACCCTTTGCTTCTTTGAAACAGTGCTTTTTTTCCCTTGGGATCTACTAATATATCTGTATGTCACTATAGACATATTTAAAAATAAGGCAAATCTTCAACATTATTATTTTAAGGTTGTTTAAATACATCTGTAATAATAATTATATAATGGTATCAATTTTGCATGGTGAAGTTGTTAAAGATCTTGGGAACCTCTGGCACATTACATTTGTAATTGACTAGAGCTGTATAAATAAGATAATTAATCTGTTTATAATATACATTTAAATGTTTAGCAACACTTGGTGTGTTTTCTTTACCTTAGCATTATTTCTACATGAATATTTACATATTTCAATCATGAATTCAAAGATTTGTAATTTTGTGGAATATCAGAAATGTAGTAGTCAATATTTCTTCTGTTATACAAATGCTCTTTTTTTAGAAGTACTTGCAACAGCACACACATAAGGGCCATAATATTTTGTGGGTGGCCAATTCCATTAAAAATAATTACTTCCAGAGAAACATGAACAAAAATTATTTAGTAATCATGGTTGCTCATTTTGAATAATTATGATAAAATCACCATGTTCGGTATGTGAAATACATACACAAAATATTCACAAAATAAAGAGAGTACCTCATAACAGGTACTACACTATGAGAAAAAGTAGAATGACAACAAGTAATTTTTCATCATTTTAATTCCATTACCAACAAGAATTTTTATCCTAACAATAAAATTTGATATTTAACATTTAGTTTAAAGGCTTTGAAGCATAAAGATTTCAGAAGAGAGAAGGAATAAATTGTGAACTCAATAGGGCTCTATGAAAGTAAACATAAACGCACACATTTCAGATATTAGGTAAGTTAGAAGCAAAACAAATGAAAGAGGCATGACTAAAAATATAAATACATGTTTATCACAATTGAGATTATTACTAAAATAAAATTTCAAATATTAAGGTGAAAGAAGAGTCAAGGATTGTAATTGATAAATTTGAGGGACCAAATAAACATTGAAATTATTGAAATGTGAAATAAATATATCTGCACTAAAATGAATATTTTAATGTGTACAACAAAAGGGTATGTTTTTTCTAGATATACAGAAATTAAATTTTAAACGTCAATATATAACAGAACTATCAAGTACACAGTATCTTAAAACTTTTCAAGTGGTTATTGGTAGAGAAAAAGGAAATAAGCACAAGATAGTGGAAAGTATGCCAAATTTAGCCTTCTTTCAACATGTGGAAATTCAAATTCCCATTGTGAGAAAAAGACTGTTTCAACAATTGTATACACAGCTAAGTTTTTCTTTAAGTAAAGAGACAATGAAACATATTCAAAGCCAGAGAATACACTTTTTTCTTTATAAATCAAACTCACAAACAAAAAAGAACTTGATGACAAAATCCAAGTAACTCATCATACATTAAGAAAAAAGAAATTCAGAATGTAAACCTAACAAATTTAGCAGTAAGGAGTCAATTTAAAAGAATTGCTTCAGGTATGTCAGAGTTAGAGTAGCACGTTATAAAACCTGATAATAGCAAAGAGTTCTTTAAGTGAATAAAAGCTAGGGAGGTTAACGATAAATTTGGAGCAGGTGTCAATTTTCTCAAATTTCTAAGAAATGTTCCAAAATTAACCATCTAGATGTGAAATATAAATATGTATTAGTGGCTCCAAATTCTTTTTTAAGTAATTTATTTTATAAGTGCATGTGTGTAGCCCCTAATGCTCACATTCCTTGTGAGAAGTTGGTACATGCACATAACACACCTTAATTCCCTGTTCATCTCTTTTCTCTTCCCTCCCTCTGCTGTACGCACACCACTTGATCCCCGTGGATTTTGGGGATTTGTTTGTTTTGTACATGTTTGCAGTTCATGTTAAAACATACCGATTCCTTTTTTTAATTCTTAATGCTTTAAGACTATATTTTTAAAATTTAGTGATATTAACTAGATTAAAATCTAAAATATGTATCTTAAGCTCTGACATTCCCACATTTACCTTCAGTTTATTTGATTTTATTAGTTACACAAAATGAAGCAAAATGCATTAACTTGTAATTTTAAAAGTTTGTATGTGTTATAAGCCTAAGTTAGAAAATCCTTAGGTTATTTGATTTTTAAATTTCTTGGTAATTTTAATATTTGTAAATGAGGACATTTCAGTTTTAGTGAACCAGAAACTATTATATTTATAAGAGGAATTTAAATTTTACATTCTTCTTAAATACTACCAGATTTAAGACACTGAATCCCTGATGGAGTTAGACATGTTTAGTCATTGTGAATCATTTGTAATTTAGATATCTGCCTAAGGTATCACATTATAGTTGGAGAGATGGGCTCAGTTTCTCCTTATTCTTTCATACTGTATTCACATAGATCAGACCTAATTGACTCTTTAGGAACAAATGAACAGTTGTATTCTGCATCCAACAAACTTCCAGTTAAGGAAGTCCAATTAAAAGCTCATTTCTGTAATTGAGGAGAGATGTAATCAAGCTGAAAGAGAAGCAGAAGAACAAGATGCATGCAGTTTATTTAGAGTAATGGGCATGGTGATTCCACACTTCAATAATTTAAAAATAATGTCTATGGCCCCATAAAGTGCATTATATTTCTCCCCTTGTCTCCTCTATATCAGCTTGTATAATAAAGCAACTGGGCAAGTATAATGGGAAAAACTATAGTTCAAAATGTGAATGAGATTTGGAAGCATGCTGGTGTATAGCTAAGAGCAACCCATTAAGTTGTGTGTTTTCAAAATGGTTGGCAAACTGGCTAAGGGAGATAGTATATGTCACCTTCATGCTTCCCAAATTAGAGTATCAAAGCCTTAAAGCAATTGTAGGATATTCTAGAAATCCTTAGTGAGATTATATTGAAATGAAATCTCTGTCACTCTTTATTTAATTGAATTCTAAGTATTTATAAACTGTCTTTTCAACTTTTTAATGAAACTGATTTGATTTTCACAGATTTTATATGAGAATTAATTTATTTCAACAGTTATACTTCATATTAACCAAATTAATGGCAGCAATGATCCGGGAAGAGACATGCTCATTTGTGACACAGATTTTGCTATACTAAAAGTATCTGACATAGTTATGCACTAAGTTGTATTCTGCATAATATTCTACCTCATAGATGTTTCAATGAAAGGAGCTCAAATTTACGTTCTACTGAAAACCTGTTATAAATTTCCAAACTAATACAATCAACAAAGAAAATCTATGAAGGTTAATTTATTTAAGATATTATTATGCTACCTTACATAATGAGGAACAGAAAATAAAAATACAGGTATCTTTTAGGCATTGTCTAGGTTAAGAAAAAAGTCATAAAGTTTAGAATGTGTCTCAATAAAGTCCAAGTTCTGTTATTTTCAAAAACTCCTAGGATTATATTTATGTCATGCAACAAACTACTGACCAATAGAATGTGGGCAGAATTGATGTGTAGCACTTTCAGTTCAGGTTGCTGAGACTACTTGTTGACCCACTACGTTACAATTCCTTGATCTCTGAGCTTGGTGCAGACTCAGTAAGATCTCTTAGACCCATGAAATCATGGATCAGCTGAATGAAAGAAATCTCTCATTCTGAATTCCTCTTGGAAAACTGCCCACAGAATAGCCAGTTTATAGTAGGTAAGAAAAAATGAACATTGATTTGGATAAGACACTGAGATCTGGGAGACAAAAGTCAGACATAGTCACATTTCTTAAGGTCTTAGTATCTTAATAGTAGAAAACAAATACATATACATTATGTCTCTGCCAATTATTGTCTTGGAAGATTTTATGTCAGGTAACAGTTTATCACCTAGGACATGAAGACCTTCATGTTGTTCTTTTTTAAAAAAAATAAATTATCTCTTTGTCTTCCCCTCTGAACATTGTAAGGCACTTCAGTCACATCCTGTATTCCTGGTAACTAATACTGTATGGCACTTAGTATCTGATAGGAATTAATAAATATATGATGAATGGTTGCCTGAATTCCAAGCAGAATTTAAATCCATCAAACAAATAGGCATTTGATAAAATCTCTTCAAAAATGATACTGACACAGTTACACTTAGAAGATAATTCTTATAAAATTTCTAAATTCTTATGGGTTGAAGTAAGCTTCTTTAAAATTATGACATATAACAAAATAAGCTTTAGCTGCAATTCTTGTCCCCATTGCTACATTCGAATTATTCAAGTGCAATATTTGGAAATATGCCTTTCAATTCTACACACAGTGGAAGCCAATCCAAAATGATAACTGTTATTTTATAAAGGCAGAAACATGTGTGTTAATGTAGAAAAATAACGGTGTCCTGGATATTCCTAGAGGCAGAGATTAAACTAACCGATGTTGTTTTCAATGTACACATACCCATGATTTAATATATGACAGAATGATAGTTCTGTATATATAAATGTGTAATTATGTATTATTCTGAAATCATTTAATTTATTAAGACAAAATTGTAAGTGCAATCTCTTTTTTTCCAAAAGAAGAATAAAGTAAACTGTGGAATTACTTATTTTACCTTTTATAGGAAAATTTCCCCTACTCCTTTCTAGTATTTAGCACATATTACAGCAAGCACACAAGAGAAGAAATATATTCATTCTTCTAATTTTATTCATTTTTAAGAAACAAACACATAACATAAGAATGAAACAGAGTTCAATATCAAGTGTTTCATCTGTTTGTATCATAAACTTGATAGTTCTATGGGTAAGTAAAAAAGAGGAATTTATGGAACAAAATACTAGGATTTCCATGACAAAATAAAGGGGACAGAATTTAGTTCACCATGTTTACAAGCCAATTTTTATGACTTTTTGAGTACCTCAAATCAAAAATATTTATAGTATCTAAACCATATAGGGAAATACTTTAATTACATATTTTTTCTTTTAATACATGTAGGAAAATTTAAAAAATCTTACTGAAGATATTTTAGGTAACTTTCAACTTTAAATTTTTATTATTCTAGTACTCTATATGTCTGTCTTTATGTCAGTAGCATGTTCTTTTTGTTACTGTCTCTGTGATACACAGCATTTTGAATTTGGATATTGTGATGTCTCCAGCATTGCTCTTTCTTCTCAGGACAGCTTTGCCTGTTCTGGGTCTTCTGTGGTTCCACATGAATATTTGGATTTCTTTCTACCTATGAGAAAGAAGTCATTGGTATTTTGAAGAGTACCATATTCAATCTGAGATCACATTTGGTAAGATGATCATTCTAGTTGTATCAATTCTGCCAATCCAATAACATGGAAGGTCTTTCCATCTTCCAGTGACTTGTTCAATTTTTCTCTTCAGTGTGCTACATTTTAATGTAGGGATCTTCCATCTTCTGTGTTAGGCTGACTCTTAGGTATTTTTTTCAATGGTATCACAAATAAAATTGTTTTCCAACGCTATTGATGTTAATTAATATTATACCCTGCATGGCTCAATTTTTATCATACCTAAAAATTCCGCACTATTATTATATTAGGTATTATCATACCTAAAAATTTCCCACTATTATTATATTTGAGCAAGTCCATACCTTTATGGCAAGCAATGTGTTTTTTTTAACAAATTACAAGCATCAACTTTCAGTGAATATGTATCTGAAATTGTTAAATCTTCTTGGTGAATTATTTCTTTCACCTATATGTAGAGTCTTTCTTTGTTTCCTCCAAGTAAGTTGAATTGGCAATGAGCTTTGTCAGAAATAAATATAGCTACTCTGCTAACTTTTGGATTCAATTTGTATGGAATATTATGTTCTAGCCTTTTATTTTCAGTCTGTGCATATTTTTGCTGGTGAAGAGTGTTTCTTTCAGGCAACATGGTTGGGTCTTTTTAAGTAAAATAAAGTAATATTCAACCATAAGTTGGTGCATTTAGTTAGAAAATTAAGACCATTTACACTGAGATTTTTATAGAAACATATGTACTGATTCCTGTTACTTTGTTGATTTTCCAATGTTTGATTAATTCTCAATTCTTATTTGATTATCTACCCTTCTAATGAGAGTTATTATTTCCTGCAGAATCTTGATTATGTTTATCTTCCTTTTCTGTGCTTAGGTTTCTTTAAGTAACTGCCATACTTGCCTACTGGTCATGGAAGTTCTTGGAAGGTCTTTACTACCCCTACAATTTTGAATGATAACTTTACAGGATACAGAAATCTAAGCTGGCAGTATTATCTTTCAGTGCTTAAAATATACTAATCCATGCCCCTTTGGCCCTTTGAATTCCTGGTTGGAATTCTGATATTACTTTGATGAGGCTGCCTTTATTGGAAATGAGTTGGCATTTTTATGCAGTAGCCTTTAATATTCTTGCTTTGTTCTGTAGCCTCGACAGTATCACATGACTAATGGAGGTTCTGTTATGGTCATGTCTGTTTGGGCTTCTAAATGCACCTGGTATCTAGATGACCATAGTAGTCTCAAGATTTAGGAAAGCTTTTATTACTGTTTCAGTGAATACACATTCTATGCCTTCTGTATGTACCTCAGTGCCCTTGTTTATTCCAAAATGTCCTATGTGTTATCTTTCAATCATGACCCATATATCTTGTATATTTGGTAATTTATTTGTTTCTCTTTATTGCTGTCAAAAGGAGATAATTTAATATTGTTTTAATCCCTAAAATTCTGTCTTCTGCATAATCTATTACTGAAGCTGTTCACTGAGCTTTATTTACTAATTTACTGAGTTTTCATTTTGAAGATTTCTTTCTTTCTTTGTCTCTTTCTTTCTTTCTTCTTTCTTTTTATTTATCTCTTTCTTTATTCTTTCTTTATTTTTTTCTTTCTTTCCTTCTTTCTTTCTTTTGGTTTTTGGTTTGCTTGTTTTTTAGAATGTTTTTATTGAGCTGCTCTTTCACAGCATGCATTTTCTCTCCTATTTTATTCAGGTGTTCTTTCCATTGGCTTTGAGTTTGTTGATCATTTTTATAATCATTATTTTAAATTGTTTATATGGCATTTCATCCACTTTGATATTATTCAACCAGTTATCATGGAAGTATTAATTTTTGGAAGAACTATGTTGTTTTATCATATTTCTTATGTTTCTATGTTGAGATTTGTGAAAGTCTTGTAATAGAAATCTCTTACCATTTTATGTGTGGACCTTCGTAGGAGGCAGGATTTTGTTGATGTACCCTGCGATAATGTCCTATTTTATAGTGTTTAGTTCCAGGTATATTTTGGCAGCATCTGGAGTATTCAGGGCAGGTGCTTACTTGTACCACACCCTGCTTGTGTACCTCCTTGAGCAGTGTGGCAAATGATTGACAACTTTTCACTGACATAGTTGGCAGCTTTTGGACCTCATAGCGTAGATGTCCGCCCTCTCCAAGGTCAGCAGTCTGTAAGCCCAGCTATGGTTGGGCTAAAGAAATGCTTCTTCACAAACTGATCATTGGCAATTGATGGTGAGAGTATCCTCAGTCTAGAGGATTGCAGACATGGCATCCAGCAGTAAGAAAATGACAGAGCCTTAGGAGCAGGTACCTGAGGAGCCAAGGTAGTGGAAGGAGAAATTAACATACTAAATTCTGGGAAAGAAATGTGGCCCTGAGAAGAATGAACTGCCAGCCTCCTCAAAAGCACACTGTTCTTACTCCTACTCACTTAATGTAAGACCACCACCTTCTGAACTCTACACTCTTCTCCATCATTGTTTATGCTACCCACCACTCAAACTGATCAAAATATTTCCATGAGCTGTCTCATGTGGCCTTCTTAGAGTTACTTAACTGTGATGTCCCAACATTTCTAATCCCTAGGGGAAGTTACTTACTGATAATACCTGTCTCAAGATGACTTCTGCTTGTAGCTCTCTGAACATTTGCTGAGTGATGCCACATTTTATTTTTCTCCGATGCCAATTTGCTGTGCAGGTGGAATCACTCTCACAACTAATTCCTGAAATGGATTAAAACCTTGCATGGATCATGGCTTCTTCTCACATAGAAGTCTGCTAGTTAGTTCTGAATATTGGGGGTTGCTACCAGTATATGCTTATCTTCTGCTTGTGGTATCAGGTTTCTTCCCAAAGTGAGGAGCCAATAGGGAATGAAGTTACAAATTGTTAGGAAATCTCTATCTTGCCTTTCTGAATCTCTGTGATGTTTAGGTTTCTACATATTGTATTCATTCTCAGAGCTCTTCCTTACTTTCTCTGAGCAGGATATATATTATCTTTTGCTGATCTGTTTTCAATTCCAGAGTTGCACAAAGACTACTATTATTCTGGAATTGACTCTCAACTTCCAACTTCAAAACTTTATTGGATTTTATACTACATGGGTTTCTTTAAGGATAGTTTCCTTATATTTGCAGTGCTCCTATAGCATTCTACCTTTTTGTAAATTAGATTTATAATTTTTAAAAATATGTTAAATATTATATGCATCTATATGCTCATTTGTACAGTATGTATTGGGTATGGGAAATTTAAAAAAAATCATTAACTGTATTATAAATACCTGTAAAAAGTATGTGATAGTCTCCATATGTCTAAATTTATCAAATGTAAACTTGGAAAATTATTTACTAAAAAGTTGAGAGATCTAGAAAAATATATGTAAAGCAATTAAGAGAATACTGGCATATATATAAGTGTCCAATAAGTGTCAGTAATTTTAATTTGGTTTAGGTTGCAATTTTAATATGAAGAAAAACGCTATATATAATCAGCTAAAGTAAATTCACATGACAGATACTTAAAAATTCAAATTATGTTTTTCCTCATTCCTTCAATCTGCAGTGCAAATAATATTAGCTTCAAACTAATAATCAAGGACTGAGTGCCCTGTCTCCATTTAATATATATATATATATATATATATATATATATATATATATATATATCATAGAAAAACTACAGTTTTATTCAGTGAATCTATTTCCGAATTTGATTAAAATGTTAGATGATACAAAAGAAGGACTATTGAAATGGTGTTCTGAATTGTACAAAAATGTTACTGTTATGGTTCATAGAAAGTTTTAGATTATATCCTTACTAAAGTAATATAAGAGAGAGGTGACTATATGAAGCCAGGGAATTCTTTTTTCCACATTTGTACTTTTCCAATAAATAAGCCTATATTGATATAGGGGTGTAGCTTAGCTTTGGCCTTCTGTATTAAAGTGCTATCAAGATGGATGTGAAACTCAATTTAGAATTTGTTTTTCCTCATCCATTACATATTTACCAATATGGCACTCCAGAAGACAGTTGAGACTATTAATTTCTGGTGATGAATTGAAAACTTCAAACAATTCCACTTGTATAAAATCTATCTCATCAATTTTGAGGAATAACTTTCTACAGCCAATGTAAAACGCCATTGTTTTTTGTTTAATTGTATTCTTTAAGGTTGTGTCTTGTGAAAAGAGACTGAGATAAGATAAATATGAAATATGTAAGACACAGTTTTATAAAATACCAGAACTGAATCCAAAGACAAAGAGACAAGCAAGCAGTAAGAATATATAATTCTGATTTCAAAAGGAATATCAGGAAATAGACTGGTAAAGGAAATTAATAGTAGGTTTTTATTTTTCTCTATGAATTTCTAAAATTAGAAGGAAGAGGAAAAAGAAATTATCTTGGACTCTTAAAAATAATTATGTAAATCTGTAAGTGAAAGAAAGTAACTATTGCTGATTTTTTCCCACAGTGTGAGGCAGTCCATATAGGGAAAATAATTAAATAATATGTGTACTACTTCATGTTAAATTTTAAGGTGGGACAAGTTGCACATTGACCATGCTAAAGCAAGGCTGATAGTGTGAACAACTGGAAACAATTCAGATAGAATGAATGGAATGCTTTAGACGTGGTAGTTTGTACCTTTCAAAACTAATAATGAACTGATAAGAGACATAGGGGAATGAAGCTACCAACCTAAAATCAGGTATGAGTTTGTGTTCTCCAAAATCAAAGAATGAATTTTATGAACGACGGAGGATAAGAGCAGAATATATGTATTGAAAAAAAAAAACAAAGTTTCTGTCTGGGAGAGAGACAAAAGGGGTCTCGATTGGGTTACCAAAGACTGTCTTTTCTAGGGACTTTTATAAAGTAAAACCATGAAGTGAGATGGATCTAAGGTGGGGAATACATGGGAACTCACAAGGTGGGCATAAGGTGGGTGAGAACTGTGGTCAACCAATAAGATTAATTGTTCAGGTGAAAATGATTAAATCAGGAACAAAGAGTGAAGCGAGTCATGTAGCAAGTGGGTATGCTTAAAGAACAGTGACTCTTCCTGTAGGTGGCTGGGATGGTGACTCCTGACTTTCTTTCTCAGTGTGAAAGAGAACTAATTAGGCTATGATTCCTTAGAAGTGGCTGTATTTGCTTTACTTTTTGTCTTGACATCTGGCCCACAGCATGAGGTGTCTGTCTCTTCCTAGCCTGAGAGGTATCTGGTCTTCTGCACTGGCTCCTTTGAGGGCCCAGCCCTGTTTGACTGCCTATAACATTTCTAACTAACTCAGCTGCCTGTAACATAAGGACAAATTTGCCAGTAGATAATTGTACTAGAGTGCCATTTTATGCATATTAAATTTCCATAAATATAGTCTATTATGCTTAATAAAATATATACTGCTATCATATAAGACATTATTAGCAAAAATAAATAGCACTCAAACCATACAATAATAAAATTACATAATGCTGTAGGATGGTAGTTACCTCATAAGGAAAGAAAGAGAAATGTTATCACAAAAGAATTTACATGGAGTTTTCATTACAATTTGTAACATTTCATTGTCTCAACTTGTTGAAAACTATATGGATATTTGCGATTTTAATACTTAAAAATAGTCCATATGTCTGAAAATTGATACATTTAAAAAGAAAACCCCAATTCTCTATAGAATAGTAATGCATTAATTGTACTTGGGAAGAAAAAAGGGGCTGTTAACAAATACATTCAGATTGTTTTAACTATCATTGCATAACAAACTACTCCAAAACTTAGCAGTTTAAACAAATATTTTCTTTGCTCCCATACCTTCATGCTCTTCTAAGTGGTTTTATACTTTATGTTGCATATTTGAGCTTTCTTATAGCATGATTCCTATATGGTAGTTAAATGTCTTAAATGGTGGTGGTTTTTAGATAAGGCAATCTAAGTGGAACAGTTTGGAACTACAGATTTTTTAATGTCCACTATCATAAACTGTAATTGTCCCTTCTGCTGCATGTTATTGGAGTGTCCTGATTCAAGAGGAAGAGAAATAGACTTCCATTTTGGATGATGGCATGACATTTTTATACTGCAAATGATCAGGCGAAATGGGAGTTATCATTGCTATTAATTTTCTCAACACAGTGGGATGTGGAATTATGGGAGATATCTTATTGCATTTTTTAAATTTTACTTCTAAGTCATCATCAATTTGAAGTAACGATAACAATTACCATACATACAAAGTTTAAAAGGAAATTTATGTAACAACAAAAAAGTCTTACCCAGGCAATAATATTAACAGTAGGTTAGCACAGGTTACAAAATATTTCTTATTTGGGTATGGCTATCAAATGTTTGTAAACATAATCTTATATATTTCTCTCTAAGCACAAAGTAAAATTTTAAAATCAAAATACACAAATATTTAAACAAACTTTTCTCTTCACTGCTTTTCCTTCTCAACTATTGTGTGGCCTTCTCCTTGATTTCAAAGATAATTTTCTAAAATTATTGAGCAATCCATTCTCTGATTTCTTATTCAAGCCTTACCTCACCTCAAATTACCTTTTGGTATCCTCACTATATAAAACTGCTCTATTTAGAGATCATTTAAAAGTAAACATCATTAAATATTTAAGGAAAACCAACACAGTTAAATGAAATGATAGGGACTAAACTAACAGAAAAATATATATATATACAAGGAAAAGTAGTTAATTCAACTACAATTGCAGGAACTTAGTACTAATATAATATGTGCATGGGAAAAATAGAAATTTCCTATAAAATATTGCATTAATTATATGCAAAAGAAAGTGATGGTGCTTAAGATAAACATTGAGGTCCCCTGCAGTGAATCCCCATTTTTCTTTAAGGTGTTACAGTGGACATGGAAAGAAGAACAAGACACAAATGATGCTGCAAACCAGAACTGTGATCACCAGCTGTTCACTAGGAACAAAAGGCCAGGAGGCAGCCAGAACCTGGGAATTTGCTGACTGAGGAAAATGCTAAGAGGATTATCTGATGGCTCAGAAGGTGGTGCTAGTCTTATGCTAAGAGGGTACTTATGTTGATGAGGACAGTGCGGGAGAGATGGCAGGTTACCAGGAAGCTTCTGCATTCCAGTTTGGGTCAAAGTTCAGGATAAGGACAGTCTGGGACATCCCCTAGACTCAATTTATAATCTGTTTTCCCTGACAGATACATACATGTGTTGTGTATATATGTACATGAATCATCATATATGCTTATATTCACATACATGTATAATATTTCTTTAGTAAATTCTAAATTCATGTATTTTTTCTAATTTAATGCATGGTCACACTTTTTCTTATTGATTGAAAATGTATGCATTAATGCAATTGCCAAATATATGCAAACAATTACCTATGGTTATTGATTTTAAACATTATTTTGTGCTATTTACAGACATCTTAAAATTAGGAGTGATTGAATCCATTTATTTGAAATGTGTCACATATGTATGTATGCATGTGTGTATGTATGTAAATGTCTCAAATATGTGTTTGTGTATTAAATAGCTTCTGGATTTCAGAATCGAGTATGTTGACTTTTGAGTTATTTGTATTACTCATTTCATATAGCATTCACTTATTATTTTCAATAAAGCTTTGTTTGAAACGTATTCTATTATTTTGAATTTAATCTTGCATGAAATATTTAGATAATATTTAAGGAAGAATAGCAAAATTTTTCTATAACTGGCTAAACACGATTTGCAAACAAATCATAACAATTAAAATTTTAAATATACTAAAACTGTGGGATCCAGGTTTAGATTACTGTTTTTATAGTATGATTATATTATGTATTTATCTTTGAATAATGAATTCTTGTCATTTATTTCTTAGTCTTTTTATATAGTACAGGTTAGCCCATTCAAGGCATGTTATACAAATGACAGCAAGCTTTACCTGTCAGCGATGTGGTGGGTGCCTCCCCGACATAAGCAAAAAGGTCTGCATTAAACTTGTACACCACCCACCCCCCATATTACCAGGCAGGCCTGCTGGACATGTAGTACCACCAAAAGACTGCAATTCTCCACCATCTCCAGGCAGGCTCTACATTTTGCTTCCACTTGGCTTGACATCAGCTGAGGCAAGGACTAACCAAGTGGCCAGAGCCTGAATGAGCAAAATACCCCAGGCAAAAGGGAGATTGGAGACCCATCAACTTCTGACATCAAGTCTAAATCTCCACTAGAAGCCCCCACAGCATGGGCTACATCCAGCAGAAACTGATTGCATTTTCTATCTACCAGTGGGAGCAAGAACACTGTCTTGGACAGCAACCACAGTCAGGGGTGAACAGGCAGGGTGGTCTCTAGCGCAGGAAGGGCACCTCAAAATCATTAGGTTCTGCAGCTAGCCAGAAAATATCATAACTGGCTGAATCTTAAAAATAAAGATCTTGTAAAGAAAGCATTCATTCAAAAGGAAAGAAATTTTTTTATTTTACTCAATCTTTTTTCTCAATTTTCTAACCTTTATTATTTGTATCTTCCCTTCATTGGGCTTTCAGGAGCTTTGGGGTTTTTCCTTGCTTTTTTAAAAATTTTCATACATAATTTTTGTTTTCAATTTTTTTATCTTACTTATTTTTTCCTGTATTTTGCATTCCACCGTTTTTCTTCTTTTTTTGTACTTTTCTGCAATTCTTATCAGTTCATAACTGGTGCTGTAATTAATGCTGATTTTATTATTATAGCCAAAGTGATATAACTGTTGCTATTAATTGATTTTCCTAGAATTACTTTATATAGCTTGCTATGGGATGATTAACAATACTGTGGCTCATTGATACAGAATTGAGTACTGGGTCAAGCACATTGCAATGTTCCATCCCAAGTAAATGGAGATGGTTGGATATGGAACAGAGGCAAAGGCCAACAAACAGCCGATCCCAGTGGATACCACTGAAAACTAGATATAGAATAAAAATTTCTCCATTATAGAAACAAGGCCCTCCAGTACAATCATGTATAATTCTCAACACACACACACACATGCACACACACACAAAAATAAAAAGAAATATGAAAATATTCCACAAAATGCCTCCAAAAACTCAAAATACTTTCAGATGTCATCATTGGGAGGAACTAAAAACCTATGTACTAAATTATTTGATATGGTGTCAAACATAACAGTATGACATTTGGCAAGTTTATAGAAGATATATATAAACAGATATTGGGCCAAATAAACAAAATGATCAGTGAGACTACATTAAACACTAATAAAAAGCTAGCAGAGCTCAACAAATTGATTCAAAACATGAAAGACAGGAATTAAAGTCCACAAAAAGGTTCAAAATAGAAATTTAGGAGATTCAAAGTTCTATTGAGAATATGGGCAACAAATGTAACCAATGTGAGGACAGAAAGTCAGAACTAGAAAACAGCTATTTCGGTGACCATTTAATGAATAACACCTTAAAAACTATTAGAGAACACAAAAAACAGATTCAACAACTCTTATATTGATAGAAGATTATACTAACATTAATTGTAATTAGTGAAAACTCAGGAGAGCACAAATAGTAAGAAAATCTGCTTACTGAAATGATAGCAGAAAAGTTTTCAATTAAGGAAAAAAATTAGAATACAAAATAATGAGGCATATAAAACTCCAAATAGCCACTATCAAAAAAGAGTCGCTCTGTGACACATCACAGTCGGTATCCCAGAAGTCCAATATAAGAACAGAATTTTAAAAACAGAGTAAACAATGAATGATTTATAATGGTAAACCCATAGAATTACAGCAGAATTAACCCAATACTTAATGGCCAAGAGAGACTGGAAGGAAGTATTTCAAACCCTAAAAGAAAATGATTTACAACCCAGAATACATATGCTACAGAATTATTTTTTTTCATTCTGGGGATTGAATTTATGATGTTGTGCTTGCCAGGCAGGAACTTATGCCACTGAGATAAATCCCCAGCCCCTAGAATAATATTGTTTTAAAAAAATTTGATGCAGAAATAAGGTATTTTCAAAACAAAGAAAGTAATTCATGAACACCAAATCAGCACTTTGAACATTTCTCAAGCATATCCTAGAAAGAGAGAATGAAAGTAACAGTAAAAAATGTCTAAAAGAATGAATACATCAAGTAGGATATGGCAGTTAATTAGAAAGAAAATCGTGAATGTGAAAATAGCAATAGGAAGTCATCACTAGGAAAACAAAGCAATGACAAAAATAATTCAATACCTATCAGTAATAACTCTCAATGTAATTGATCTCAATTCCCAACCAAGACACAGACTAGCGGAATAGGTCAAAAAACAAAACCCAGTTGTATGCTGCAAAGAAACATTTAATAGCAAAACAACCTTATAGAACGCACTGAAAACTAAAGAAAATAAAACAATATCCAATACAAGTAGAAACCAATAAAAACAAGTGTAGCTATCCTACATTAAGACAAAGTGGACTACAAGTGAAAATTAATCAAAAGACCAAAGAAGGTCACCACATATTAGTTAAGGGAACAATTCAATAGTAAGAGATAACAATTTTTAACATATATGCACCAAAATGAGGCACAACTGAATTTGTAAAACAATTTCTTCTGGCAAACAGGATCAAATAAGCACACAATTATAATAGCGAACCTCAATACCTCACTATTACAAATAGGGCAACTAGACAAAAATTTAACAGATAAATATCAAAGTTGAATGAATATTTTGAATGAAATAGACTTAATAGATATCTAGAGTGGTCCACTAAACCACAGACAACCCATTCTTCTCAGCAGCACATGAAACTTTCCCCAAAATAGATCACATACTACCAAATGAAGCAAGCTTACCTAACTATAAAAACTGAAATTATACAATTATCAGATCTTAAAACAATGAGACTAGAAATCAATGACAAATGAAAACACATAAATGATGCTAATTCATGGAAAGTAAGCAATATACTGAAACAAACATTGAACTATGGAAGAAATCAAGAAAGAAGTAAAATAGATTCTAGAACTAAATAATGATGCCAGTGAAACATAACAGAAATTATGGAACACAGTGAAAGCAAAAACAGAGCAAACAAGTAAATAAAGCAAAAAAGTCAAATTATCATTTTTTGCTAAGATCAAGATCTTCTACATAAAAGAGACAAAAATATCCACCAAAAGGCTTATAATTAACAGCTAAGTTCAGTAATGTATCAGGATACAAATTTAACCCACAACAATCAAGTGTTTGTTTACACTAATAATGAGCCCTCTGAAAAAGAAATTAAGAAAAAAATGCCATAATAGCATCAAAAATTAATACTTAAGAATTAATCTATTTAATGAAGTAAATAACCTCTATGATGAAAGCTAAAGTATTCCGAAAAAGGAAATTGAAAATAACATTAGAAAATCAAAAGATATTTCCTGTTTCTATATAGGCAGAACTAATAAAATCAAAATGGACATGCTTCCAAAATTGAAATACAGATTTAATGCAATTACAATCAGAATATCAACTACGTTCTTCACAGAAATGGAAGATACAATCCTAAAATTTACATGAAACCAGAAAATACCTAGAATAGCAAAAGCCATCCTGAGGAACAAGAGCATCCTGAGAACCAAGAGCAAAGTACGAGGCATCAGAATTCCAGATTTGAAGTTTTATTACAAAGCTACAGTGATAAGGGCATGGTACTGACACAAAAACAGACATGAGAACTAATGGAACTGAATGGAGGATGGAGAAACAATGCCAGATATATTTAAATATTTGATTGTGAAAAAATGGCCAAAAGCATACACTGGAGAAAAGAGAGCCTTTTCTGTAAATGTTTTTTGGAAAACTGGCTATGCAAATTCAGAAGATTGAATCTAGATCAATATCTGACACCAGGTACTAAACTAAAATCAAAATGCATCAAACAATGATAAAACAGAAACAGTTGACCAGGTTGATCTTAAAATAGGTAAAACTCTTGAAATCATAGACAAAGGCAAGGACTTTCTGAACAGCATGCAGGTTGCTCAACAAATCAGATCAACAAATAAGATAATGTCAAATTTATTAGCTTCTACAACAAACAGAGTGAAAAGATTGCCGTACAAAATGGGAAAACATTTTGCCAGATGCTGCTCATATAGACGACAAATATCTAGAATACGTAAAGAACACAAAAAAATTAGACCTCTCAAACTGTAAGACCCAATCAAAAATGGGTAAGTAAAATGAACAGACTTCTCAAATGATGTGCAAATGGCCAATGAATACATGAAGTAATGCTCAACACCACTGCTCATTAGTCAAATGCAAATTAAAATAACATGAAATTTCTACTCATGCCAGATACACTGGCCATCATCAATAAATGAAATAATAGCAAGTGCTGTAGAAGCTGCAGGGGGAAATGAACCCTTCTACATCTTCGGCGAAAATGTAAACTGGTAAAACAACTATGAAAATCAGTATGGATAATCCTAAAAATGTAAAACTAGAAATTTCTATTTGATTCAGCTTTGTCCCTTCTAGCTATCTTCATGACAGCTATGATGACATTATGCTATAGTTGTTTATTGCACAGCCTTGTTTATAGCAGCACAATTGATAATAGCTAAATCTTGGAAGCAGCCTATATGACCATCAACAGATGAATAAGCAAAGAAAATAATGTGGTTTATACATACAACAGAGCACAATTCTATCATAAAGAAATATAAACTTGAGTCATCTGTAGGACATTGGATGCCCCTTGAGACCATAATTTTAAGTCAAATAAAAGAGACACAAAGTTTAAGTATCACATGATTTCTCTTCTGTGAGGAATACAAATTATAAATGAAGAGAAAAATAAAATAAAAGATTGATAAAATAATGTGGCAGATAGATCTTTCTGGTTTGGAAGGGGGATCAAGAAGGGATAGAGGGAGGGTAACAATATGGAGGGGAAAAGGATGAAAAAAGGAATTAAGATGTGTTACATACTTGTGTCCACTTCGAAAAAAAGTCTAAACATTACATACTGCAAATATGTATTAATGTTTTTTAATTGTCTGGAATGTGAGTTTAGACCACCAGATATCAGTCAGAGTTTAAATGACCAACCATTTCATCAGCCAAATTTTAGCATCAAGACCAGTTCTCATCGATGAACTTCACAATAATGAAAAGAGACAGAGACAAATTGTTGCCATGTTGAGCCACTAATTTTAAAATGATTTGTTTTGCAGCAATAGGTAATTGATAAGAGGGGTAAATAATTATAATTGGAGTGTTACTGTAACAAAATACTTGAAATATCTAATTGGCTTGATGCTACATAAGTGGCAAGTGGACGCTCAAATCGCATATTTCTGAATTAGAAACTGAAGCAAAATGCTGAAAGTACCAATTTGAAACTTTTAGCACCTATGGTAGGTAATGGAAGATAAATGAGATAAAAAGAAGAAGCTGTATAGTATATCTCTACTGGCTCCAGCTGATAAAGGATTTTTTTTTTTTTTTGTACGGGGATCGAACTCACTAACTCGCACTTGCCGGGCAGGCACTTGTGCTGTTGAGCTACATCCCTGGTCTGATAAAGCATTTTTAAAGTACAAATATTATCTATATTAAAGTAATGCTTAGTTTAATCTTTCTTTTTCCCTTCATGTGTATAATACACACTAATCTGTAGCTATAGCCTAAAAATACCCATGTTTTACTTAATTCATAAAATAACAACTTTAGGGTGCTTCAAACTTAAGTATAAAAACCTACTAAAATTTAAGTGTATAATTGCTGATTTTTTCCCTAACATCTTATTTTTTCCACAGATGTACTGGAAGTGCTGTAGCTCACAGTAATTGATTTATAAATATTGAACCACGCAAGAGAACTTTTAGAAGAAATAAAAATTCAGTACTTGGATATAATATTTTAATATACTTTGTTATACAACTATAGGAAAATTTTGTGTTATTCAAGAGAGCTGCTTAAAATATCTCTTCTATGAAGCAATTGTAATATAACTCAAAGAGGGAATCTTGGAAAAAAAGCCAAGTGTTGACATAATCAATTGATCACGTTGATCTCTCTTAGTAGTTTAATGGCTAAAACTAAACATATTAAAAAGTGTGTATGTGTCACATATAACATATGTGACATATAACATATGTGACATATAACATATTCAGCTTGGTATGAAACAGAGTGAGGAGGAATGCCCTCAAATATTTCTCATCTTTCCCAGATTGTCTACAGCTGCATCTGTTCAATGCACCTTGAAATGTAGACAAGGTAAAAGTGGATAGATATTTTGGTTTTCTATTATACATGATTGTGTCATGCAAAGACAAAGCCAATCTTCTATCCTTATCCACCTAGATTATATTAAGGCATAATTAATGATGCTATTATATTTACTGATATTGATGCTAGTACAAAATAGCAACAATATTAGATATATTATTTTCAATATTAATAAAATCCTCTGTAACGATTAAGAAGAGTAGAGTTATTAAACCATAGTGACATTTAGAAATGTTTTACTATTCATTGGAAAATGATGGGAAATGTTTGCCATCCATAACAAAAAATAGGTAAATAAAAGGTAGGCAAAACTGGAAATAATTTGTCAAGAGAATCATATAGATATTTGTTTTTTATTTGGGGTAAGAAAAAAAGTAATAGTTAACTGACTAGCAAAATAATAAGAAATTCTGGAGAACAGGTCATGGTGGGCACAGACTTGTAACCCCAATACTCTGGGAGCTTGAGGCAGAGGATTGTAAGTTCAAGCCCCACCCAATTCAGAATATAGGGGGAAAGATAATTCACTTCCAGGGGTTGAAGGTATTGATTATTTCTAAATGGACTAATGAAACTTATCCTGTATTAATTAGTACCTGAAAAACCTGGTACACACAATATAAAATCTCATACTCTGTGGTAAAATTTTCTGGGAACATGCTTTGCAAGCAGCACTTTAACGATTTTGCTGACTATTGAAAACTTCACCATGCCTTAGTTAAAATTATTTCACTATCCACTCCCACCCACAAAAGACTTCTAACTTTGCAAGAATAACTAAGGAGATTTGGAAATAGAAGTGTATGTTTAAGTGATGATTTTTTTCATAGTTTCCAATAAATTCATGAATAAAGTTATTTTATATTCTAGGATGGTGACCTTTCTTAGAATGCTAATGTGAAAATAAAAGACCTGATCCATATTAGTTGAGTTCCTTTTGGCAGGAGAATAGGCAGGGATGTCCCAGAAAATTTATAACTGAAGAGAAACCTAATACTTCATTGCAAAGGTTAATAATACTATGGTGTGAGATTTGTAAAAAGTAGAGAGAGAAAACAAGAAAAAGCACACAATGGGTAATATTAGTGAGGTAGCCACAGAATTTTAACGTGTAGCTGATGGCTTGATTTCCTAAAAAGGATGTTCCTCCATGGTTTATAACTACTAGGGTAGAAAGGAAAAATAATTTATAGACCACTTTTGTCTCCCATGGTTATATAGCAACCTCATAGGCCATCAACTTTACTATATCACTTATTTTCACCATAGGTTTCTTAAGTCAGGGAAGCCAGATACTAAGATACTAGTGGGATCCCTCATGGCAAGGTGATGGTAGAACTTAGTATATCTTCCTGCAATGTAGATGGTAAATGCTCCTTTGTGGCTTACAAGTATGGTTTGTGGCACTAATTCTTTCTCGAGGGTTATCAGAAAAACAAGTAGAAAACCCATGCCCAGTGAATTTAGTGGTGTGTACAAATCTGCCTCATACAGTGATCAAAAGTTAAAGATGTCAGCTGGGCATGATGGCACATGCCTATAATCCCAGCACCTGGGGCCTAAGAAGGATTGCCATGAGTTTGATGCCAACCTGGGCTCTAAAGTGAGTTCATGACCAGCCTGAACTACACAGGAAGACCTTGTCTCAAAAAAAAACAGAATTTAACGAACTGTAGATGTCTTATTATGGTCTTCGGGTAGAGAGGATGATGAAAACATTCTTGAAGCACTATTCCCTATGCTAACTGGAAGGTTAATTTATTTATTAATTGAATGAGTTTCTTTGGTTTTTGGGTTTTTTGTTTTGTACTTAGGTTGAATCTTTTGGAAAAGCTGTATGATGAAGCATGACACTTTCTCTGAAGAAATACGAACAAAGAAATAAAAAGGATCATCTTAAGGAATATTTCTTACCACTGAATTTGGAGCCCAGTCTCTACCAATTTTTTGATGCCTGAATGTGGTAAACTGAGGTAGAACAAGTAGTATCTCATATCTCTTTGATATTCATCATCAACTGATAGATATTCTAGTACTGTGTGTGCTAGTGTAGACTCTAATAAAGGCAAATCTGAGGTCCTCATGACTTGCACTGTGGAAAGACTCAATTCTATGGCTTCCAGAGTTAATGGCCCACTGTACCCTTAACCAAAATTCTTCAGCTATTGTGCCTGGGACCCCTATACTTGTTTTTCAATCATAAATGTGACTATATAGATACCATAAGATACTGACATCATTAGCAGCCAGTGAAAGATTGAAGGACTTTGCCTAGATTCATATTTTGATGTAATCTGATAAGGTAATATTTTCTATAGGTTAAATTGCTCCTAAATCATCAAGCCAGAATAAATGTACTGACATGAAGATACTTGGAAATATGAAGAAAACCTCAATAAGTAAGAGGGAAAGGATGGTATTATTGGAAGCTGATGAATAGTAATTTTTTATTGTCGCTGAGATGAGGTTGGGAAATGAGGAGAAAAAAAGAGAATCTCAAACAACTGAGCTGGGGATTTAGCTCAGTGGCATAAGCACCTGCCTGGCAAGTGCGAGACCATGAGTTCAATCCCTGGTACAGCAAAAAAAAAAAAAACCTGACTTTTAAGCCATTAAAACTAGAGTTATATTGAGTCAAGAAACTCTGTTACACTTAAAATTTGTACAGAAAAATACCAGACATGATACAGCTATCTTAACAACGTAATAATTATAAAAGCAAAACCCAAATATGCTTTGCTCATTGAATAAACTCATTGACTTTATTTAAGTTTAAATAAAAATAAAATCTATTTTGGATTAAGACATTATCATACTACTATTGCTTTATTAACAACCTATAAACAATATTTCTTCATGAGCACTTAGGAGCCAATTAAGATATATGTGTATGTATAACACATGCTTTTAAGAAGTGTATTCTTTAAATTATAGGTATATTGTACAGTAATTGCTTAAAAGTAACTCGCCATTTTATAATAATTTTTATCTTTACTGATTGTTGAATATTTTATATTGCTCACACATACAATAAATTAAGTTTTGTGATTTTGCAAAGAGTAGTAAACATGAATATTCTTATATTTAATTCACAATTATGTCCAGAATAAAATATGCATTAATAAATGCATTTAACTCAGAGGGTTTAAAATATTATTGTATGTGTGTGTTTGACTTTTCTGCACTAAAATATAAAACATTTAATGGAAAACATAATGAATGCTTACTTTCATAACAACCAAATCAATTCAGAAAAAACTTTTTTGACCACTATTTGAAATATTTTAAATCTTATATACATATTATCTAAAATCACATTTATTTATCCTCACTGTTAAGAGGAGAAAACATGAGAGAAACAGTGTCTTTTTTCCTCCTCTATGCTATTATATTTATTGTGGCACTTGAAAAAATATTCTATGCATTCATCTATTTGATACTTATCTAAGCTATCAAATCAAAGTCTCATTATACAGATTCACCAGGATTAATACTAATGAAGTGGCTCAAGTGGCCATTAGGAGTCACAAAATGTTCCAAATCTCCCGATATGATTCTGACACCTAGAGAGCCACAGTTCAATATTGCATAAATGTAGCTTAGAAGCATTTTAGTAACTCTTCCAGACCACTGACTTTCTATAAAGAGGCTCAGGTCAACAGTTACTAGTTTATAGACAGGTCTGTAGAAATTTTGGATGGCCTAACATAATCAGTATCTCCAGAAAATTTAGCCCATGTGAGATTGGTACAAGGGAAAACCAGGAAAATAAATTGATAAACTATTTTTATCCCTGGAAAATTCCAGTTGTATGAAACCAAAGAAGCTTGACTGAAACCACTCAGAGATGTCACTAAAGAATAGCAACAAACATAACCTAACATTTGACAAATATGCATTCAAACTCTGTGGAAAACTCTTCTCCAAATCCTTATAGAACCTGTTTTTATTTCTTCCTGTTTCTGGTAAAATTTGCTGCTAATAAATGAAATAAGGATATGCAATTTATAAGAAAAATAGAAAAGTTTTCATCCAAGAGGTAGAACTAGTTTTCAAGCATCAAAATGACTAACTTGTCTATTTCAATATGGGCCAAAAATATTGAGCTATCAGGAAACTATGTTTCAATTTGAACGTGCATCAATTTACATCACTTCTATGAAGAAAATAAGTAAATTAATATTTGGCAATAGAATGAAAGGCTATTTGTGAGACTATGATATACATTTTCTAGAACCACTTATTTTCCCTTAGAGAAAAGGAATTCAAATGATCCCTATAAGCTTCTGTCAAACTACTCCTTTACAGCTCAAAAGTTGATAGTTTGTTTTTCTTTTTTCTGACAAATTTAGAACATTTTTCTATAGGTGTCATTCCAGGAATAGCAGCACCAATATCATCTGGTAGCTTGTTAGAAATACAGAACAATTTTTTTCAGCTTAAAAAGAAAAATCCTGTCATTTATGACAAGGTGAATGAAGCTTGAGAACATACTGAATGAAATAAACCAGACATAGAAATATATATATATATATATATATATATATATATATATATAATATTACTTACATATGAAATCTAAAAAAGTCACGAACGTGATTAAAATACACTCTATACATTGAACCCCCAAAAAAGTATGAAACTAGGGGAGAGAGTGACCAAAGAGAATTGATAGGATGAATGATTAAAGTATGTTAGGTACATATACAAAACTTCCAAAATGAAATCAATTAATCTGTAAAACCAACATACAATAATAAAAATGTGAGAAGAAAAAAGTCAACTTCATATAAACAGAATGGAATGGTGGTTGCTAGAGCCTGGGGAAAGAAAAATGAAGGGATGTTGGTGTAAAGGTATAAACTTTGAGTTATAAATCCCAGCATAGTCACTGCAGTTGATAATAGTGTGTTTTACGCCTTATATTTGCTAAGAGACTAAACCTTAAGTGTTATCAATATACACACAAAATTATATCTATGAAAGATAATAGATATGTTAATTAACTGGATTATTGCAATCATTTTGAAATGCATATTTACATTAAAACATCATGCTGTGTACTTCAGATATATGCATTTTATTTGTCAAATACACTTCAATAAAAATGAGAGAAAAAAAGAGTTGATAAACAGGAAGATAATGCAATATCAAGGAGGGGATTTTAAAAAGGTATCAATAAAACTTGGTCACCTGGAAAATAAACTCAAATCATTATGTAAAATGTTCAGTGAAAATCTGTACATTAACAAAAAAGGAAGAATAAAGAAAGACATGCAACTATTCAACCCTATCCCAGATTCACTGAATTAAAAATTTAGGGAAGTAGATTTAGCAAACCATGTGAACTTAATATAAACTCAAATTTGAGAACTACTGTACATAGGTAGCATGACTGATAGGAGTCTATTTTGTCATCTTCTAACACCAGTTACTAGTGGAAAGATCTAAGGATCTACTTTATGGTTTTTAGGTCAGGCTACTAATGTATATGGGACGTGTAAATTTTTATTTCTAGGATATCATTAGGTATGGAGGAAAAGAAATGCATTTGATATTCTTTTTATTGGTTCTATGCATCATGCTATTCTATGGAAAAACAGATTTATTATATGGAATGCATGTAAAGTAGATTAATGTACTTGAAATTATAGCTAAAGATCACATCTAGCAAATCAAGGTTTCCTCTTTATTCTGCATTTTCATATCGAGGCAATTAGTTGGCAATATATTTTTATTTCTCTAACTTGGGAATCTTTATGATTTTGTCTCTGAGGATTGAGTTTCCCATCAGTTATGAAAAATGTTTGTGTATTTTAATATTACACTTCACATTGTCTCTTATCCTCCCTAATGTTTATATTTCAATTAAATATTATATTACAATTAAAATCATGGTGGGTAATTATTCATTTTGTACTTTAGTTCACTTGCTTTTTCTTCTGCAGTTCTGATTTTTTTTTCATTTTGTATTTTCCCCTAGTTCATTACTTTTGTCATTAATGGTCTTGCCTTATCTGCTCTGAAACTTTACTGAAATTTCATATTTGTCGATTGTTCAAAAGAAAAAAAACAACTGGGATGGGGGAAAGGAGAATAGGGAGAGGTAAAATATTATATGTATATAGGTATACATAATCTCTGTAAGTTCATAAAAAAGAACAGTTTGTGCTTTGTTTGTTTGTTCTTTTTTATACCTAAATCTTGTAACTTGAACAACTATTTGTAAGATAGCAATATGCAATATATTAAGTAGTGTTAATTTCCTATTTTTTTTGAAATTCTGTACTATTTCCTTCTTTTTTATTTTGTCTTTAAAATTAAAAAAAGAATTATAGGTGAGAAGTTCTGTATTAATACTGTTTGTAAATAAAAATAACTAATGAAAACAACAACAACAAAAACCTCATATCTCTTAACACTTTGGATTTTTTCTACCATAAGTGGAAGATTAGTGTGTATTATATTTTGATGGCTAATAAATATTTATTAGAATATAAAGCACATTTAAATTCTATGTGTTCATATATTTCATAACATGAACAAAGTTAAACTTTACTGGTTACCATTCATTAGCCTTCTTCAAACCTTGAGGAGGAATCATTCTCTAGGTGACCTTCACTAATTTTGTGTTTATGAAACCAGCCAGCAGAATTAATTTATTTAATTTTTAACAGCTTCATATCCTATTTCGTTTTTACTTTGCTGTTCTAAACATCATATAATTATAAATTTTTCATTTTAAACCCTACACAGGGAGTTTATGTAAATAGAAATATAATTATTATTCAAGTCTTACCTTCCAACAAAGGACTAGGCACTATATAAAACAAGTCTTTAAAATTAGCCTTAACAGACAGCGTACGAGCATGAACCAATTATGTTGTTACATTTTACTTTTCATAAGAAAGTTACATTTAATGTGAAAAGGGAATCCCTGGATCATTTCACCATTGTAGGTAAGTCCATATTTTAGATCACAAGAAATAACTTTCTGCCTAGAATTTGGAAAGCCATAAAGACTGCAATTTGCACAATAACAGTGAGAAAAAATAGTGTCAACTATAAAATCATAAGTTTTCTTAAATTCATCACCGAGCTGAGGTTACAGAATAACTAATAAGGCTAAATTTTGACAAAGATAGATTCATCTAGGCTAAAATATAGTATAGCTCATGTCTCATATGCAGCAGAATCCAAAAAAGACAGGTCTGGCATATAAGTAAGCCAGAAAAATTCAGCTAAAATATTTAACAATTCTCTAAAGGCAAACTATAGCTATTATAGGAGCCATGAAAGTTGCAAATGTAAAAGAAGACTACATATTCTATGAAGTTTTTTCCAGTGACTTTTTTTTAACATGTAAGTGGTATAATGTTAGATTACTGAAAACCCGAGAACTGAAACAGAGGTTATAAGAATTTCAAAACATAAACATTATATAAATAGATTTTGAAAAACATAGATACGCATAAGATATACCCAAAGACTGATGAAGTCATGTCAAAGTCACAAGAGCTAATGTGAGGGAATTTCCACTGGATGAATTTGGGCACAATTTGATAATCACAAAGAATGGAGAAGCTGGTGGGTATAAATCAGTGGTAGAACACTTGCCTAGCATGTGCAAGGTCCTGAGAGAGAGAGAGAAAGAGAGAGAGAGAGAAAAGAGGAAGAAGAAGAAGAAGAAGAAGAAGAAGAAGAAGAAGAGGAGGAGGAGGAGGAGGAGGAGGAGGAGGAGGAGGGGGGGGGATAAAAGAGGATGAGGAGAAGAAAATAAAGGTAAAAATGTAACAACAGTAATTCATGTCTCCATAGTGATAAAGAACAGAGAGGAAGAAAGGAACACTCATCTGACGTTTACAGAATTTTATGTATTTTACAACTAGTTTTATTGGTACATTTTAGGTATACGTAATGATCCCATTCATTGTAGGAAATTTGTCCCTGTATGGGATATATCTTGATTCTTCTTCTTTTTTCCCAATCCCTCCCCCTCTTTTCAATATCTGGTACCCTCCTTATTTACAAAACTTTATTTCCATTTTTCCTTCTATTCTTTTTCTTTTCTTTCCCTTTCCTTCCTTTGACTTTAACTTGTACTGAAACAAAAGATTTTGAGCAAAGCTAAGAAACGGAGAAGACTTTCTTGTTTTAAAATAATTAATTTAACTCATGGAAACAGAAACTCAAGAAACAAAATGATATGGTCGCCTCAACTAATGTAGGAAAATAGTTGAAAAACTTCAACTTTTTTAAAGATAAAGGTTCTCAAATGTTTGAGAAACAAGTATCTTCTGACTCATAAATAATATCTAATAAGATACTATAAGTATTATAATAATTAATGATGAAAAAATGAATTTTAAAATGCTGGGAAACAGAAAGTCATTCCTTGAGGAGGAGAGAGCTCCTTCTAACTCATTCTATGAGGCAAATATTACCCTAATACTAAAACCAGAAAAGAACATAACAAAAAAAGAGCTACTGGCCAATATCATTGGTGAACACTGACACAGATATTTTTAACAAAATAGTAGCTAACTGAATCTAATAGCTTATTACAAAGACTATTCACTATAATCAAGTAGGATCTATACCAGAAATCCAGGTATGGCTCAACATTATATGCTAACAAAATGAAGGTCAAAAAAAACATAGGATCTTTCCAACAGATGAAGAAAACACATTTGTTAAAATTCACAATCTCTTCATAATAAGACATTGTCATCAAATTAGGTGTAGAAGGAATATATGTCAGACAATAAATTTCTTTTAAAATAAGAAAATAGTTAACATTATACTGAAGATGGGAAAAGCTACAAGCACATCTCTAAGCTTTAGAAGAAGACAAGGATGCTGATTTTTCACTACTTTTAGTGAAAATTGTTTTGAAAGTCTAAACCAGAGCAATCAGGTCAGAAAAAAATTGGGCCTTGTTATGTTTTAGATACAAAATTTTCTCTGAAAGTTTCACGTGTTTAGAAAGTGATTGGATCAATGGGGGGTGCTATAATCACCAGTGGATTCATCCAGTGATGAGTTTAGGAGCTGAATGTGTTTTCGTGAGGTGGAGCTTGATTGGAGGTGAGTCACTGGAGATGTAATCTGGGTGTCTTCTTGTTTCCTGTCCTTTCTTCTCTCTCTGTGTCCTGGCTGTTACAGGATGCATAGCTTTCCTCTGCCATTTCAATCTGCCATATCATTTCAAACTTATAGCCAATCAGTCATGAATAGAGTCCTCTAAAATGTAAGCAAAATAGACCTTTCTTCCTTAAATTGCAGGTGTCTGGTGTTTTGTCCCACTGATAAGAAAGTGACTAATGCTGGTACACAAATTCAAAAAATAGTGAAATTATCACTGTTTGCATATGACTTTATCTTACACATAGAAGATCTCCCAAAACATCACCAAATATATTATAATTAATGCATTCAGCAAAATTTCAGTATACAAGGTCAACAGAGAAATCCAATAACATGCATATAGGGTTTATAGCCAATTACTTAAAGTACAGTTCAAGAAAGCAAGCCCCTTTATAAAATTTGAGAACATATAAAAATGGGTTTAAGCAATGATGTGAAAGATCATTACAATGAAAACAAAATTTGACAAAAAATTCAAGTGAGCATAAATAAATAGAAAGTCATCTTCTGTTCACAAATTGGAAGAATCAATATTGTTACCATGGGTAATCAAAATAGTATAAAAACAGATGGTGAATGTTTCAACTTTAAAAAATTATTACATTAAAAGACACATTGCCATTAATCTTTCCTCAAAATATATACTGTCACTTCAAACATGCTTATCCTATAGTTCTTGCCATTGTCTGAAACAGTTCTGGATTTCCTCTTTTGTGAGTGCCTTTAGGAAGCATGATCAAAACTACAATGGGTGCTCCTGCAAATGCCATCCAATGCCAAGGCAGCCTTTTAAAAACAATATGCTTCTGCCAGTCAGTGGTCACCAGAGAAATAGATATAATGGAATATATACAAATATACATAAATTTCCAAGTTTGGCTTACCATGGCCACCCACAGAGTTGGATAAGAAAGAGTGCAGAGGGTCTGTCTGCACACTGGAGACGGAAGGATGCAAAGGTCTGGAGCTGAGTGCAGTGTCCTGCGAGATCCCATATCAGGAGTCCAATGGGTCTGCAGTGAAAGCTGAAGAGTCTAGGTGAATCTAAGTGAAAGGCTGGAGGATCTATGCCAGAACCTGAAGAGTTTGCACTGGAAGCCAGGACATGATGCCCACAGTAAAGGTAAAGATTGGAGTGCTTCATAGAAACAGAAGCAGATCCAGCCTTCTTCATTTCCCCTTTATACCATCCAGACAACAAGCAACCATAGGGTGGGTCTTCCACTCCCTAGGGTGTGGAATTGCTGAACCAATTTAGTTAAGCTTCTCTTACTTAAATTGATACAATCAATCAAACATCTCACTGTTGTGTCCTCTTTCACCTTATTCAGAGGATCTGGCACTGAGACTTCTGGTTCTTTCCCAAAATCAAAACAAACAATAAATGTTTTAAATCAAATCAGAGCATCAACACAGCCAGGACACCACAACTACAAACATTTCAGATAGAAAGAGTGCAGTGTGAATAGGCTCAAAATTAAGACAAAGCTGTTCAATCATTTGAAAAACTTGCTTCCTAGAGGATCGTACAGAGAGGTGACTGCTGACAGATGAAACTGAAAGTACAGACAAGGCTCAAGTCATGAACAGCTTAACACAACATATTGAAAGGTTTGTGTCCTGCCTTTTCTGACCTGACAGTTACTGTATTTTACAATTTTAAAGTAGTGTACACTAGTTTTGCGTGTATAGGGAAAATCTACATTGTTTCTGATTGGGCTATAATAAGAAGTTAAAAGTTAATCTTTTAGCAATAGCAAAGGCCTGGTCCCTTTACACTCTCTTTTTGGCGCTCATCTCCTAAGAACAACTTATATTTTGTAGGGTTAATTGTCTCTCCTCCTAATCATTCCTTGCTCATGCCAAACAGTGTCACAAACAACAAATTGATCAAAGATTTCACATTTGTAACACAGGTTATGTAATCTGAGATGCCATTGACATTTTTCCTATTAGGACCATTGTTTTGCTACTTTTTTCTGACTTTTACAATTGTGGTTATTTATGATCTGGAAAATCAGAGGGAATATAATTAATTGGTATATGTTTACAATACTGCATAGCTAAAAACAAAAATACATTTTCTTGTGCTATTTTTTACTTTTAAGTTATTCCAAATGCCACATTCTTCTGATAAAGATATCTTCTAAGAGTCATAATCATCAAATAACTTGACATTTCCATCAGTGTGATAAACCATACCTTTATTAGAATAGTGAAATCTTTTTTATAGTGTTTTCTTTAAAAAAAATCCTGTGATAGACAACAGACAGGAAAGGTCAGTTTTAATTATGATGCTTGAATTCTGCCATGGTTTAAGTTGCTTCACAACCAATATTGAAGTGGAGAAAAACTAAATTAAGTGGCAGGCTGGGATAATTGAAGTAATGGCCTTTACTATGCTATTTATATTCCCTTATATCAATTAGAAAGATAATAATCATGATCCTTTTATTAACTACTAGTAACATCATGGGAAAATCTATGAAAGTATTTTTATTATTATGACATAAATGAGTAGTATTAATAAAATAATTTATCATCATCACTCAACAGACATTTATATAGCTCATATCATTTGTAATGCACTAAGTATTGAAGATTTAAATATAACCACTCCATCATCCCTTTTCAAGGCAAGGATAAGAGACAGGTATATTAGCAAAACAATAAATATGAAAAAAAGCAATTTGGTAAAAAATTCAGTTTGATAAAAATTTTGAAAGATTTCAGACAGAAAGCAGGATTTATACTAGTAATATCTGCTAGTATACCTCTCAGGAGTCAGTTTGGAGTAGAAGGAAAAGCATAATACATGAAAAATCATCATCACTTACCTTGTGAGTCATCTTAGCTACAACTGGTACCTACCTGAACCAATAGGAGCCTTTCAATATTATCAAACATATGGCAAATTTTTGACACTTGACAAGTAGTATTGGTAAAAATGGCATTTTTAATTTTGTGGCAGGATGCAGAAAAATTATTTTCCAAATCAGAATGACTTTTATGAATCCAATCCAACAGCTTAAAATGATGCTGAATAAGACACCCAACATGGGAATTTGGAATTACCTCCTATTTGCAATTTATCTCTCAATCTGTTTCTCTTGTGCCACCTGCAGGGATATTCACAGAACTAACTCTAAAAGGCCATCAATAGCAAAACAAGTTGGCATTACTGCCTTTCCATAAGTGCTTTATTCAAAAAGTGAATTTTGTACCTGTTTGATGTTAACAATAAACTTTTTTCACCTTTGTAAAATGTATACAGTTTAAAGAAATTCTGATCACATTTTAGAAAATACGTGTCATGGATAATTTCCTTGATTGTATAAATTATTCAGGCCAACATCATTTTTCCATGATTTTTGTTAAATTATTAACATCACAGCATGGGTCAGGAAATGTATAGTTGCCTTATAGACCCAGTATATTAAACAGTATCAAAAATGGCTGCAATCTTAGAAAGGAAAATGCATTTCATTATGATGCAGCTGTACATTGCATTTGTCATCTGTTATATAAATGGAAGTGGAACAAGAACCCTAAAATATCTAGGATCTATCATTTATTTTTAATAGTCATAATCATCATTAATAAATATTCATCAACTCTACACACATTTCCATCTTATTGGGCATATAATTTGACACTACTAAATATGGCATATTTTTCCCATGTACCATCTAATACCATATGTTTTACAGAGAAAACTTCAGGGGAACACAGATTAGAGGATATATGTGCATACTTATTTTCTTTAGTGCAAATGAATATTTATTTTAGGTTCATATATATGGAAAGTTATTGCCTTTGAAAACACAAATGACATTTTTTCCCTGTGAAAATAGTCTCTGCTTTAATACAGTATAAAAATATATTACTAGTTCCATATCAAATATAATGATAATAATAATAATAGAAGAGAAGTGCAAAGTAGATTTATAATATGCTGCATTACTTATTTCCCTGTTTTTAATCAAAATGACCCTGGAAAAGTGATAATATGTTGTAAAATATTCAATATTTCATATACACAGAATTATGAAAAGAGCAAAGCACAATTTGTCAAGAATTGGAAATAAGTAGTGTCATATATATAATCCACAACACTCATGCTCCCAGAAAAATTACTCCACAAACCACAGAGTGAATCATAAAGCTCAATATTCTTCCCAAAGAATATTAGATTAGACAACAAAGCCAGTAAGCCATGTCTGACAATAAACCCATTTCATCATTGCTTGATTTATTTTCAGTGCCTGGTATCTATTAGTGTTGATTGCCCTTCACCTTTTCTCTTGATAAGATTGACAACATTACAGTACAGCTGTTTCAATGACTAGCAAAATGGGAGCCAGAGAACTGAAGAAGTTCAAATTAATTACAAATATAATTGCAAATAAATGGATACATATTTAATTCTTATAGTTCCAACACAGATGTCTGTTTTGATATCTCAGGATACAAAATTATTCCCTGAAGAAGGTGTTCAGGCTCTTCTTAGCCTCAGTAGTCCTAATTTAGCCATCTGGAAAATGAGGCCATTGAATTGGATCATCACTAAATATTCTGCTAGCTCTAAAATGCTGTGATTTTTACATGGATGGTGCAATTTCTCCCTGGAGCTTTTTCCTCTATAATATGCCATGTGGCCAGGTTTATAAAAATAAGATATTTCAGCTGGTATTAAGTATGATAAATCTCCTGCAGGAACTCAGAGAATTTCCACATATAGAGTTTTCAATGCCAGTGTAGATTCAAACAGTGATGGTAATGAGAGATATAAAATTCAATAATAACATCATTTTGGGTCTCTAAAAACAAATTTAGAATTAGAATAGATTTTGAACATAAAAAGGGAAAAGAAACTATATTAGAATTGTATACTGCAAATAGGCTTAAAATAAATTCAGAACATTTGTTTAGAGCAATAGAACTGGTCTGAGGTATCTCAGAAAGAGTTGGTGCTTTCCTGCTTGCACTGAAATGTCCCTTAGCTCTATGATCTCCACTATATTTCTTAATGTCAGCTGATTTCTACATGACTCAAGTTTACTGCCCATTCTCTGATTTCTTTACCTTAATATTATAACCATCCTCTTTTTCCAAAAATAAGCTTAAAGTGAGGCCCTATCTTAAGGTATAGCCTCTCAAAGAGAAGCCAGGTAGTAAGTATACATCAGAATCACCGTTGTTATCTTTATGAACAAGATTTGGAGGAAATATATAGAGAACTAAAGAAATCTGAAATCACGATTGAGCAAGGAATAGGATAGCTTCCATTCACATTGGCAAAAGAGCTCTATGAAATAGTACACTAACAGCAAATAAAGAATATAAGCAGGTTAATGATTTGCTTCTAAATTTTGGAGCAAACTAAGCTATTGTCTACCATAAGATTCTCAGTTATATGCCACAAAATTTTAATTTACATAAATTAATTACATAATAATTCTACTCACTTTGCAAAATCTACACTTTGAAAAATTTCTGATTGTGTCTCTTGACACTTTCGCCCATTTTGGAAACTGTCTTGAGTTCACTGAACACCTTGGTAATAAAAATGGACAAGTTTTAAATCATTCAAGGTCACAGCATTACAGAAATTTATTTTGTCAAAAATTATGAGTCACATAATATAAATTTCAAAATTAAGTGACCCAGCCTAATTTACACATGATGCATAATTTGTATTTCAACATTAGCTTCAATAAAGAAAGTTTGATATGTTGATCACTTCCTTAAACAGGACCTGGAAGAATGTACTGTCAGGCTTAGTAGGCCAGAACTTTTTCAGCTTTTGGGTATTAGAGTTCTTTATAATGTAACAAACTACTGAGGAATATGAAGAAGTTTTGCCACCACGAGTAATATTTATCAATGATTACCACATTAAAAATTAGAACTGAAAATTTTGGATGTGTTAATTTTGCTTTCAAATAATAAATCATTGCATGTTATCATACCACTGTAATATGTGCACACCCATATTTATAGCAACACAGCTTGAAATAGCTAAATCTTAGAAACAACCCAAATTCCCATCAACCAATGAATGAAATTTAAAAAAAGATGTGGTTTTTACTTTTTTAAACAGCAGCACTATTCAGTAATAACGAATAAATTTGAGACATTTATAGCTAAATGGCTGGTTTTTAAGACTATTTCCTTGGAGACAGAAAAAAGATGGTGGATCAATAGGTAGCATGGTAGAGGGCCTCTGTGAGAAAAACAACTCAGATGCTAGAATTTAACACCATGGAGAAGACCAGATGAAAGGAAAGGGATTCTCAAGACTCAGGAAGAAACTGAGGAAAAAGAAGAGAGAAAGAAAGAAAGAAAGAAAGAAAGAAAGAAAGAAAGAAAGAAGGGCAAAAAAGCATAGAAGGAAGGCTGGACCTGGTCCTGTGCTGCGCTGGGCAGAGAGCTGGAGCTAGACACACTCCCATCAACCTGGTCCGCACTGTACTTGGAGTGGAATGACTCATGGTCGATCTGAGGTTGCGATCCTGCCAAGATTGGGTGTTGGTGAGCCAGAGACCCTTGGTGGGAGGAGGCGCTGCAAAAGGGAGCAAAATTGGCGAGACAGCTGTCCTGACTCGTGAGTGCTGGGAACTGGGTCCCACAAAAGGGGTGGCTGGCTTGACAACATATAGGAGTTGGGCAGGACAGGAAACTGTAGCAGTGTCAATTGGCTGCTCCTGGTCCAAAGTGGGCTGGTGGGATCTGCTTTAGCTGGGCCATGCCCCTGGTCGGGACCCAATAGCCAGGATGAAACTGCCCCAAACCTGTAACATCTGCAGGGCACAGACTAACTTGTTGAAGGTACTCACTGATTGACTGGCTTAGAGGGGATGGGCCAGCCCACATCACCCCTGTGTGCACCTCACAGATCAATAGCAAACTGAAGAGGGCAGCAATACCCTAGACAGTAGGCTTCAGAAAAACTGTAAGCAATATGGAAAGGGCCTGAGACCTCCACCATACACCTGACTGAAAGAAACCAAAAACATGACAAGACAAAGAAACAAAAAAAGCCTCCAGCTGCTGAATCAGGGAAAATAAGTCCAGAAGAGGTAAATACAGAAGAGATCAAGGCAGCAAACATGCGATATCGGACATGGCCTCAACAGAAATAAAGAAATACCTCTGTGACCTCATCAACAAATTTAAATCTGAAATTCTAACTCAGGTGACACAAGATATAAGAAGATTAACAAAAGAAATACTAAGAACCTCTCAAGAAGACACAGAAGGAAGAATGGAGAAACCCAGTAAAAGGAGGGAAACCTTTGATGAAGAATATAAACAAAACCTAGAATACATGAAACAGATCCAAAGAGAATACCAGGAAATTAAAAACTCCATTGAAAGCTGGCAAAATTTCTCGACTGAAACTAAAGACTGACTTTCAAAACTAGAAGATAGATTTGCAATGTATGATTGCAAAAGGAAAGATCTCTTAAAAATAACAAAGAACAAGAAAGTAACAATACAAAGGCTAGAAGATGACAAGAGGATCTATAACTTAAGAATAATAAATGTGAGCAAAGAATCAGGGACAAACACAAAAGAAATAAAAAAGGCTATTCACAGAAATAATTAAGGAAAACTTCCCAAGCATAGGAAATGGAAGTGATGTTCAGACATATGAGGCATACAGAACTACAGCCAGCTACAACCAAAACAGATCTACACCCAGACACATAATAATCAGAATCCCAGAAATCTATCACAAGAACAGAATATAAAAGTGGTCAGAGAAAAGAAACAGATCACATATAAAGGAAAACCCATCAAAGTCACAACAGACTTCTCGACACAAACTATCAAATCAAGAAGAGTTTGGAGTGAAGTATTCCAAGCCCTGAAAGAAAATAACCTTCAACCCAGATTGATGTACCCTGCAAAGCTATCACTCAAAATTAATGGAGAAACAAGATGTTTCCATGACAAAGGGGAACAGGGGGAGTTTGTGATCACCAATCCAACCCTACAAAAATACTGAAGGACATTCTAGAGAGAGAGAGAAGAAAATCACCAGTATTCCAGGAACAATGGCAGAAAGGCCTCAATGAATGGGGCAGACAGTGGAATGAAGGAGAAAAGTAAACAACAATGTCAGAAAAATAGCATAGCAGAGATGAGGCAGAGAAAATTGGGTATAGTTTGATTTTATTTTGCTCCAATCTGTCTACTAATACTAGATTTGAAAGCACAGGCAGTTACCTCCAAAATAGCAGGATATACTATGGTAAATATCCTTAATTCCCTATTAACTTAAACTGAAGCCCTGTATTACATACACAGTCTTAGTATGATCTTATTTAAATCTGGTTTGTTAGATCGCTGTTTTGTCTTGCCTGATCTTATTCAAATCTGATATGCTTGATAGCATCAAGTCTGAGAGTAGAGGTAACTATTCTGAAGGTGACAAGACTCAACAGGATACCCATTCTGGTTAGACTATTAACTGCTTTTGAAGTCATTTAATGTCTCCAATGTTTTGTTTTTATTAATATTGCTATGTACTTTCTGTCCAATTATACTGTGCCCGATGAAATAGACAATTCTATTGAAAATAACAAGAGACATCATAGTAACTACTGTAGATCACCTATTATTGTAGTTCTATATGACTTTTTTGTTTCATGTTTTTTCTAGGAATTTTCTTTGTTGTCTTGCTTTGAGTTGTTCTTCCCTCTAATATAGACAGGAAAGGTATACATGTAGAGATTCATACATATGTAGAATTTCTGAACAGTTTACGAGAATTGAATATACTTATTGTAAAAAAAAGAGAGGAAAAGAAAGTATTCTAGAGGATACAACTTCATATATGTTTAAGTGTGTAACACTGATAACCAAGTTACTAAGTTTCTGTTGGCTAGGTGAACAGAAATGGTTGCAGTCTCACTGTTTAATTATCCTATTCACTTATGTAAATTGAACAACTACTTCTAAGAGGAAATATGTAATTGTCAACTAGTGTTTTCTTACTGTTTTTTTTGAAATTATGTATTATTTCTATCCTCTTTAAAAAAAGAAAGACTACATTTTCAAGTGAAATAAATGAGACATATATGTGTAAATATCAAATTGTCTCTCTGGTGTGAGAAACTGAAAGTATAAATAAGAACCCAAATGTATAACAGATATTTTGAAATAGGAAGCAATTGTTTAAAGGGAAATGGTAATGAGAGGAGTGCAAAGGCAAAGAAAAAAATGAGAAAAAAATAATAAAATGAAAACAAAGCTTTGTAAATAAGCAAGAACTGAAAAAGAGGAAAGGGATTGGGAAAAAATGAGAAACTAAAATGTATCATGTACAGGTGCAAATTACAATGAATGTGATCATTATGCATATCTAAATTGTACTAATAAAATTAATTATAAAGAAATAAACTACTAGAATGTTAAAATAGTTTATGAATTATAAATATTTTCCTAAGCAAAATAATTACTGAAAATTGAAGGAATTACATGATATTTTTGCAAATATTCCAAGTATCTGGCCTAATACAAAATTAATAGATTTATGTAAGTTTTTATTTGAATTCATGGAGACATCACTTACTATACCACTTCTGAAAAACTCCACTATACACTTATAGAGTCTAGAAGTTTAAAAAAAGCAAATAAAAACTTAGCATTATTCTAAACCATAAAAGGTTCTCAATAATACGAAATATTTTTGTGAAACATTATAATAAATGTATTGGAATGTTTAACTTATTAATAGTCCAGCTACTCAATAACCTTTTTATTGAGCTGCTTCTATATGATGGACATAATGATAATAACTAAGCGTACAATACTCAAGAAGATATATCCTACTGGCTTCTAAGGAGGCATATATATTAGCAGATAATATTAAGGAGTAAATAGGTAAACTGTGTTTTCAGGATTCTATTAGAAAATGTGAACATATAAACAAATTCATGTGAAACAAGAGAATCTGAGTAATCAGGAGTAAATTAGATAAGAAGTCTAAACCTTTGACTTAAGAAAAACAAGTGAAGCAAATGACTCCTTTAAAAATGTAAGCAAAAGTTTTGTTGAGTAGAATCTTGCATGTAGATATTTTGACTCCTTGCAAGTAGAGTATTCTGCTTTATCTGTTGATCAAGTTTCTGGAACACACCAGGAATAAAATTAATGGAGAAATGAAAAATCAAAAGTGTTTTTACTTGTATATGTAGCCATAGCAACTTTTCCTTCTGGTTTTCTTTCCTCATTTCAAATGTAAGCAATTATATTATTTAATCACTGCCTGAATTAGATTCTCCTGCAGAAACATTAGCCAGTATCTTACGAATATCTAAAAGTTCTTTGACTCATTGTCTATGTGATGTCTGTTTGACAATACTCCAGCCTGTACTAAGATCAATGAATCAATTCCTTGACAACTGTTCCTGAATGATTGAATCTGCTACAGAAACTGGAGCTTAGTTTGTGGAGATCTTTCTCTCTTGTTTATTGTCTTCTCATTCGTTTACTGTAGGCTTCTGTACAGAACATGGTAAAGCCAATTTAATAACTGAATTGTACAATTATTCTATATTCTTACAAGCTTTTATGTATTCAACATGTAGAATTGTGAGACATGCTAAATTCACCTGATATACAACTGACTATGCCATTCATTCACTCATTTTTCCAGATTTTTTTTTTATGTTTGGTTTTCACTATCAGGCAAAAATATGTTCAAATTTGTTTTTCTTTGTGAAAAAACTAGACATAAACACAAACATATTTCTCTAACAATTTAAATAATTTTCCTCTATTTGCTTAGTCATAACTTCAAAACTTAGTTTTAGAACAGTAACCCTTCTTTTCATTTTAACAGTATTTTATGCTCTTCTGTTAAGTTTTGTACTAACTTTTTCAAGCATCTTGAATTGAAAAATTAGTTTATTATCAGTCTTACCTGTTTTCTAATCCATACAATTAATACCAGTGAGGGTGGCTCAACTCTTTATTTGTTATTGAATACTGCATCACACTTTTTTCTCCTTTAGCTTTTATTCTTCTTGGAGCAAATTCTCAAAGAATTATTCCAGGACCGATTTTCGGATGAGATCCTTTCTAGAAACTTGCATAATTCAAATTATTTCTATTTATCATTCTTGCTTGATGATAGCCTACATAAGTGTAAGAGATTAAGGTAAAAGTTACTTTGCATCTTTAAAAATGTTGGTACACATTATTTTAACATCTACTATTAACAATGAACTACTTTTCCTTTCTTTATATGTGCTGCTTTATGCATATAATCTGTTTGCTTGCCTCTACACAAGTTTTAATGAAATTATTTTTCTTACTTTTCCGAATTTATATAATGTGTGTGTTTGAGGTCTAGTTCCCTTTTTACATAATAATTATATTTAATTTGCCTATTCTTGAAGCAAGAGATGTTTTCAGTCTTAAGACTCATGATAGTTTTTCTGCTAACTTACTACCTCTACTATTATTGCTTTGATATTTCCCCTTGAGCTCCAGGTTTCTCTTAACATCCTAACCCGGATGCTTTATCATACAAAACATTTAGCTTATTTTTTATAGTCAATAATTCTATTATCTATGTAATTTAGACCAAATATCTGCTATTTGCTGATTCTGTTGACATTTGCCAAGAATTAAGTGTCCCTACTTTCTTTTCCAATTTTAGAAAGTGAGGTCTTGTTCAGCAGGGATTTAACAAGCAGAATCCTTTGAGGTTCGATTTGAAGATATATTTTCCTGAGGATTTGTGTATTTGCTTCTCTTAGGTGCACCAAGAGTTATTAACAGTCTTGTACCAGTTTCTATGCTTCATTTTCAGCCTCAGGGTACATAGTCAACGCAAGTAGGATAAATTAACTTTCCAAACCTTCATCAAGGCAAGTATGTGGTTCACATATTAATGTACACTTTATCACCTAGAGTCCAAGTTGATAAATAGGAACTTCACTTTCATTTCTGCTTGCATGCCAGGAGTTTCATTTCCCATAACATTCCATGGAAGATGTAGTCTTTTCCTAGCATATTTTTTGGAGTTTCTTGTGTACCTTCACTTTTAATTCTATTCGTACATAGTAATTAAAACAAGCAATTCAGTGAGTGAAGCCAGCAAATTATTTTAAGACAAACATTCTGTGTCCATTGACTTCTGTGCTTTTCAGCCCTTCTACATATTAATCTGTACGAAGTCTCTCTGATTTAAAACTATTCTCCACTTAAGATTCTTAGAACATTTAATCCAAAATGCCTAGATATTTCACAGGAAAAATTCCTTCAGGAAAATCTATAAGGTATTTGAAACATTTCCTTCTGCTTTCAAATTTTCAAGATTGTCTCATTGCTTCCCTTTGGCATCTTAGTTTTGTATTACAAAATACATAGTATTTCTGTTATTTTCTGTACATGCGAGTATATATTGATTAAAGATAGTAGTATATTTCATAAATGAAATCATGAATTAGAAATTCTAATTAGTACTTCATAATGTAGCTAGAATTTTATTTTGTTGTAATACAAATTCAAATACATTGTGGTTATGTTTAAAATTCATCATGTCTACTTTTGGGGACTATAGAATAAAATTCAAGGTTTTTAAAAGTGTTTTCAAGATCTGGTACAAGATCTGGTATATGCCAGAGCAGGCATTAATTAAAAATAATGTAATAATGATCAATAGCCTCACTTTGCCATAATTCTCTCCCTTGAACACTGGAATGGAATTAGTTATAAACTTTGGAGATTAGACTGAGATTTATGTATTTGAAATTGTTTGGAGAGTTCCTAAAGTTCATGTTCAAAACAATGAAAATAACTCCCAGGGAATAAAGTGGATATTTATCTACTTTTTATAGTATAGGAAAAATATTCCTTATCCATCAGTCCCTGAGTCCCAGAACAGTCATAACTTGATTATAACATGCTGCTTTATCCCTCTTCATCTGGATACTCTGAGAGGTGATAAGCAGGAAAGGAAAGTGTTGCCAAGAGTTCTTCCTGTTTCTTGTAAAGAGTGGGTATGGTGGAGCAGAAGGTTCTTGGACCTCCTTCCTTCCAAAAACCACCTCAGACATCAATCTTTTGTCACTAAAAGCACAAGTGTGTATGACCCTCACATTTTCCTGATGCACTGTTTAATCCTCTTTGGTTTAGCTTTACCATTCTCTTGCCTCCTTCTTCAGTCTCACCATCATCAAGCTGTCTCCTGTTTACTAAAACCTATTTTGACAACTTTTAGTATTCTAAAGACAATATACCTATCATTCTCTGGTAGAAACAAATACTTTACTGTGCAGCAACTTCTCCTCCTTCTTCTTTCCTTCATGTGGATCTCTGCAACAAATATTGTAGTTGTAGTTTCATTTTGTCTTGGTTTTCCCAGGACCTAGCATAGGATGGATCTTTTGGGAAAATATTCTTATAGTATATGCATTTCCACTGTGATCAAATTTTAATGAACATACTTAAACCAGATTTTTATTCCTCTACATACAGACAGACATAACACATCTAAAAACTATATGAAGACCTTGGTCACTGTACATTATTGATTTAAATCCAACGTCAAATATAGGTCCCAGCTAGTCCATAGATAGTTGAATTCAATTTTACTAGATATCCATTTTTCTCTTGTTCATTTTATTTTTATATGTTTCTGTGTTCTTATATACTTATTATATTAACTCAAGCTATTCTTGGTCCCTGTAGAATAGGGTCCATGTTATATTTTCCATATGTACTACATACCATTACCAAAATACTGAAATGAAATAGGTTTGTGACTAAAAATATGTGTTGAATAGAATGGATATACTTGACAAAATACATTCATAACTTCAGTTGTGAATATAATCTTATGAGTGATTTCTGAAACATTATGAATTAGAAACTACATGAAAAAGATCACTGAACAATTTATTCTGCTGCCCGAGGAAATCATGAAAAATTTCCTGAGAATGTTATGCTTGTGTAGAATAATCACATACAACATCCTGATTCATAGATATTACAGGAACATCTAAAAGTATAATCTACAATTAATGACGGAAAATTAAACATGCAATTGAGTTACTCTTTTTGCTGGAAGGAGAAATCAAATATACAGGAAGCATTAGTTTCCATTTATCTTCACCTTCTAATTTGTATTCACATACATGTATTTGCATTCACAACTTCAGATTTAATAAGCAGAAATTATTATTTTAGGCTGCAATTGATTATGGAAAGTCTATGAGGATCAGACTTAACTCTCATAATCCCATGAAGTCAATCAAAACATGAATAACTGAACTTCTGACTTCACATTCCTTCATCTTCATTAACCCCCAGGCAATAGTAGCTTTGTTTACTTAAAGATATCAACTTCTCTTGAGTAAATAAATTTTACCACCACTGTCTCAGTCTGTGTGCCAAAATGAGGCTCCAGGATTATAATTTAATAGATTAATCATGTGTTTTGTTTCTTTTCTACATTTAAAATAAAATATTTTTTCTTTTTTTAAGGCACTGATATTTCTATTTATCTGCATGCCAGTTTTCACAGGCAAACTACATCTTAGGAGAAAATTCACATCTGTTGTAAGGGCAAATCATGTGCCTTCCATTAAATTAGAGATTCTCAAACTTGGCTGCACTTTGGAATCACCAGGGGAGTTTTAAAAGGGGACTTATGACTGGTTCACCTCCCTCCCCAGAGATGCTGAAGTAATTGGTTTGGAGTTCAGCCTCCTGGGCATGGGATTTTTAAAAGCTCCCCAAGTGATTCTAATGTGCAGCCAGGGTTGAAATCCACTGCACTAATTAATAGAATAATAATGAATTGCCTAATCACAAGAAGACCACACAGATAAAACTATAACTATAAATGGAAACATATTATGTTTTAGAAAAAAGATTTTTGAAGAAAAGAAAACTAACAAATTTGAAGTTATGTGATTGTAGGCAGCCTTTACTTCCTGGAGAGTCTGGTAAATATCCCAGTGAATTGTAATTAAGGCACTGACTACTAATTTTGCATTTAACTTTCTTATATGGTGCAAACATGAAGTGAATGTAACAAGATTCAGCTTTTCATTAAGTCAATGAATGGGAAGTCCTTACAATACGTTTCTCATTCTTTTGGGTCCCCCTATAAAATAATTAGGATGAATACATTGTTTATTTCCAACCTGAAATAACCCTAAATTGCGAAGGGGCAAAAGTTTTAAAAGACAGAACTTAAACACAGAATTCACCATCACACATGTGGTTTACACAAATCACACATGTGAACCACTGTAAAACCTTTCTGTCAAAAGCATTCCATTGCTTGCTATGCATTAAAAGTAAATGAATGAATATGATTTGTGGCAGTTCAATGCAGGTGGTAGTGATTGTTCATTAAATATTTGTATCTCTTTAGTTTCTTCTGAAGCCCAGATTTCCATTGCAATAAAAATAACATTAATATGTAATTGAAATATCTGTTTTGCTCCAAATTGTAACTTATATTACTTCCAGATGAGGTTGACAAAATTATACTTCAGAAAGCAATACAGAACACAGAATACAAATTAAAAATGTGACATCAATAACAAAATCTTACATTTCTTCCTAAGGTAAATATCAATATTATAGTATTTAACTCCAGAAACTTTATGCATAATTGCACACAGTGTTAACTGTGTACAAAAACATGAGCATATGTGTGTATATACATGGGTGGGTATATGTATGTTTACATACAAGCATATATGAAATTTCTATTTATTGGCAATGGTTACACATTTTAACAACTAAATATTTCATAGCATGTATGAATTCATTCTATTTTTTCATTGAAGAAACTTTAGTTTTTCTAAATTTGTAATTAAATATGAAATGTTCCTTTGAGAAGAATACATTGGTATGCTGATTGGAAAGCTGCAGTAGAGTGAAATGGATAGATGATGTAACAGAAAGTTACAACATGAGTGGAGATGGTGAATACACATGCAGATGGTTTGAAAAAATTATTGGTGAGATATAAAACACCAGCATTTTTCTGTAAACTTCTTTAATAAAGTTTTAAAAGGAAAAGATATCCAGGTTTTGGAGGAACAGGATGCTATGTAAAGTAATCTTCTGGGAGAGTGGAGATATAAATATGCAAAGGAAGTAATGTGAAAATTCTGAGCAGCAAAATATAATTTTGATATAATTTTGATACTAATAGTCACTAATTTAAGAAGAAATATCTCACATAAAAGTATATTATTATCCATTCAGTATTCTTCAGCTTAAGAGAAAACTTTTTAGTAGAATAACATGTAGTTGTAGCCAGAATCAGATATTTTCCAGTTATGCACAATGGCAGGAAGAGTGAGCAGTGCAATTGAAATGATTGACCAAAATTATGGATTGTAAAATCCAAGTTATATATCAAAGGAAGTGAGTACATGAAAGGTTCCACATAATATATAACAATCAAAATATTACAGACTGAATGATTAGAGATCTCAGTGTGGTTTCCAAGTTATAGGACATAAAATTCTAATCTAGATGAACTGGGCATTGGAAATGTTGGTTAGAATATGAAGTGATTACAACAGAAGTTTTAGCTTGTGCAATTATTGGTATCAATAGAGGTATGTGAGTCAGTGGTTGAGGTTACAGGGATTGAGGCTGATGGAGGAAATAATAATTGCAGCAAGGTATTGAGGAATTGTTAAGACGGAGTGTAGACGAGCTCATCCATATGTATGTTGAATTATCCAAGTACTGTATGATGACTCAAGAAAAGGTAGAAAGGAAGAGAGTAAACTAGCTATTCAACATGGATAAATGAGAAGTGGCCTAGCTGGCTGGCAGATGGACATATCAGGGGAGGTCAGTTATGAAGACTCATGGCATACATTTCAGAATATCTTGAGTCTTAAAGGAGGTAGAGAAGTAGTTCAGAAACTGCAGCGACATCAAAGAAGACATTTTTCCTTCAGTCCCTGGTTTTTCGTGGAGTTCAAAATTTCAACACATTTTTTGGCCATTAGGATTCCACCTTCTGTGAAATGTCTACTGCAGCCCTATATCTTGCTTTCTATTAGAGATATTTTCCCAAGTCATACTTATTTTCAGAATTTTTAAAAATATATTCTGAGTTGTGATCCACGTTTATTATATACATTTAAATAACTTTCCCCAGTCTAACTGTGTCTCTTAAAATTTTATGGCATTTTTAGCAGAAGATTAATTTTGAAGTAGTTACATTTGTCAATTTTGTTGTCTTTTTATTTCTTCTTTGCCCAATACAAACAAGTAGTTTCTGACATACATGGCATCATCCTTGGATTTATTTAGGGGAACTGATTTCATTTCAGGCCATTGTTTAAAACCCTGAATTACTAATCACTGAGAGTAATTTCATCTTCTTCATCACTGCCTCATTCTTCTTCTTCTTTATTTATTTCTGAGAATGCTGGGGCTTGAACTCAAAGCCTCATGCATGCTAAGAAAGTTTTCTAACACCCAGTTACATTATTATTCCCTAATTACCTATTTCTAATCTTCAAAAGCCTAAATCTCAAGACTTAGTTTCTATCACTGCAGAGCAGTAATATCTCACTTAGCAAAATCTCTTTCTCTTTCCATAATGTGTGCATGTTCATATAACTATGGATAGAAGATACTCCCCCATAAATTAAAGTTAATTCATTAAAAGCGACATACTTTGGGGGTAGAGAAATGACTCAGTATTCCATATATATTAGATTTAAGATTTATTTATTTATTTTTTGTAAGTTTAATTTAAAAGACTTACCAGTTTATGAGACTCAATTTAAGCAAAGACTCTTGTTGCTACTGTCTAACTGTTTTCAATTACTTTATTATATTCATTCTTTTTGGATTTAATCTACAAGATTATTTAAAAGTCAATTCTCTTTTGTGTTTGTAATATAGACCTACGTGATTCTTGAGCATCATTTCCAAATTTTATGTAACATTTCCTCAGTGAATCCTAGATTTATTATACTCATTATACATGAAGGGTAGAAAGGTTTTAGACATTTCTCTTCATTGTTTCCTGTCTAACAGTGTATGTGTTTTGGTAGTCATCCAAGTTTTAAATCATATTAAGCTCTGCATTTTCCTTTTCATTGCCTTCTGTAATGTGTAAGATTTTGTATAGCAGTTTTGATTTCTATGCTGAAATTGTGAAATCTACAATGGCTATTTGTGATTTTACTGTGCAAGATCAAAATCTTCATTTCATTTGGAGAGGTAAAAGGGAAGTATTTAGTGTCACTAAAATTTTATACTTAAGTCCAGAATGAAGTAGGAAAATGGAGTCTACCTCTTAATCCCAAAAATCAATTTATCATCATTTCCAATATATTAAAAGCTTTGAATTCAATGTTTATTTTCTTTCTATATGTTATGTCCATAGACAGTTTCTGTATACGGGAAAGCCTGCATTTGTAAGCATAATTCATTCTGAAAACATGCTTGTAATCCAAAGAATTTATATATCAAGGTGTATGTCCCCATCAGAAATAAAGGAAACTCAGATGATTCATTCCACAACTCAAAAATGTTCATATAGAATGATTACAATACTGTAATATAATACAAAGTGTACAGAAACATCAGAAACATAAATTAACTTGCACTTACCTTTGAAAACCTTCATGGCTCATGTGAGGGAGATGAGAGGGAGAGTGATTCTGTAAGACAACTTTCACTATCCCCAGTGGAATCACAGCTATTGATTGGTTCAATATTATATTTTTTCCTTTCTATGCATTTTTAATAAGGATCTCATCCAATGACACTGGCCTTTGCCGTCTTTGAGGATTTTATGGAAATATAATACTGCACTGCAGTTGAACAGATCCATCACTCTCACTCTAACTCCTACAGTCTTATTTGGTGGTGTTTTTCTACAAAATTTCCCACATTTTCCCTCTCTCCCTAACATCATTTGAAGTGAAGGATTGCTCTGCTATTTTCTCCTCCTTTGCAGATGAGTTCTCCTTCATAACCTCTTGCTGTTGGGAGAAGGTCACACACAAAGTCTAAGAAAAAAAAAAGAAAGAAAAAAAGAAAGAAAGAAAGAAAGAAAGAAAGAAAGAAAGAAAGAAAGAAAGAGAAAGAAAGAGAGAAAGAGAGAACAAAAGAAAGAAAGAAAGAAAGAAAGAAAGAAAGAAAGAAAGAAAGAGAGAGAGAGAGAGAGAGAGAAAGAGAGAACAAAAGAAAGAAAGAAAGAAAGAAAGAAAGAAGAACATCTTAGTTGTTATCACGTGATGTTTATCATGTGCTAATTGTTGTTCAAGACATTGTCCATTTATCAAATTAAAATTTGGTACTAATGTTTGCTCAACTTGTTGCACACTTACTGTATTTATGTGTCTCAGTAAAATCCAGTGGATTTTTTGAAGTTTATGTGTATAAACACTAACTAAATCTATACATCATCTTGCAAATTGCTTCTTTTTTATTTTTATATTTTATTTTTATTTATTTACTTATATATTTTTTGGGTCCTGGGACTCAAACCCAGGACATTGCACTTACCAGGAAGGCACTTGTGCTGCTGAGCTATATCCCAGGATCATCTTTTTTTATACTACATTGTGTAACTCTTTCTAAATAAGCATGTGTACATATTTACCATCAATTTAATTGATAATTGTCTTTTATGTATAATATTCATGGAGAAAGTGCATTATGATAAGATATCTTATGTAATTTTCTCATTAATGGGCATTAAACCATGATCAGTTTCTTTCTTACTATTATGCAATTCAGCACAATTAAAAAACCTGGAAGGATAATTTCATGAGATCTATTGTACAATATGTTGCTTATAATTAGAATCAACATATTGTGTTCTTCGTATAGAAGCTAAATCGAGCATGGTATTCACAAGCAACCAAACAAAATGCGTGGGAGTGGAAGGGCCACTCAGTGTTGATCATTAGGTGTTAAGTTACAGTTGGATAGCAGCAAGCTCTGGGTCACTATTGTAAATAAGTTGAATATAGTTATAATAGTTATGTACTGTACATTACAAAAAGCTACAGGAAGAAGTTTCGAATTTTTCAGCACAAAATGATAAAACTTGAGAAGATAAATATATTTGAATTGATTTAAACTTAACACAACAATATACACATATCAAACATTACATGGTCCCTCATTAATATATATACAACATTTATGTTTTTAGGCACACATGAAAAATAAATTTTTTGGTATGTTTGTGATTGTCACTAGTCCTACTCTTAATCTTAGTGGATTTTGTTCCCTAGTACTGCCCAATTTTATCAATAAATTATATATATTTATGATTATAAGGATGAGGTCTTAAAATTTGAAAGCTGTACCTTTCACTGTGCATGGCAAAGTTCTGCATAAAACTCTGGCACCATGTTACTTAATTACTGCATAAATATAGCTCACTCAGAAATAATTACAAAAGGCTTGCTTTTCAGTAATCAATATTAGTGTTTCAATTTGAATGTATTTACCAGATAATTAGGAAGGCTTTTATGTAAGACTATATTTGTTCTAAAGAGGTTAACTCCCTGAATGGAAAGAGCATATCAAAATTTTTACACCTATCAGTTGTCTGGGAATCAAAAGAACTACATTTTAATAGTAAAGTTTTATGGACTTCATTTCTCTCATTTGGAAGTTTAAGTAAAAGCCACAAGAATTAACTAGCATTGAAGAGTTAAGCGTTTTTATGGAAGCTTCTACAGGTTTTGGAGTATGAATATACTAGGCTTGGATCCTCCTTCAACACATCTACCATGTCACAAGAATTTGTGTAAAGTAGTTTATTTGTACTGTGAATGTACAAGCACCTGTTACAAGGGTAGACATAACTGACATCTGTCAGAAAAGGAATCAAAAAAGGATGAGTGAGTTACTCCTATCAGCATTCCAGACATAATCCCACTGGGGAACTCTGGGACACTGTGCAGTCTGTTTCTCAGAGATATCTCATGTGAAGAATAAGGACACTTAGAAATTCAATTCCAAATCCCATCCACTGTTGTTTCAGAGCTTCTCTTAAAGACATCAACCCAAAAAGTGTTCTGGTTTTGTCTCATATATGAACCGAAGAGGGATTGCAGGTGTTTCCAAAAGGACAAAATAGGTTTTAATAGAATTGTCACAAGTAAATACAGCCAAAGCATCAACACATCTGCAACAGCACATAAAAGAAACTAAATCTCATTAAAAGTCAAATATATATATATATATATATATATATATATATATATAGTAGATTTTTGAAATTAAAACTAAGGTTTAGGAGCTTTCTAATAATCAATTATTAAAAATACTACTAATCAGTGCTACACTGCAAGCAACTAAAGAAGTGTCCAAACTGCATATGGCTGGGAGTACTGTATGATGGAAATACGACTTTTTAAATAAAGGTTAGCAATATTGTAAAGATGGCAAGTGGAGGGCTACATTTCACTTCTCCTTGGATTGTCAACCTTCACTACCCACGAGCCTTATCTTCCCTTTACCCTTAAACACTCAGAATACATAAATAATAACCTTCATGTTTGGGTTTTTCTAGAAATGCCCTGAGGCATCACTGTTAGGCTAGAAGGAGGCTTGTGATTCAAGTGGTTCTGTCACCCTCAATGCTGCCAGGGTATCTTTACTTTAATCTGTTACCATATATTTTTGTGCAATATTTTGTTTGAAAAATTACAACTTTTTTGCATTTATTTTTTTAAATTTTTATTTAAAAAAGAGAAACGTCAGAAAAGAACTAAAAGCAAAAGGCATAAACAACAACGGCAAACTCAAAACAATAACAACATAAGTATTCAAAACAGAATAAAAGAAATTTAACAATGGTTGTTATATTGAATGTTGTTCTCTTTTTTCAAAGAAAGAAAAGAGAATTAAACAAAATAGAAAAATAGAAAACAAGGGTAGAACAATACCAAATTTTAAAAAATTATCATCATAGAATCACTAGTTGATACATTACTCATTGTCGTCCTAAAAAATAGTTGCCAAAGTCACAAAACCAGAGCATAAATAGTGACTAGACACTCAAACATTGACAGTGCAAATCCTTCTGTTCAATGTTCCAACAAAAGTTCAGTAATATGGTCATCTATCTTATAGGCTATACATACCATTAAACTCTTTAGAACACTTTCCGTTCCATTTTAAAGTTTCAAAAATACTCATAACTTTCTTAAACTCCATCCCCAAGAAAATATTTATTCTGCTAATTTATCAAAGTAATTTCCACATTACGTTAATATTTTCTCATTTTATGTAACGGGAAGGAATTTACAAGTTTTTTTTCTTTTTTAAGGTATTTTACAACGAAAATTCAAATATATAAGAAATGTATTACATAGAAAAAAGTTCTTAGTTTCAAGATTATTATCTCTCCATAAAAATAGCATGAATCTTGTTTAGATGTGCTCAAAGTTATTTTTATTGATCACCAAATCATTATGGACCTTAGTTTCCTTATCTGCAAAATACTTAGAGTTTTGGGGAAGATTAAGTGACATGAAAAGTCCTCAAACACAGGGTCTATTCCTTTTCCTCAAAACTACCCTTTACTATCAGGAAATCCAGCTACAAAGAAAATTCAAATTTTATTTACATTACACTACTTAGTCTACATAGTTTAATGTCTTCTTTATATCTTTTTTTTAAAAATAATGCATTCCAATATTAAATTTTAAAAATTGCAAAATTAAGAGCATGGAAGAACAGTCAAGTAGCAAAACAGTTATCTAAAAATTAGTCAGTGGAAATTCACAAGAACTAATCTGCAGTGACAATATCATAGGTGAGATTGTATAGCTTTGTGCCATAGCTGAGAGTATCATGACTTTGCTTACCCATCACTTCTGACTAATAATTCCTGCTGTTGGGATTTACTTTAACATTTACAACAATTTCTGAATTTCTGACTTCTTATTTTTTTAAGGAAGGAATGACAGATTTATTTAGCTTACAGTTTTTTGGAACCTTCCTTCCATAATCAATTGTTGGCAATGCAAGGTAGTGTGGCACTGGGGCAGCACTTCAAGATAGCAGGCAGAGCAAAAAGAGGGGAAGAACATGCCTCTTTTCTGACCTTATAGTGTATGCAGACTACGCCCTACTCTTCAGGGCAGGTGTAGCACTCATAAAATCTCTGTGCCCTCCTTTTCCACAGGAAGAGGATATTTACAAAGTAAGGATTCTGATTCCCTGCTGAGTCTTTCAGTTAAACTTCTAGACTTTTCAAGTTGACACAATGTATCAAGCATAAAAGAGACAAAAAACAAAGACACTTCTATGAAGGCCATACTACACATACAGCAGTAATCATATTGATTGTAAGGAGCTGAAATATCCCTGTTACCAAACAGTGACCTAGGCTTTGTGACGTCAAAATGCAATGCATGTGTGTTTGTGGTGATTGGGGTGCACACAAACCTAATGGGTTCTCAGTTGTGTGAAACTGTCACACACACAGCTTTATACAACCCACAGTACTTGGTAGTGATAATGAATGACTGTTTGGTGTACTTACTATAATATGCTATGCTTTTTATCCTTTAGAGCATACTCCTATGTATACAAAAGGGTTTACTTTGAAACAGTGTGCTTTCATTCCAGTGGTAGCCTCACATCTCTCGTGTTTAATTGCAAATTTTCGAATACAGCACTACTGTAACACTTGACAGAAATACAATCTGAGAAATGACTTTTTAGGCAATTTCATCAGTGAATATCACAAAGCACAAACTTCTATGTGCAAACTGAGAATATATACTCCAGTCATCTGGAATAGCTCCTTGATATAAATCAAGACACATAATTAAACACAAGAGATAGAGGCTGACCATCATTTGGCCTCAGTCTTTAGATGAACTTTCCTTCATGGGTCTGACATTTCCTACAAGAATATATACACATTCCCAGTTCTGGAATTTTCTAGCACTATCCATTCATAAACAGATGCATTTGGAGTTATGAATATGTGGCTAATTGCTCAGCAGGCTATTTATAAGTAAAATCCTGTCAATTTCAGTGTAGTCATTCAAATTCTCTTAGAATGTCTGAAAAAATCTGTATGTATTTGCTTTTTTCTTCACTTCTTTCTTTCAACAAATATACACTAATAGCCTATAATATGTCTGGCCCTTTGGAGGGTAATGAAGACACAACTGAAAATAAGATGAAATTTGATCCATGTTCTCATGAAGTATACTTGTGTTGAAAATGAACATTAAACTGTAAAGATATATCCACAAAGGTGATTTGGTAAACTGTGCATGTGATACATGGAGAAGTTGATTATGTTGTGAGAGCCTTTAACAAGAATATCTGACTTTGTAGGCAATGTGGAAAAGTTGACACTGAAGTTAAAATTCAGAAGATGTATAGGAGTAGTTTCTAAAAATAAGAAATAAATTTCATTAATTAGAAGAAATATCATGATCAAAGAACTTACAATGGGCAAGAGTATGTATTTCATAAAATGCTTCAAATCAGATTTCCTAGCTTTGACACTAAGGAAGTAAATGTATAGGGGTAAAATATTTTGAAGACCAATAAAAATTCAAATGTGAGAATATATATATTGTGTGTAGTCAAGGACCAAATCTCATAGTTTGCTAAAAGACCAATGCATATGAAGAAGACAGTTGTAATGGATTTGTTTTCAAACGTTATTTCTGAAGATTTTAAAGACCTTGTAATACCACCATGGCTTTTATACCTTCATGGATGGTAACACCAGAACATGAATTAATAGAGTCGCACAAAATGAGAGCTACCTGATGGAGTTCATTAAATAATGTTTATTACCCATGAAAATTATAGATATTTTCATATTGCAAAATAGGATACTGGGGACCAAAGAAGTTAAGAAATCTATACCAGATCACATTTCTTAGAACAGTTAAAATCATATCACTTATATCTGCCTAATAATCAAATTTTATTCATTCAAACTAACTCAAGTTAGTCATAATGTAAATATTGGATTATAAATATTGTATCAATTACAAATGACAACTATGATCATAAATGTTACACTACTTTGAAGAACTATGAAAAATGCAATTTGAAAATACTGTAATGTGAGAAGTATAATTTATGATGGACATGCACTTATTTAACAGGCATTAAAAATAGCTATGTTGATTTAGGGAAGATTTCGTGGAAAGAAGTGACAGTCACTTGGGAACATGGAGAAGTAAAAGTTAGGTGAGTTTGGAATGGGAATATATGAAGAAGAAAGAACATGAAATGAGAAAGGCAAAAGTTGAAAGAAAGAGATAAGAGGGTACTGAAATGTAAGAACAGAGAAAGAGTCAAATAATTCAGAAATTTGTTTACTAAGGTAAGGGACATGTATTTATCCTAGGAGTGCTGCAAATTCACTATGAGAATGATAAGATCACATTTGCATTCCAGGCCAATTCTGATCACACTGGGTGGCAGTGATGGACATGAACATGGATAAAAACAGAGGCAGAGACACATGGTTCAGAAAGTGCTTAAATTGCTCAGAAAAGTAATGTGACTATCTGTATCAGGATAGGAATAACAAAGAGGAGGAGAAGTGGACTGATTCCAAAGATGTAAAGAAGTGGAATCAACATGGTTTAGTGATTATATGTATCACGATGGCACATGGGAAGATAAGAAGAAAATGAAGTAAGAAAATAGCACCCAGGTTTTACCATAAATCCTTCCAAGGAATATATTTAAATATGATGGTCTGAAATAATCAAAGGGTTACTTTTCACTAGCGTACTGCTGCTTTTACCTGTATATTCTGTAACAATATTAAAAGCAATATTCTTCTATAACTTGTTTGTTTCTTATAGGATCACAGATTTCTGTGATTCATTTAGCACTAGTACATTCAATTTCAGAAAAGAATATTTGTAATTAACACATTATCTGACAGTGATAAAAATGATACTATGAACAATGCTACAGGGAGGGTTCAAGACAGCGGATCAATATGCAGCAAGATACTCAGCCTCTCTGAGAGAGACAATTCATGCCAGAATAGGGCATCATGGAGAGGTCTGGACAGAAGGAGATAGATCCTCGTGACTCAGGAAGAAATGAAAGGCAAAAGAGCTGATCAAACACTCAGTCCCAGGGCTACAATTGCAGAAGCTGAGATTTGCAACCACAGCACTCTCCAGCCACCTGAATTTGTGCTACCACCAGGACTGGCAGAGCACCCCAAACTTGCTACTCACAGAGCCGTGACCACCCAGAGTGGCCTAAAATTGTTACTGGCACAGCCACGACCTGCCAGAGCTGCAACCCACCAAAGCCACTGCCTGCTAAAGCTGCAACCAGCCAGAGTGGCCCAAGCTCACGACTCCTGCAGCCACCACCTCCTGGAGCACAAAAAATCATGCTGCTGTGTCAGGCCTGTTGTGCTGACATGGAGGTAAGTGAGCCCAACTGAGAGCAGAGCTGGTGAGGGACCACACAGTGAGTACTGGGAATAAGACCCCCCCCATGGGAGTAGGGTGACCAACTGGACAACATGTTGGAGTTGGGCAGGAAGAGCCTGAAATAGGAATGACAGTGACTTCAGTTGGTTGCTCCCTTCCCTGAGCAGATTGGTGAGATCTGCTAGGCCTGGGCCATCCCAAACCGATTCCCTACACATAGCATACACTAACCCAGTGAAGGCCCCCAAAGGTTGACTGGCCTGGTGTGGAGGGGACAACATATGCAGCCCCTGCCTACACCTCAGTGACCAAAAGCCAACAGGAGAGGGCAGAAATCCCTCACCAGCATACTTCGGAAGAACCATAACCAATGAGGAAAAGGGCTGGGACCTCCACTATACACGTGTATGGCAGAAACCAAAAACATAACAAAAGAAAGATACAAAAAAAAAAGTCCCCAGCTGAACACCCTGAAAACATTGATCCTGAGAGGGAAATACAAAAGAGCCTGAGGGCAGCAGACATGCAACATCAGACATAGTTTCAATAAACATTAAGAGATATCTTCAGGACCTTGTAGATGAGCTCAAAACTGAAATATTAAATCAGGTAAAGCAAGATATAAGTAGATTAATAAAACAAATGCTAAGCACCTCTCAAGAAGACACAGATGGAAGAAGGGAGGAACACAAAAAAAGGAGAGAAACCTTCAATAAAGAATATAAAGAAAATCTAGAATACATGAAGAAGATTCAAAGAGCTTACCAGGAAATTAAAAACTCCATTGAAAGCTGGTAAAACTGCTTAAAAGAAACTAAGGATAGACTATCAAAACTTGAAGACAAGTTTGCAATGTGTGATCATGAAAAGAAAGATCTCTTAAAAATAACAGGGAAACAGGCAGTAACAATACCAAGGCTAGAGATGACAAGAGAATCTATAATTTAAGAATAAGAAACAATAATAGAGAAGCAGGAATAAAAACAGGCAGATTACAAAGGCTATTCATGGAAATAATTAAGGTAAACTTCCCAAACATGTGAAAAGAAAATGATATTCAGATATGTGAGGCATACAGAACTCCAGCCACCTGAAACCAGAACAGAGCTACACCTAGACATATAATAATCAAGATACAAGAAATTCAATATAAAAACAGAATATTAAAAGGCATCAGAGAAAAGAAACAAATCACATATAAAGGAAAGCCCATCAAGATCACGGCAGACTTCTTGACACAGACCATCAGATCAAGAAGAACTTGGAGCAAAGTATTCCAAGCCCTGAAAGAAAACAACCTCCAGTCCAGATTTATGTATCCTGCAAAACTGTCACTAGAAATTAATGGAGAAACAAGATGCTTCCATGACAAAGAGAAACTGGAGGAATTTGTGACCACCAATCCAACCCTACAGAGAATACTGAATGACATTCTAGAAAGAGAAAAAATACCAGGATTTCAGGAACAATGGCAGAAAGGCCTCAATGAATGGGGCAGGCAATAGAATGAAGGAGAAAACTAGACAAAAAATGGCAGAAAAGTACCATAGCAGAAATGAGGCAGAGAAGGTTGGCTGTAAGCTCTAACATAGATGGCCTTGATACACTAAAAACAAAAGACAAGCAGAGTAGATCAGGATGTAGGGTCCATCAAGCTCCTCTGTATGGGAAACATAATCAACCTGAAAGAGGGTTTATGGACCAAAAATCAAATATGAGAAAACAATATTCTATGTGACATGCAGCCAGACAGAAATAGGGGCAACTGGACCACCACCTGCAGATAGGATGGAAAGACAGGGTACTTATGTGCAGTAGAGAACAATTCAGCTATAATGAAGAAAAACCTTGAGGCTTTTGTAGGTAAAGGAATACAACTTGAGATCAAGCCCAGGAGCGAGAAGGTCTGGAACCACTTATGTAAATAGCAGATTTATCCCGCAATCTAAAAACTGAGGGAGTTGGTGGGACTCAAAATGAGCAGCACCCTATGGGAGCAAAAGGGGAGGAATAGCCTAAAAAAAGAAGGCAGACGATATTCTTAATAGTGTACCATGATTTAAAACCCACAGTACTCACACCACTTTGCTTAGGTGGATTATATTCTGTTCCAGTTTGTCTACTTTTACTAGATGTGAGGGCACAGTCATTTATCCCAAAAATAGTAGGATATAGTACAGTAATCATTCTTAATTTCCTATTAACTTAATATGAAGCTCTGTATAACTTACACTGTTTTACCATGACAGATCTTAATTGAATCTGGTTTGTTAGATTGCTGTTTTGTATTGATAGATTTTATTCAAAGCTGTTATGATTGATAGTATCAAGTCTCAGAGTATAGGCAGCTACACTGAAGATGACAAGATTCACTAGGATGCCCACTCTGGTTTGATTATTACCTGCCTTGGAAGTTTTACATTGTCTACAATGTTTTGTTTTTACTAATATTGTTATGTACTGCTATATTCAATTATACTGCTATATCCGAGTATGCCTGATGATATAGACAATTCTATTGAAGATAACAAGAGACAGCAAAATAACCATTGTAGATCACCTTGTACTGTGGTTTTATATGAGTTTTTGGTTTCATGTTCTTATAGGAATTTGTTTTGTTTTGTCTTGCTATGTTTTGTTTTTCTCTCTAATACAGAAAGGATAGTAATACATGTAAAGACTCATACATGCATGAGTAGCTGTTTACAGTTTCACTGTTTGAATGTCTACTTTGTATACTTTAGTTTTGTAACTTGAGCAACTATTTCTAAGAGGACAATATGTAATTTATCAACTAGTGATTTCTTACTGTTTATCTTTTTTTAAATTGTGTATCAATTCTACCCTTTTTCTGTTTTTTCTCTTTAAATAAAAATTTAAAAATGCAATGCTACCAAGAGCATAATTTTATATATCTCTTTGTAAACATGTGAAATAGTTTATTTAACATACTCATCAAGGAGCAGAACTGTAGGTTTCATTTATTCAAAGTTCACAGCAATTTATATATCATGTAGATTTATAAATTCCAATAGTATAATATCAATGCCCATGGCTATTAATTTACATTTTATCTCCCTCTCCCCTTCATTTCCTCCTTCTCTTTCCTTCCTTCTTCCTTTATTTCTTTTTTAGTTACTGACTTTTAATGAAGTTAAACTGTTTCTATAGCCATGTATTTAACTTTCTTAACTGGAATTTTCTCTTCAACATTTTGTCATTTTTCTATTGGATTACCTTTTACATATTTTAAAATTTTGTTTTCATAATATATTGTGAATATTAATAATCTATCAGTTTTATGTGTTGCTATTTTTCCTCACTTGAAACCTTTTCATTTGAAAATAAAAATAAACCTTATAAAGATAATCCTTAATAAAGATAATCCCATAAATGATAATCCTTAATTTTAAGAATTAAATTAAGTAGTAAATTTTAATTGTAAAGTTTAATTGTAAAATTAAGTAGTAAAGTTTAATAAACAATTTTATGGTTTTTATGCCATGCTTACTGTAAAATTCCTTCATTTTTTGTTTTCCTAGAGATTAGTAAGATAATTTATTGTTATATCCTAAAATGTTTTAGATATAGTTCTTATATTAAAATCATATTTTACCAGAAATAATAAATGACTATGCACCTGTTACTATTATGACACAAGTTCAATACCAATGCTTTTCTCTGTGCCTGTATTTCTCTTTTCAGGTATTAACATAGGCTAAAATTCACAGAAGATGGGAGTTGTAATGGATTTCTTGTCAACAATTATTTTTGAAGATTTTAAAGATAATGCATTACCACCATGGCTTTCACATGTTTGTATTTATCTCCAGGCAACCTTAGGTCCTGGTCCTGACTCTTCCGCAAAGCTATAGTTACTAGAGAACCCTGATTACTGTAACCATATTTACATTAATTGTTTCAGAGTAGAGTGTAGTCAGTCTTTTGACATTGTTTAGTTGTGACTACATTTTTATTGGTAACATGTTTGTGGTACATAATAATTACATTCATTTTAAACTTGTACATACACACATTGGATTTTAATTATTTTTTCTCCTTCCATCCCCAGATTCTTTTCCCATTTCCACAAAGTCTACATATTTCTACTTGTTTTCTATGGACTAGTGGAAAGGAGTGGGGGGTGAAGAGGATGTATTGTTTGATGCTGAAGAGTGGTTTACATGTGCATGTGTACCACTAATTATTTTACAAATGGAGGCAAAGCAAGTAATGTATCACCCAGGGACAAGAGAACAGAGAAGTCCACACTACATTTTCTGGCCTTTTCAATACATGTAATCCACATGTTATTACTAAACCTATTTTGTAAGTCTCAATGTGTTCCCTGAGTTCTTTCAGCACCTGGAATCTTAAGACAATCAATATCTGATTTATTGAAATTCCTCAGTTCCTACACAACTTAATTTATGTGATGGTTCATATTCTAGAATTTTCTTTTTCTTTTAGTTGTCTATCCTGGCATGAGTCCCTGATATCATAGTAATTGCTTTATAGTAAAACTGTTGGGAAAAATAATTACCTGCCAGTTTCTTATGAAATGTTTTATGTATTCTTAGCAGTTGGCTTTTCTATAGACATTTGAGAGATACCTTGGCAAATCTGTTAGAAATAAACAACAAAAAAGGTAGAATATTACCTAGGCTCTGTATTTTCTATAAAGAATTATTTAGAAGTACCAGGTTGCATTTATAAAGTTTGAAATTATTAATATAGAATATTCTTAGTTCTTTTTGGCTAAGTTTCATTTTCTAGTTGATTTATTTTTTAATTTAACAGCATAAGTCTTGTGTAATATTGTCTTTTTATATTTTGGTGGATATAGCATTCAAAAATTTGACACTATTTATTACTAATATTTATTGTTTATTTACTGATTACAATTGGATAATGTTTTACCCATTATAATTATTTTGCATTTCTATTTCATATTTATATTTCATTTTATTAAATACTACTTTTTTTCCAGTGCTGGGGGTTGAACCTCTTGCTTCATGAATACTAAGCAACTCTTCCAACATTGCTCTATGGACTCAGCCCTTTTTATGTTGTTTTAAATCATGGTCTCACTAAGTTGTCTACTGTTGATCAGAACTTATGATCTTCTGCTGTTGTCTCCTGTTACTAGGCTTAGAAGCACATATTATTTACTATTCTTTAACTTGTTCCTTTTCTTGTAATATCTTTATTACATTTAATGTTCAGCTTGGATAAATTTAAAATTATCCCATTTCATAATACAAGATACACAATTTGTCTGCAAACCACTTACACTGAGCCCATTTCGATATGTGAATGCTTCTCTTGCCAGTAATTTTAAGACCTAGCTAATGTTCATTATATTATTATTTCTTTTGTGGCTCATTGTATCAGAGAATATTTCTTAAATTCCAAATACTATTGTAGCATAATTTATAAAATAATTGCTTTTGTAACAAACCATATAGTCATTATGAAAAGTCCTTTGCAGCTTTATGGATTGACTTCAGGACTTAGTATATTGTTGGGTTTAAGTGTTCTCTATAATTGGAAACAATGTGCATTTGTCAGTGATGACTATGATTTTCTTTATATATACAACACAACAAATTTTAACTGAATTGTTTCTATTTTTTTTATACTTTCCCTGCATGATATTTCAGTCTCAAAGATATGCCTTAAAAGTTGTTCCAATGTTGATTATTTTGTTCAATTCTACCCTGATTTGTGTCTCTTTTTGTTTTCTTTTTTGGCTGTTTATTGGTAAATTCTGATACAAAAACTCATACTCGTGTTTTGTGTTAGTAGTGGAGTCAACATTGAAACCTAGGTTAGAGGTTGATTTTTTTAAAAAATAATCCAGCAACTGGCTATTTACTAGTGATCACATAAATTATGAATACAAAAAGAAAGATTAAAAACAAAGTCATGGAACACAATATGAGGAGCAGAAATAACTATAAGAAATACATCATAGACTTTTAAAAAATTCTATATTATTTAAATTTTAAAGTCATTAGTAAAATTAATTTAATCAAAGTCTATTTTATTTATTAAAACATAATACTTTTTTTGTTCTCTCTTCTTGCGTCTCAAACCATAACTGTGGTAGATTTCTCCCTGAAATTAACTTCTTAGAATTTCCATTACTGTGCATTTATTAAATGAAAGTTTCTCCGAAATCATCTTTTTTCATCTACATTTTTTGTTGAGGCTACAATTTTAGATTTACTGTTGTTCTTCTGAGTAAATTGTGATGTTATTCTGGACAATCCATATTTCCTTTTCAGGGAATAATTTTCAAATTTTTATTGTATAAAATAAATCTCTTCTATGTTGTTTCCTTTCCCTTATCTATATTTTCAGAAGTGTTTTTAAATGTAAATTTTCATGTTTATTTATTTTATGTTTGTGATATTCCTAGGTGCACATTTGTTTACTGCATTACTAGTGAAAGATTTCAGCTGCCTTTTTAATATATTTCCAGTCCCATTCTTTCTCTTTCCTTTTCGAGAGCTCCTACCAGATATGTGTTACCTGTTCTCACTATATCTTCCATATCTTTAAGTCTTCTAATGATATAAACAAAGCCTTTCTGCATTGTGTTGTACCCCAAAAGGCTGCACCCCAAAACAAAATGAAAATTGTAAAAAGGCAAAGAGAATAAAAAGGCCAAGACATCTTGGAGGGAAAAGAAGAGAGTGCTTATTTATTTAGGCTGGTATCCAGCAAAACAGAGTGAGGGTGGAATTTACACTGCTGTGCAAGTAGGCTAAGATTTGGGGGTGGTTTATAAAGGGAAAAACCGCAAAGATGTGGGGAGCACCACATCTGTGCTTTCCTGAGGAAACAGGACATCCTGGTATTTTTTATTTTAAAGGTCAAAGGGTGTGGTGCATACAGAACAGAATGGCAGCACTTGAGTTAGATTACAACATTCCCCACTGATTTTTGTCAGTGAGCCAAATCGTTGGCTCATAGTTAAATCTACAAGTACTAGCTCAGAACCCTGGGTAGCTAAGATCATCAGCTTGACAGCCTGTATTTGGCCTTTTACATAAGATACCAGTTTATTTATGATACAGGGACCAATAGTTACACTGACCAAAAGCACTATTAGGGGTCCTATGGCTGCTGATATGAGGGTGGACAACCAAGGGGAGAATGAGAACCAACGTTCAAACCAATTTTGTTCTGTCAGTTGAGCTTGTTCCCTTTCCTGTAGGCATTTCTTAAGGGCAGCCATATTTTGTCTTATGACTCCAGAGTGGTTTGTATATAAGCAACAGGTTTCTCCTAAGGCCAAAAAGAGACCTCCCTCTTCTAGAAAAAGAAGGTCCAAGCCTTGGCAGTTTTGTAAAACCATTTCAGCTAGGGAGCTTAGAGAATCTTTTAATTTAAACACAGAGATGCCAAGGCTAGCTAGGTCTTGGTTAATGAGTGTAGTGAGGTGTCTATCGTTTTGGTCTCCTATTATGAAACTAGATATACTTAATCCTGTTGATCTAGCCATCTCAATTCCAAGTAACACATTTCCAAGAATAACAGAATTCCTTCTCAGGCGAGTAAGAACAATACTGAGAGTATAATTTCATTTCAATGGAAACATTTTGCAGTAAAGGTTCACCAGTCTTAAGAATAAATCGCCAAAACTTATCTAATACCGTCAAATTCTGAACAGATTTGTTTCTTTTCAAACTTGTTACTGGTAGGTACTATAAACCAAGGCAAATAAAATTTACATCTCTTTAATCTTTTTATAACTTACTACGCACTTTAAGTTGAGCTTTTCTATCTTCTATTACATTTTGGCACTGCCAGACATTTTACTTAAAGACAAAACCACTTTCTCTGTCCCTCTTTTTTTTTAACTTATTACCAGTCAATTTCTTCCTCTTGCTTTTCAGATAAAATTAAAACTTTCAATAAAATCCTGGAAGTGATTTTCTTTCAGTAGTCTAAAATATTGAATCATTTCATGTGTTTTCACCACCTTAAAATGCTACACTTCACTGTAAATTTGAAATAATTCAAACATATTTTATGCAAATAATAGGTGACAATATAAAAATTTTAAATTTTGCATGTACAGCTTAACAAAGAATGCTGGTAGAATTTCAGTATTTGGAAAATTCTGAATTTTAGCATATACTGTAAATATCACAATTGATTGTACTGAAAAGTCATGATGAATCTATAATCAGAAAAACTCATTAATTTCATACATATTTCATCTGATTAAAAATATAAGGCTTGCATGTTTTAAATAATCCAAGAACATATCTTTTTTAAAAGGCCACAATTTAACTGTAATCTGAATACCTTTAGCTGCAATTAAAAATAAAATAAAATAAAATTTAAAAAGAAAGGAAAAACAACCCCAGATCTTCAGAAGCCAGACTGCATTTGATGTCCCTTGAAGAGGCCTGAGATGCTGGGTGCTGTTGTCTGAATAAGCAGTGAGTTGAAGTCAGGATGGGCTGAGTTGCCTGGAGGGACTTAATAAGGTCCTGGTTAGCAAGATCAGCAAGCTTTTTCTCAGATATGTTAGGGATGAGGGATGGAGGTCTCTCATATAGTGTCTCAAGAGGGGAAATTTCAGTGACATAGGGAGTACAACATGGGTGCAAGAGGACAAAAGGAAGGAGACTTACACAATTTTGGCCAGTTTCTAAGGCCATTTTAGTTATCACCATTTTTAAAGTCCTATTCATCCTTTCTGCTTGTCCTGAGCTTTGAGGCTGGTATGCACAATGACGTTCCCAATTAATCTGTAAAGCCTGAGATAATTTTGGGGTCACTTGGGCTATGAAAGCTGGGCCATTATCAGACCCCATAGATAAAGGCAAGCCGAATCGGGGTATAATCTCATATATGAGTTGTTTTTACTACTATGAGAGCTGACTCTGACTTGGTAGGGTATGCTTCTTCCCAGCCAGTGAGTGTCTACCATTACCAACAAATACTTATGTCCTTGTAGCCCCGGCTTTCCTATTTCAGTAAAGTCTATTTCCCAATGTTCTCCTGGCATGGTTCCTTGAAAACGCTTTGCCTCAAATGGCAGTTGTTGCTTTGGATTTACAAGTTGTCATTGTGGGCATCTGAGGCTTGCAGACTGGTCAAGCTTGGACAATTGAGGAATAAAATATCCTTCTGAAAGAGATCAGCTAGTTTTGATCCTCCAAAATGAGTTGACCTATGAGCTTGTTGAGTAAGTTCCCTCCCATGTGCCTCTGGCAATAGGACTTGCTTGTTGGGCAGTTGATATCAACCTCCAGGGATATTAGGCCTGGCTTGGAGCTGGGTTGCTAGATGGAGGTCCTTTTGAGTATACACAGGTTCCGACAAAGTGGGAGGAATCAACAATAATGTCGGGGCCATCTCGCTCCCCACTGATTTTGTAGCTGCCTTTCGGGCTGTGGCATCTGCCAAGTTGTTTCCCCTTATAACAGGATCATGGGCCCTACAATGTATGGTTACAACCTTTTCTGGCATCCAGATGGCAGCCAGTAGATCAAGTATCTGGGGGGCATTTTTGATCTTTTGTCCCCCAGAGGTCAACAGGCCCTGTTTTTGATAAATGGTTCCATGGACATGGGCTGTTGTAAATGCATATCTGCTGTCAGTATAGATATTGACCCGCTTCCCTTCTGCCAGTTTGGGAACCTGAGTGAGAGCAATAAGCTCAGCCTTTTGAGCAGATGTACCTGGCTCCAGGGCTTGCTCCCACAAAACTTGGGATTCAGGAGTAACCACTGAGCCCGCGACTCTCTTACCTTGATGGATATAGCTACTCCCATCAGAGAAGTAAAAGGGAGCCTCAGGCAAGGGCTCCTCAGTCAAATCTAGTCAAAGACTTTGGAGGTGAACAATTACCTCAGAAAAGTCCTGGAGAGATGTGGAAGGATCACCATCAGGCAGCAATGTAGCAGGATTCAACGCTGCAGTTGTCTTTAACCAATGGAGGCAGGGTCTAGAAGTAGGGCCTGATAATGCATAATCCTGGCATTAGACAGCCATCTTGATTAGAGTTTCCAGGGAGTGTGAGGGAACAACAATAAGCTTCTGTCCAAAAGTAAACTTTTGGGCTTCCTTTACCAATAAGGCCACTCCAGCTACTATTTGCGGACAAGGAGGCCAGCCAGTAGCCACATTTTCAAGTCTCTTGAATAGATAGGCCACTGGACCTTGCCAAGGTCCCAAGCTTTGAGTTAATACTCCTTTAGCTATGTTCCTATTTTGTCAACATAGAGAGAGAAGGGCTTGTGTAAGTCAGGCAAAACAAGTGCAGGTGCTTCAGTGAGGGCCTGCTTTAGCTGATTGAAGGCCTGATCTTGAGTCTCAGTCCATTTTAGGAGGTCTTGTGTAATCCCCTTTAAAGCATCATAGAGAGGTTTTGCCACCTCTGTAAAATTAATGATCCAAAGCCTGCAATACCCTAGAGCTCCCAAAATTTTTCACATCTGTTTTTTCATCTTGGCAACAGGTATCTGTAAGATAGCCTGTATTCTTTGAGAGGACGGAGTTCTTTTTCCTTCATGAATTTGGTACCCCAGATAGGTTACACACTGCTGACAGATCTGGACCATTTTAGCAGAAAATCTGTATCCCAGATTACTTAGAGTCTACAAAAGGGCCTCAGTGGCACTTATACAGCTTTTTTGAGAATCAGTGGCTATCAGGAGGTCATCAACATACTGCAACAGCATTACATTGGGGTACTCCTCTCTATAGTTTATGAGATCTCTTCCAAGGGCCTCATCAAATAGGGTGGGTGCATTTTTGAATCCCTGAGGTAGGGGTGTCCAAGTTAGTTTTTCAGACACTCCTGACACAGGATCACTCCATTTAAAGACAAAAATGGGTTGGCTTACTGGAGCGATGGGCAGGGTGAAGAGAGCTTCCTTCGGGTCCAGTACAGAGTACCAAGTTTGATCTGGGCTCAGTGAGCTTAGCAACATATAGGGTTTGGGCACAGTAGGGTAAAGAGTCACGACTGGTTTGTTTACCACTCGGAGATCCTGCACTGGTCGGTAAGATCTGGGCTCAGCAAGCTTAGCAACATATAGGGGTTGGGCACAGTAGGTTGAAGACTCACGACTGGCTTGTTTACCACTCAGAGATCCTGCACTGGTCGGTAATTTTGGGTTCCAGGCTTTTGGACAGGTAGTAAGGGAGTGTTCCAGAAAGAGACACAATGTTTTAAGATAATATATTCTTTTAGCCTTGCTATATGCTTAGCAATGTCTTGGCATGCCTGCAGGCTTATAGGATATTGCTTTAGCCAGATTGGGATTGCCTGTGGGAGGAGCTCTATGACCAAGGGAATCTGGTATATCCCTAAGACTGGGGGATTATCCTCTGCCCAAATGTTAGGGATCTCCTGTTTCTAGCACTGCAGGAGCATATCATCACCTAACACCTTAGGCTCTTCTAGCAAGAGGTGTCCTTCCCCCTCAGGATAGAGAGCATACACTTTATGCTATGGATTTCATCAGGTGCTTCAGAGCCTAGCGTCATGGTTGGAGCCGCTGCTTCAAAACTGACTTGGACCTTTAGTTTATGTAAAAGGTCCCACCCTAAAAGGGGATCCGGACACTCTGGCACCCAGAGAAACTCATGAGAGATAGTCTTCTGCCCAGGTCTGGCAAGCCAGGCTTGCAGTTTTGGATAGACCTTTTCAGTACCAGTGGCTCCTAATACTTTCAGTTTCTTTTTTGTCAGAGTCCCTCATGGCTGTGTCAAAACAGAATGAGCCACTCCTGAGTCTGCCAGAAAATCAACGGGTTGGCCCCCCACTTGTAAGGTTAGCCTGGGCTCAAGGGGGACAGCAGAGCCCTGACCCCCTCAATCTTGGGATAATAGAATCTTTGCATCTTTTTCTCTTTTCGCTTTTAGTCTAGGGCAGTTCCTATGCCAATGTCCCATTTCCCTGCAATAAGCACATTGATTGTTTTCTAGTGGAGGGCGCTCCTTGCCTCTTTTGTCATTCTTGTCTTTGCTATCTGGAGGCATAACTCTTGTACTTAAGATTTCCAACACCTTGGTTTCCTTTTTACCATTGATCTCCTGCCAGCTCTCCCAATTATCAAATACTTTATGAGAATTTCTATGAGCTGACTAAGGGGCATTCCTTCAAATCTCTCAAGTTTTTGCAACTTTTTTTAACATCTGGGGCCAATTGAGTAACAAACGTGACATTAATGCCCTTGGGTTCTCAGGTACAACTGGGTCTATGGGTGTATAAGGACAATAGGCCTCTAATAACCGCTCTAGATAACCCCATGGAGATTTAATAGCCAATTGTCTTACCTCTGAAACCTTGGACAGATTTGTTTGTGGGTCTCTTGGTGGTGCCTCTGAGGGCTCTGAGGAACAACTGGCAATACTGGGCTAGAGCCTCCTTAAATTCCGTGGTGTTGGGATTCCAGTCAGTTTGAGATACAGCAAAATTCTGGTTCAGGTGATCTGGGTCCGATGATGAATTTCCCTCTGGATCCAGCACTGCCCTTTGTCCCAATGCTTTAATGTGCTCTCTCTCCTCGGTGGTGAATAACACCTGCAGTATCTGCTAACAATCATCCCAAGTGGGACGATGGGTAGAGAAAATGGATTCTAAGAGAGAAATGAGACCTTGGGGGTCTTTAGAGAATGGTGGGTTTTGCCCTTTCCAATTAAATAGATAGGAAGTAGAGAAAGGAACATAGACAAAAATGGGGGCTTAGAGTTGGGCGTCTTCCGCAAGGGGCCAAGCACGGGAGTGGGGGGTGGTGGAGGAGAAATCTGGTGACTCCGGGTGTGGTCAACTCCTGGTCTGGATAGGGCTCAATGGACAAGGAGGAGGTTCCTCTTCTTCAGGTGGTGCTGGTGGTGCGGTAAGGGGCCAGTAGCAGCTCCTCCACATCTCCCTCCAGTAGGACCGGTGGGGCAGGTAGTTTAGGTTTTGGTTTTTCTCTTAGCAGTGCTAGCAATGGAGGGTTACTGGTCTGCTGCCTGGAAGCCTTAACAAACTTTTCTTAACCAGGGAGGAGTATCAAAAATAAGATCAAATCTGTATATAGATGGTTTGGTCAGGATGAGTCCTAGGGCCGAAGATGTATCTCCAGACTGCCTCCATGATAGCCATGTGGAAGCTACCGACAGATGGCCACTCAGGGACTCCACAAGGCCACTCCAAGGAAGCAAGCAATTGAAGTGTCCTGGGATGAACAGGTTCTCCATATCCCTGGGCTCTTTGCTTAAATTCCTTTAAATGATTAAAAACTAGTTAGAGAAGTTAAAGGCACAGATGAAGATCCTTGTCCCATTATGACTAGTAAGAAAATGGTTGGTTAAACACACACAATAAGGTAACACAGAAGACACAAAAACACCAGCAATGCACACACACCCTCTTCGGTCCACTCTTGAGCATCCTAGAAGGAAATACCAGTGAAATCCCCTAGGCAGCATTGGATCTAGAATGGAGTTGAGCGAAAAGCAGTTTCTGGTTCACAAACTACCAATGGATAGACACCAATACCCGACCATACAAATTCCAAATGGGTAAATACCAATACCCTACAATACCAACAGGCAAAATGCCCCCAAACCTGGAGGGTGTCCTGCTCCGGTGCAGAAAGGGCACTCAGGCTCCTCTACCAAATGCAAATGCATGCCAAACAAACCAAGGAAAAGCATACATAGAAAAGATACTTACAGAGTACCGACCCAATGAAATGACTTGAGAAAAAAAAAAGGGGGTCCCTTTTGGGGGTCCTTGGTGTTAATCCCGGAAAAGCCCCCAAATGTTGTACTCCAAGAGGCTTCACCCCAAAATAAAATGAAAATTGTAAAAAGGCAAAACAATAAAAAGGCCAAGACGTCTTGGAGGGAAAAGAAGAGAGCGCTTATTTATTTAGGCTGGTATCCAGCAAAACAGAGTGAGGGTGGAATTTACACTGCTGTGGGACTAGGCTAAGATTTGGGGGTGGTTTATTATGGAAAAAAACCGCAAAGATGTGGGGGGTGCCATACCTGTGCATTCCTGAGGAAACAGGACATCTCGTTTGTTTGTTTTTTAAAGGTCAAAGGGTGTGGCGCATACAGAACAGAATGGTGGTGCTTGAGTTACACTACAACATGAAGTATGTTTTTGAAATAAATACTGGCTATTTAAAACAACCATGCTTCAAATACAAAATATTTATTACATAAAAATTTAATAATTCACAGAGTACCAATTTGTTAAATTTACAAAAAGCACTAAGTTATTTTGTAACTCTTTTAAAAAAGGGAGTATTTTTGTTATTCAAGCAAACTTACTTCCAAGTTACAAAAGCTATAAAATTTTGTTTTAAACAATGCTTCTCTATGACTGCCTCAATTTATTTTGCTATGCCATTACAAAAACAAAGTATCTTTGAAATGCTTTGAGTATTTAAATGGACAATATTTGTAACATAAGTTTATATAAAACTTTTATATCAATAATAGGCCAACATATACACTAAATACTTTCTCAGTAGAAATAGGAACCATTAATGATGATGCATCATGAAACTTAGAATACCTCTCAATTTACATACAGCACAATAATGAATCCAACTAGGCTAGTAATATTTAAAAGAATGTGGTTAGTCACACTCTCCTGGGATAACTGAATATGCTAGAACTCCCATCAAATGACTAGCAATTCCACTATTTCCTGTTTTTCCCTAAGTTCCTTGCCTCCAGGTTGGAATAGCCCTATGTGGGATATATAAAAGTGGCCCAGAGCCTGTTGGTCCTAAGCTTTTGGTCCATTCATCCCAACAGTATGTATGTAATCCCTGGAAGGATCTCTACTAACATTACTTTCAAAATTTTCCTTCAATTTTTTCCAATCTTTCAGTTTTCTTTTGTTTTGTTTTGCCTTTTCCTCTTTCTTTGATTGTTTATCTAGAATTTTCAACTTAAAGTTTATATAAATCTCTCTCTGAAGCCTGGTAATTTCAACAGCAACCATTTTCCTTTTTTCAGCCTTTTCTGCCTTTTCCCTTATCTCCTTTTTGAGTCTCAGAAATTCTTCCTGTTCTTTCTTCTGCTGGTAAAACTTTCCAGTAATTTTAGTTTAAACTGGCATTGGTGCCTTTTCTTCTGCTTTTTCTCTTTGTCTTCCTCTTCTTTTAACTTAGAAGCATATATCATGGACAGTTGTATACGTTTCTGTTTTTTCCAAGCTTCAATCACCAGCTTCTTTTGCTTTCTTTCTTCCCTTTTTGCTTTTGGTTATCTTCTGGTTTGTCATGAAGAGGCACAGAAACATTGTCTGCCTTCTCTTTTAACTTGAAAATATCTTTCTTTTCCTGCTTTTTAGTTTTCCAATCCTGAATAGACTTTTTTTTCTTTCGCCTAGAGCCAGAAATGTTTGATACCATTTTTCATGCTGTTGAAGTTCATCTCAAGTTTTCTGGAAGTTTTTCTAGAACTTCTTTCATAACTTCAGGCTTCTCTTTATGTTTGTTTCTCACCTTTACAAAGTTCTCGTGCTCATAATTGTCCCAACCCCCCATTGCCCTCCTATTTGGTGAAGGAATTTTTCAAAATCTACTGCTGCTTCTAGAAGAGTATTTGGACTCATTTTGTCTACAGGAACTTTGCTTGAGATTGCTCTGAAAGCTTTCTCTGTTTCTGAATTATCTATAGCAAATGAATCAATTTTTCTTGATATGACACTGAATTCATTATTTGCTGTTTTCTCTTAATAAATTCATTGGATAGCAGTCTTTGCTATTCTTTAAAAGTGTTAACTGTATTTTCAATGTCTTCCATCATTTCTCTGAGATTAAAAAAGAACAGGTGTAGGCTCCACATCTTTTAACTGATGCTGAAGTTTCTTTCCATTTTTATTTATTTTGATTAATTGCTGCTGGATTTTTGCTCTTTCTATCTTCCTGCTGTTAATCAAATTATATTCCAGTTCTTCCAGCATAATATGCTCAATTCTGAAGTCAGTTTTTTGATTGCAGAAATGACTGTGTTTATCTTTTTCTATGATAAGTTGATTTTTAAATTTTTGCACTGTATGTATTCATTCTGATTTCTTTGTTTGATTAACTTTCTGCTTCCAGTTTTGAAATTGAAAAGGATGAATTCCACCTGAATTACCAAAGCAGCTATCCTTCTGTGGCAGAGTCAGTGCTGTTCCCCACCTTTCCACCCTCCCAGCACTGAAAACTTTTTAACTCTGAACAACTCATTACAGTTTAGTAGAAATTTGTTTAAATACTGGAAATCCAAAATAGCCTCTTTCTATTTTTTAAAGAACATAAAAGAATTTGTGCCCATCGTTAATTCTCAGAAATCATAAAATTATGTGTATATTATTTTGGCTGAAATTATTTACACATATACGTTTTTGCATTTCCAACTCATTGTGTTAAATCATTTTATTCATCTTATTTTATTTGTTCTACACATCTCTACTAAGTGGCTCTTATAATTTCTTTTTTTCATATTTGGAAATAGACACAGTAATGTGTTTTAGGTTACATTGCTATGTTAGTGACATTATAACTTTGCTTCTTCTTGTGAACAACAATAACACTTTTTGCATACTGAGATCATATTTCCTGTCATCATTTCTAGAGACTTTGGAGTTACTGTATATAAAAAACCTGGAGAAGAAGACAAGATGGCCCATCAGTGAGGAACAAAATAGAAAGTTTCCCCAGAAAAACAACTCATAGGCCAGAATAAAACACCCTGGAGAGACCCAGAAGAGGGAGATGGATCCTCTTGACAAAGGAAGAAATTAAAATGTAAAAAAGCTCGTCAAATACTTCAGGACTATAACTGAAACAGCTAAAAATTATGGGACACAGTGTTTTCATGGTGACCTGCCAAGTTTGCACCAGCTTTAATCCTCGCTGACAGGCAGAGCCACCCAAACTTTTTCCCACCACCACTCACAGGAAGCACATCAGCACTGAAGTCGGAGGTTTGTGAGCCCAAAGGAGAATGGAGCCAGTGAAGGGACCTTCATTAATCCACGGTCAGTGCTGGGAATGAAACCCCCACAAACATGGGAAGGGAGCGACCAAATGGGTGACATGTTGGAATCGGGCAGGAGGAGCCTGAACTGGGAGTGACAGTGACTTCAGTTGGTTCTGCCCTAACCAGAGCAGATTCATGGGACTTGCTTGGACTGGACTGCACCCCTGGCTGAGACCCAATGAGCTGTCCCAAATTGATTCCCTGTGCCTAGCATGCACTAACCAGGCAAAGGCACCTGAAGTTTGGCTGTCCCGGTGGGGAGGGGCAGGCATACACAACCGCTGCTTACAACTCAGTGACAAGACCAGGCAGGTGAGGGCAAAGGTCCCTCACCAGCATGCTTTGGAGGAAACGTGGCCAATAGGGAAGGGGGCTGGGACCTGCGCTGTAACCTCTGTGGAGGAAGCCAGGGCCATGACAGGAGAGAGAGGCAGGAAGAGGCCCCTAGCCCAGAACCCTGAAAGCACTGATCCAGGAGAAGGAAAAACAAGGGAGACTGAAAGGGTGGCAAACACACATCAGACATTTCTAACATTTGTATCTGCTTTATGATCAGCCTATATTTAGACATTATCCTTCTATTTATCTTGGGTATAAAACCTATATTAATTGGCTGTCATCCCTTGGTTGAGCTTGTCACCTGGATAGGTTCAATGAGGGCCCCCATAATGATCTATCTACAGCTCTCCTCTTCAATTACCTCACTCACACCAAATCCAAATTTTAGCTTCTACAAGAAAGACAATATGCAGAATTTCTAAAGTCACCATGACTGCTGGACTGGCAGCCATCTTAGGAATGATATTGTCAAGAGGGCTCAAGCCTAATTACCTGGCTCAGTGTTCACTTGTCATCTAAAACAGAGAAACCAGGCTGATTCATTGCCTCTTGTTTTCTATGGCCTCGCAACAGTCTTTTAAACTATTCTACTTGAATAAGAAAATACACCGATTAGTGAATCGATTCCTTTTATAGACATCAGAAAGTCAGTGTCTTCTTTTTTATTTTTAATCTTTACAAGAAACTCTTTTTTTAGTTTTTCTGTCACTTGGATGCAATACCCAATAAATAAACAATTTAAAGGAAGAGCAATTTGATTTGATTTGGCTCATGATTTCAGGGGATTCAGTCCATGGTCAGCAGGCTGCAGAGAATACACATCATGGCAGAGGGCACTGTGGACTACATCTGCTTAACTCGTAACAGCCAAGAAATAGAGAATGGTGCAGTGCCAAAGAAGGTTCTCAAAACCCACTATAGTAACTAATGTCATGGTGCCATAACCCACTCAGGCACAATCAGAAGTTCACTTTATTACTTAGTTCATCTCAAGCCAGTTAAATTGACATGACTAAGCTTAACCAAAGTCCTCAAGTTGAAGACTAGCCTTTTATCATACTTTGCTTTTACTCTTGTTATATAGAAATAACTTCAAGACCCAATGGTATAAAACACCCATTTCACTGTACTTACAGCTTCTGTGTGTAATTTGAGCCAAGTACATGAGAAAACCTGTGTCTAAATTGGGACAAACATAATGTCCGGTGGCTAGAATCATTTGGAAGCCTCCTCACTCATATCAGCAGCCATGCATTTTGGTTATGAGATAGACATTACTTGGGGCTGTGAGTCTGACAAACTACATATGAACTACCTATGGGGCCTAAGCTTCATCATAGCGTGCTGGTCTCCAAATCTCTATACAGTAATACAGGGATCCAAAGACAAATAGCCAAAGAAAACCAAGCTGAAGTTTCATGGTCTTCCCTCTTGATACCATTATGTGTGAGAAGCAAGCTAACCTATTGCCTGAAAGGATATTTAAACTATAAAGTGAGACTTAACTGTATCTAAAAAGAATGTCTGAGATTTCAAGATTCCTAGGATGAATCAAGCTATGCCCCAAATGCTGAAATATTTAAATTGGTTCATATTTGCTTAAATGACATAGAATTATATTAGTGGAAGGGCTTATGAGTGGTGTTGGTATAAATTCACTGCCTAAAGAATAGAATTAGCTTCAGTCAATTTTTTTAGTAATGAGCTTTCTTTATGCAGTTTATAAGGTTAATCTGTGGCTAGTTTTTCTACCATTAATTTCGATTTTTGTAAATGAGAGTACAAAGTAGATCTAATTCTTCAAATCTGATTTCAACCTCAAATTAGCTCAAATTAGACTAAAACACCTCTTCACAAATCATGCCATTTATCTATTTTAAAAAATTGAGTCTGACAGCCCATCCCCACCTTTGAGCTGTATGCAGAAAATTTCTGTTTTAAAGAAATTCATCAGAATTCTTTGCTGCTAACCAAAGGTTATTTTGTCAAAGGCACAATCTTTAATTTTATCATCACAAATGAATAGCATAAACTGCAATATGATGATAGAAACCATACACTGAATCTCATTCAAAGAAGAATCTAATCAGTTTGTTGAACAAATTAACATTGGATTTTGCTGAGAAAATATGTAAGGTCAATAATAAGCATGACACATCAGAGCAATATGTGATAAAAGACAAACACTATTAAAGAAGCCTTAGACTGAACAAAGGAAATCTTAAGTGATGTTTTAATATTTAGCCATGTGTAAAAAATTATTCAGACAAATATATGTACAAGCTATTTGTTGCATTGCACATCTGTAATCTTGCAAAGTGTATCAAGAACATAAATGATTCATGCCAGTATAGCTCAGCTAATTCAAGAATCTTAAAGAATCTTAACCACATGTGGTGGTGCATGCCTGCAATACCAGCTCTTGAGAGGTTGAGGCAGGAGGATCATTACAAGTTTGAAAGCAACCTGTGCTACAAAATGAGCTCAAGGCCAGCCTGAACTTCATAGCAAGACCCTGTCTAAAAAAGTCAAAAAACCCTTAATGTATGTCAGTATTTTAATAAGAAATTTTAACTTTGAAATTGTGTCAAAAGCACAGAATAACTCTGTTGTGTGGATCTTTATATGGCCTAATATTGTAAATCTATCCAGTAGTAGCTAGAATCAATTACTTCTAAAATTCCTAATACTTGATGGTCCAAAACATTCTCTATTACTTTGTATGTTTTACCCAATTGTCTGTGACTTGCAATAAGGGAAATTCTTCAAACTTCGGCCCTAAGATAAAAACCTGTTGGCTCCCTTTTAATATTACTTTTGAGAGTTATCAAAGAAAAATACATTAAGGCACATGACCCAGGCAATATCTCCTAAAAGCTCAATTATCAAGTCCTGCATAAATCAGAAATTGCTTGCCAGTCAACTCTCTAAATGCTCAGTCTTAAACTGTGTTATCTATGGCCTAAATCACTGAAGAATTTCTAGGCCAAATCAAGTATGGGGGCATTAATAAGGTGGTTTACGTTTTTCAGTCTTTCTTACATTTATTTTCCTGTGCAGGTTACAGAAACACCTCACAGTCTTTCCCCAGTTTTTGAGCCACTAATGGTGTCTCCTGTTGATAATTTCATGGTATGGACTATTTTACTGATAGTCACAACAACAAAAGAGACTTGAAAATGGCAACTCACCATGCCACAATTAACATGATGGAAGGGTATATGTGATTTCCTGACAGACAAATCTTCAAAATATCATCAGTGTTTTTGATGAATCCTTTGTCAAGGAGCATGTCCCTCTTCTCCCATTATCCTGAACTTTATCATATAAATATTACAATGGTACACCAGACTGTAATTTCTTTTTCAAGCTGGGAGTAAAAATGAATGTTAAATACTTGAAACATCAGGTTAGTAGCATAATCTGGGATTCTGTGGGGTAACACAAGACATATGGTTATCCTAATTCTTGATCTATCTGTGCTGGATTTATTCCCATTTATTACAGGGCTCCTTTAAAAACACCTGCACATTCTGCTTACAAGTTAGTGTCTCTTAGGTTATAGAGAAGTTGAAATACCCCAGGATAGGAAAATAATAACTGACACAGGACACAGCTGTATTCTTCTCATATTCAACCTCAACTTTTCCCTTTTAAAAAATTAAAAAGTTTTTATAAGTTCTCCTTTAGCCCAAAATTTTTCTCCACAAATTGTCTCCTGGTGATATTTGATCAACCACATAATCAAACCTTTCTGTGCACAACTCAATTTGAATTTAGTGTTAAGAGCGGTGCATGCTATATTAACATATATTGGAGTTAAAAAGAATTTAGGCATAAAATATCAGATTCATGCATTTATCAATAGGTGCTTTCATATACATACATACATACTTTTTATTTGTAGAACCAAAACAAAAAAGAGGAAACTGAGCAGGAAAGGATGATGTGGAAGAAAAAAAGAGAAAAATGAAAAGCATTTACAAAAATCATCAATACTGAACTTCAGAATATTTTATGTAGTAGAAAATTTATGAAAGTAATTTTAAAGAAAGATGTCAAATAGGATACCTTGAACCACATATTAGTTTTTAGAAGGAAAACTTTTGAACTAAAAATAAGTAAGTAAACAGTATTTTGTTGTCCTTTGAGTGCACTGATGATATTTTGTAGTGTGATGGATTGAAGTTGTTTCAGATATTCTACAATTTCAGTGATTATTCACCCACTGAGACTCTATTCAGATAAAAAGATCAATCTAAATTCTGATGGTTAAGAATTGAGTGTGGAACTTTTCAGTCATATTTCAAGAAATCAACTGAATATACCAAGTAGTTCCAAAGTATTTTTTTGTCCCAATCCTTTAGGTTCAGGTTTCAGTGAAACTAAATTTTATTTACTCTTTATCACAAAGTAGAAAGCAAGTTATAAGGAGAAATCTTAGCACAGAAATCACAGAGTTGTAATAATGTATTTTGGATTCTAGTGTTTGAAACAACATTAAGGAAATATTTTCACATTTTTTATTGGGTAAAGATAATAGAATCCTCTCCAAGTTGCTTTTAATTTTTTCCTATAATTTGAGGAAGATTTGAGTAAAGTAAAGATTATTCTTAATCCTATCTATTAGCGATTATGCCTTATAGATTCTGATTATAATCAGTCCATTTTGTTGAGAAAATGAAGCTAAATAAGAATGGTTCAAAATGAATATATTTTATAATGCCTTGTAGGAAATGGTTGACAAATATGTTAGGAACAACTTCTCTCCAACTTCATCCTCCCTAGCAATGGCACATTTTCTCTCTTTCCTCTAATTGCCAGTAGTCATCTATTCCTTCCTTAGATCTCAGCTGATCTTGTGACTTCATGACAAGTAAAATATGGTAGAACAATATGTGCAAACTCTGAGGCTTGGGCTCTGGATAAAGTGCAGCTTAATTTTTATCCACATATAAAATTCTGTGGGGAAAGAGATATCTTGCAGGAGAAGAAATTAAGCTGGTAATTTTGGTTAGAGGAACCAAATACTAGACATGGGAAAAGTCATTTCGAGTCATTTAACTCTAGTTGATTCTATATAATTGCTACCACTTAAGTGATCTCAGATAACATATATGAATTAGAAAAATTAGCCAAGTGAACCATACCAAAGTATAGAAGTAAGAGTCATAAATCTTGGTCAGCTTGGTTGAGTAATTTGCTATGAAGAGATAGAGGTAGATATTGGATTGAAGACTCAAATCCTACTATAAATTCATTCTGCTCTTACAAGGAAAATACATTTCTTAAAAGACTATTTTTGTCTTTGCCCGTTTGTTCTTGCATTTTCTTTTGTCAACTGTGCCTTTATGTGTATCATGCATCTTCTAGTACTACCTCTCTCTTGTTCTATCCTGTTCACATATAAATATCCAGCACCCATTTTTATACTAAAATAGATTTTCAGTAGAATTATCTTAAATATAATTTGTTGTTTAAAAAACGTTGTGTCAGATGAATATACACTAAAAGTAGAAAAAATATACATTTTCAACTCTACATCACTGCTAGTTTCTAGCATATCTCTTCTCTACCTTTTATAATGAAACTCTTTTAAAGAGTTAGCTGCATTTACTGATTGTAGTTTCAACTTTGAACTCACTGAAACTTAACTTCTGGAGCATCACTGAAACTCGGTATCACCAATGATCTTGCTATCCCCAAATCCAATCAAATTTTTTTAGGATTTTATGGTTAAACTTTCCTGCTTTACCTGATATTATGGGATGTACCCTTTGTTAAACAGCATATATTCTTAAATTCATACCATTCTGTATTCCTAGTTGAGCTCTGATAACTCTAACTTGTCTTTCATGCTGTCCTGAGATAATTTTTAGTGTGGTCATCACTGAAACTCTATCTTTCTTTTGATCAATAGCCATAAATTATGTAATACTGTAATAAACTCAAGACCTCTGCTTGCATTTTTGCCAATAAACTTTTATTATATTATAGCCATGCCCATTCATTCAAATATTGCCTTTGGCTATGTTCAAGCCAAAATTCTTATAGTGAGTTGTGGTGGTAGAGACCATATGGTCCACAAAGCCAGAAATATTTTCTCTCTGGCCCTACATGGGTAAAGTTTATCAGTATCAGATTTGAAACTCTAATGTGTTTCTGATATAATTTTATTATGTGATTACTCTAATGAGCTCATTTGTCTTTTGTAATTCACAGTAAATTTAACCTCTACATTAGAGTCAACAGTTCCTGAAAATCCTGTCCTTAGCCCAGGTTAATGTCTCCATGTTAAATATCCCTCTTTTTAAATTTTTTTTATTTAAAGAAAAAATTTTGAAACAGAAAGAGGGTAGAAACTATACAAAATATCAAAAACAAAACAAAAAACAAAAATAGTAACCAGTAAAATATCACTAGTTGATAATTACATACTTTCCTCTTAGATGCAGTTGTTCAAGTTACAAAAGTAAATCCCACAAGGTAGACATCCAAACAGTGAGACTGCAGTCAGTTTTGTTCACCCATCCAACTAAAACTTTAGCAACATGGTTATTAATTCCACACACTCAAACATGCATGCAGTTATATCCTTTAGAATATGCTCTTTTCCTTTTTTTCTTTACAATAACTATAATCCATTCTCATAAACTACTTAGAAGTTCTACACATGTATAAGTCTCTACACATATAACTAGCCTTTCTGTATTAAAGGGAAAAACAAATCAAAACAAGTCAGCAATACAAATTCCTGGAGAAACACGAAATGAAAAGAACATACAAAAACACAACACTAGGTGATATATGGTAGTCACTATTATGTCTCTTGTTATTTTCAATAAAATTGTCTATATCATCAAATATAGTATAAACTTAGCATTGCATTACACTATTAATAAAATCTAAACATTGGAGACATTATAGGACTTCAAAGGCAGTTAACAATCAAACCAGAATGGGTGTCCTATTGAATCCTGTCATCGTCAGAGTAGTTGCCCCTACTCTCAGACTCGACACTCTCAAGAATACCAGATTCAAATAAAATCAGTCAAGATAAAACAGTGATATAACCAATTTTCTCTGTCTTATCTCTGCCATGCTATTTTTCTGTCATTGTTTGTTTACTTTTCTCCTTCATTCCACTGTCTGCCCCTTACTTTG